>JAJLXL010000021.1:0-351604 GCA_030571255.1 Nakazawaea sp. yHDR128
GGGGGGGGCGTATCTATAGATGGAGTTACAGTGGGTTGTGGCTAGATGAGCGAGTCTTGAGGTCAGCATTGGCCTTTCTTTGTGTGAGCAATACCCGATGGAAAAGTTCTATTTCTTTCAAGATTTGGGCACTGGATTGGCTGTAAGACTTCAAGTCGTGAAGAAGCTTGAAGTTGAGATCTTCTTCGGAAGAGCCCTTCAGGGCCAACGGAGACTCGGGAGTTCGATGCGAGGCAATTCCAGAAGACTGGGAGTCTAGCAAAGAGGAAGAGTGCTGGAGAAAGTTATTGGATCCCTTGTGCCCAATTGAACAGCTATCGTTGGTTGACTCTGGCTTTGGTGGAGGCGGATTGGGGGTGTTTAGAACGGCATTTCCAGCACTCACTTCTTTCTGCGGTCCATTTACTGGAAAAGAGTCCGAAAGCTCAAACGAGGAAATTTTATACAGCGGGGTGGATGTGCCTAGCCTGCCATCATCGAATTCCACAGATTTCAACAATGCGTGATTACTCCGAGGTGATAACGATCCAGATAGTAAATCAGATGGTGGAGATCTTGTCTTGCTGGGTAAAGTCAACTTTTTAGGCTCAAACCCGAATTTCTCATTTAGGATATCCACCCCTACCAAATTGGTATCGATCTCATCTACGTCTCTACGAGTCGGCAACGTCAGAAACGTCATCAAATTTTCCACATCCTGTGCTTCAAGAACCGATCTCTTTGCCTGTTGAAGGGTGATTTTGGATTGTAAATTCTGCAGAACACATTCGCAGAAACATGTGCAGCATTTCTCAACCAACAAATCTATTCGCTTAACGACAGCGGCATCAGTGCATTGAGCTCTGTACTCAAAACACCTTTTCAACACTAGTGTTTGTAATTGCGCCAGACTTTTCTGAAACAGTGCATGGAGAGATCCGAAGCGGTCGTCCAAGTCATCGATATCGTCTACAAAGTTTTGCTCGTACTTGGAGTTCAGACTGTGGGCTCCGTCCTGCAATTGCGAAAGCTTCAGGGAGAAAATGAGCTCAATTTGGTCAAGTTTGGCAAGCAAACCCAAAGCGGCATGGTCCAGGGCGTGTTTGCGCGCATTCCGCTTCTCCTCCAGTAAGACCCGCTTCAAACGGATGACTGTCACGGTCAACCCCGCTAAGAACCCGAGTAGGATAATAATATAGCCTCTGAGGGGATATGTGACCAGCAGAGGACGCAGCAAGCGGGGTGGGCGAACCACAGCTTCGAACGGACGGAAACTCTGCCCTTGATGTGCCATCCGGACGTCTGCCCGGCGCGACTGCATCCAGCAGAAACCTGCAAAGAGTGAGATCCCAAGCACAAAACCTGCCTGGGCAGCATATGCTTCAAAAGCCTCGATGTTCTCCACCCAGAGACGCAATTTGTCAGCTGGCAGAGAGCCTATGTACTTCAGCCATGAAACAGTCATTGGATATCCAGAGCCGAAGTCAAGGTGGGGCAATACAGGGGCCATTTATAGGCTGGATCCCTATTCTTGATGTGATTAAGGACAGGGATTATGATAAGTCACATTGTAGTTATATATGAGCTAAACAGAACGAAAGCATTATCTGCATGGGGTCTGTGCTTACTGGATCTCATGGGGCATCTCCAGAGCATTTCTAGCATTTCCACCCGTTTCGCACCACACCCGCCCTTCAATTTTACCCATTACCCCCTCTTATCTTACCCCTTTTTCTCCCTTTCCCTTTTTCTCCCTTTCCCTTTTTCTCTTTCCCTTTCCCTTTTCTTCTCTTCCCTTCTCTGCTCTTCCCCTTTGGGCTTAGGGACAAAAAACTAAAACGGCCCCACTCTGAGACACATTCAGAACCAGCGCCTGAGCACAACTCCCTGCCCCTCATGATGCGCCCCGTGATCACACATCCGGGCTCCGGGGCCAAGCCGCGGCAACCCTCGCTCGGCTTGGGATCCGTTTTCCGCAACATCCTGGACAGTTTCCGCACACAATCTCTGGCACGACACAGAAAGCTCCCTATTGTTATCAACCCCACTGTCGTTGGGGGCACATCAAACCAGGCAGAGGTGTTTGCCCGTATAAGGTCGCTGTCGCCCGCAGTGCGATCCCAAGCTGTTACAGAGTTGACCAATGCCATCGAAGAGTTCTCGATCTCGTCAGTGCCCGAAATATGGTACGCTGCCAGGGACTTGTTACAGGATGGAGATATGAAGACCAAATGCCTTGCCCTTTTGCTCAGTTGTATCCGCCACGACGATTTGCATTCCCCGGCCATTAGAATGATGTACTACAACGATATCGTGACACTATGTGAACTCGACTACCACTCAGGACATGTGGACTGTGACTTGAAGACATACGTCCATTGTCTCGAGGTGTTGACGTTCAATGGCACTGTGATTGCAGATTGCAACGCTCACAGCCACATCCCGTTGTCGCAGTTCTTGCAACTCGCCATCCTGTTGTCGTTTCCAGGTGCGTTGTCGGATCAGGAAGTGTTCAAGGACTTGCTATTGTTCACAGGGGAATGCATCTCACATAATCCCAACATGTTTGATGACGATTCGATTGCACTCTTTGCGAGGCAACTGATAGCGCAGTGCTTTCTGTGCACTTCAAGTCCGTCGGCACGCCATTTGGTCCTGTTCATCCAGTTGTTGGCGCACCAAGGGTTGCCTTTAGCGGTGGTACCTGAATTGGCCAAAATGGCGTGCTATTTGTACGCACTGGATCCAGATCTTTCATGGGAATTGATCCTCCCAGTGATAGAAAATCCTCTTCACGGACAGTCGGTGATGGTGGATTTGTGTGATTTGTTAGCGGGACCTACACCAGAGACGTCTGAACCACAGGACTTTATCGTGATATCGATATGCGCTGCTGACGTGTTGACCCGGCTACTAAAAACGGAGATCGGTCCCGCTGAGATGGTGTTGGCGTCGTTGGACGGTGCCGTGCTGAAAAATGATCCCGCTTTGGACTTGAGACTCATTATGTTGATCAGAGACTTGCTACTGTCGGATTTGCATCTGCATATACAAAACTTCGTAGAAGGCTCAGTTCTCAGGACAGTAGAGACGATAGTGACAAGAAATAACGAATTGGAGCACGTCTTGGTGGAGATATTTGCGCTTTTGACCCCGGTGATGCTTCAGGACCACTTAATACCCACGGATCAGATCATCAAATACTACATTTCACACGGCCCATTGCTCACAGAGGCAGACTTCGATGTCATTCTCAATTATGTGGGCTCTCTGCTCTTGTTTTCCAATCTATACGGCTCCCCACACCACACAGCCACTCTGATGATAGAAATTCTGCAACTGTTATCAGTTGAAAGCAAGACTAATTGCCTAAAAATGATCTGTGACCATTTCATCAACACCTTTGACGACTCAGGGTCTGATTCTGTATCGTTTCCTGAGTTGTTGGACCAGATTTTCAACTCATTTGGGGACCCCGAGATTGTAGATACAGCTCTTGCGAACGGATTCTTAGTGACCATGTTGGTGAGATCAGATTCCTCAAACTTTGACAGGGCTTTGACATCTATAACCGAGTTCGTGTCCAAGAATCCGTCGACGCTCGTAGACGTTCTCTGTGAGACTTTAGTCCAGGCAATGCTCACGATAAACGACGGTTATAAATCTACAAGGCTCTTTGAGACTTTGAATGGATTGGCCCGTGACGCTCTCAGGAATGGAAACTACAAACTGGTGCTAAGCATCAGTAAATTGTTCATCAGACTACGAATCAACGACTCCGGAGCGGTTTTCATTACCGATCCGAGCGATATAGAGGGTTTGACTGCTGCATTCAACAGAAATTTCATGTACATAGAAGCACCGGATGCAGATTTCGCATGGTCATACCCTGAATCCTTGAGTTATATCCCTCAAGACTTGGTTGAAGTGCCTTCCAAAGTGCTCAAAAACGTTATTCTGGACACTTGGTTGTCTATCGTAACCGACATCATGGACAACTTCTACGACTGGGAATTGTACTCATTCATCTGGTCGCATTTCTGTCCACAGCTCTCCAATACCGAGTTGTTCACATCAAAAAACACTAGCTCCGAAGTCACTGAGACCATATCCCGTCTCACAAGAGTCATAATCAAGAATTTGAGCTCTCAGCTACCAACTGGCTTGGTATTTCCTGATGGGCTTGCAAAAGCGGATCTTCAAATCGCTATCATAAGAACGTTGACCGCATTGATTGCGTACCATGACTTGCTCTACAAAAATGACGAAGATGCACTCATAGTGGCCACCATCGACGGTTTATCCACTTCTTGGGAGAAAACTGCCATTCCAGCGATCCATTTCTTGAATTTGGCATGTTATGAGATCCCCTTAAGTGTGAAAAGATATCTCAGTCTGATCTTGATCAAATTACAGACCAGAATCTCATCATTCTTTGCCAGTCCTCATATCTTGGAATTCTTGATGGCATTGTCGCATTTGCCGTCTTTGAGTTCAAGCTTCACCTTGGATGAGTACAAGAGAATTTTTGGTATATCATTCCAATTCATCGAGTTTTACAAGATCAACAAATCGGGGTCTGTGAGGCACGAAGATGATGTGTTTGTAAATAGGCATGGAGAAGACGTCCAAGTTGGAAATGTACCTTCAACTGAGTTGATAAATATCACTCCTGCATTGTCACAGTACTTACTCAGATTGTCGTACAGTGTGATATCGTCATGGTTTTTGTCGATGAAACTATCCGAGAGAGCGGAATTGGCTCCTTTTATAGTGAGAAACTTGAGCATCATTGGCGAAGATACCGATGACCAAACTGTAGGATTCTTGGATTTCATCTCGAGATTTACTTTGAACAACTCTGACTTGAAGATGTCCAAGAATTTGGAGAAGTATCCCGGCCACTGTGTCACGAGATGGCTCTGCGATAATGCCGTGATCTCTGTCATGACCAAGGAAGATGACTGTATAATGCACGTGCGGAAGCCAGCCGATTCTGTCATCTTGAGGATGGGGAACGACCGGCGTAAATTGGAGTACCATGAGTCTTTGAAGGGGCTCTTGGAGCTCAATAAAGACGTGAATCCGGTTTTAAACTATGTATTTGCGGAAGACTCCATAAAAGATGCGATCAGATTACCAGATACGCCAAGTGTACAGAGATCTTTAGGTAATTTGGACAGATTGCCAGTGGTGCAGTTTGTAAAAGCAGGAATCATGTATATAGGACCATCTCAGTCGAAAGAGAATGAGATCTTGCAGAACCAATTTGGGTCGGCAAAGTACCAAAACTTTTTATCAAAAGTGGGCCATTTGATCCGTCTCAAGGACTGTGACAGTGTCTACACTGGAGGTCTTGATACGGAGAACGATACCGATGGGGAATTTGCAATCATTTGGGCTGACAAGATCACGCAGTTGGTGTTCCATACGACGACTTTGATGCCCAACGGAGACGTTGTCAACGATCCGAACTTGTCGTTGAAGAAGAAACACGTTGGAAATAACCATGTAAATGTCTATTTCGTAGAGAACGGGTTGCCCTTTGATTTTAACGTGATCAAGAGTCAGTTCAATTTCATCAACATTGTCATCTCGCCCGTATCGTCTACGTATTACAGGGTGAAAGTGTTCAGAAGAAATGGGATCCCGCCAATTTTTGCCGCGTGCCACTTCAAGTTGATCTCCGAAGACAGGTTGGCGACGTTTGTGAGGAATTTGACGTTGGTGTGCTACGAATTTAGTGATGTGTGGGATTCTGAGGGACAGTTTATCGGCAACTGGAGTAGAAGATCGCAGCACATAAAGAGACTCAAGCTTTTTTGCACTGAACCCTGAACCAAAATGCCCCTCGGATCTAGCTCGGATCCCCCCGCGTGGCCTGTCAGCCCCTCATTGCATCATCTGTTCCCCCAATTTCCCCAGAAAAAATGCCAAAATCCCAAAGGAGAATTTTTTCTTGCATCATCAGTTGGACGGAAAAAAAAAATCTGTACTTAATGCCACGGAATCGACTCATTATTTGCCATCGTTAATTCAAGACACACAATATGATTCAGAAGATGGTGGATGGCCAAGAGGCCGGACGTCTGGAAGAAGACCATGTATTTGACGAGTTGGAAGGAAATGACATTGATGGAATGCTCGAGATCTATGTACGTATGAATTCCGATATGGAGAAAGACTATTGCTTCAACGTTGGTGTCAACAAGAGATTTGGCGAATTGTACCAAATTTTCAAGACTTTGCCCGTCCTGTTGAACCCTTCGATTTTCTACCGTGACCAGCCAATCGGATTCTATGTATCGCACCACCCTGGATATTTGACGAGAACCGGTGGATTGTTGTTCAGTTACGACGCCGACAAGGACAAATATTTGGTTCCTGTGCACGACGAAGACACCATCAGTGATAAATGCTGGCCGGGACAGTTGATTTTGCCCAAATGGGAATTGCACTACGGAAGACTTTTCAGTGTAATGTCGTTCTTGTTGTTCTGGTTGTACACGGATTTACCAGATTTCATCTCACCGACACCGGGTATCTGTTTGACGAACCAGATCTCGAAATTCTTCAGTTGGGCGGTCTTGAAGTACTTGCACAACGAGAGATTGGCCCTGGATATCGTGAGTGAGGTGTACGCTGAGTACTCTATCTGGTCGCAGTTGGGCTTCTTTTTGCTCCACATTGTCAAGGTGTTGATTGTATTCCTGATCTTCCACTTGGGTATCTACAACCCCTACAGATTCCAGGTCAACGTCTTCAAAAGGAAACCGAAGTTCGACGTCACCAAGGAACAGTTGATGGAAATCGGCTGGACCAGTGCCAGAAAGGCCAACATTGACGAGTTTAAAGAATTCTACCACAAGTATGCCATCGACAAGGCTGGGGGATTGGTCCAGGCAAGCAGAGCTGGACTTTTCAAGGAATTGAACAAAACTGGAATCGACTTGTCTGAAGGTGAAGGGTTCCTGACGAAATTGCCAGTTGATGAAGAGGACAAAGGAGTCAACTCGGTGACATTGGCCAAGATGAGGAAAATGGACGAGTTTAAGTTGAACTATGACTACATTGCAACTGTTGGAGAAAGTTTCGAGAAACTGTTGTCAAACTCCACCAACCCTGGTGAAGATATCAAGAACTTCAGAAGATACGGGCCTTTGGAATTACTGGATGAGTTGAAAGATATTGTTATGGACAGAATCAACCTCTCTGGGGCTGGCCAATTGCTCTCTAAGGAATTGCAACTGGAAAACTGATGGAATATTCATATATGCTTACGTTTAATCAACACTTGAAGTAGTATTTAGTTATAGATCATGTAATGCCCCGCTTATGCTATTCTACGCCATTCTATGATGTTATATGCGATGCCTTGCTAGTTACCAGACACTAAACCACTATCTAACTCTGACCAAAATGATCCCCCATTTTTGCAGTGAAAAATATTTTTTCTGTTTCAACTAAACAGATTAACTAAACAGATTCAACAACAGTGCAACAAGATGGCTATCAAAAAGACCGTGATCACCGAACCGTTTTTGAACTTCCCCAAGAGCAGACTCTCAGAAGGACCAACCTACAATCCTACAGACAACTCTTTTTTGTGGGTAGATATCATTGCCGGAGAAGTCCACCGAGTGTATCTTCCGATCGGATCTGTCGAGTACAGTGCCGAGCAGTTGAAGGAGATTGAGAACTCGCATGAGATCGTCAAGGTGCCAGACTCTGTCGGAGTCATCGGATTGACACAGGATCCGAATACCTACATTGCCGGATGCCAAAAAGGTGTCGGATTTGTCAATTTCGAGACGGGCAAGTTCGAGTACAAGGCGTATTATCCGTCGGATTTACACAGTGACAAGTTCAGATCGAACGACGGAGCCATTGATGCCAAGGGAAACTTCTGGGTAGGAACTATGATCAACTTTGACCAGCCTGGCTCGCCAGATGGGGGATCTTTGTACCGTGTGAACACTGATTTGTCTATCGACGTTGTGTTGGCCGGCAACTGTAAGATCCCGAACGGATTGACATGGTTCGAGGGCAAGATGTACTGGACAGACAGCTTGACGTTCACGATCTGGAAATTTGACTACGACGAAAAGACGGGAGCAATCTCCAACAGAGAGCCACACATCAACATTAAAGACCATTTGAAAGAGTTCGACAGCCCAGAACCGGACGGGTACGTCATGACCACGACCGGAGACATCTTGACTGCGGTATTTTCCACGTCCAGGGTGTACAGGTTCAACATCCAGGGCGAATTGTTGGAAGAATACGTGTTCCCGGCCAAGAGAATCACGTGCCCGACGCTTGGAGGTGAGAATTTCAACGAAATGTACGTCACTTCGGCCGATTTGCACCTCGACGATCCCGCCAAAGTCGACTCCGAACAGCCACAGGACTACGGAGGAGCCATTTTCAGAGTCGTCTTGGACGGAGCCCAGGGCCAGCGGAAAAACGTCTGGGCCGGCAGCTTATAGTCATAACAATTCTAATACTCTATTACAAAACTCTTCCACAAGCTCGTTTTCTTCCACGCCTTTTGCTCTCAAATTGGTCAACTTCTTATTGGTGATATCGTACCGGCTGTCCCTGTTGTACTCGTTGGTCAAGCGTACTTCGTTCATCAAGTCGTTGAGCACGTTCAAATGGAACTGTAAAGCCGGCTGTCTCAACAAGTATCGAATTTTTTCGTCTTTTAGGATCTTATTCAAGATTTCGTCATCGCTGGATATGTGGCTGTCAAGAATTGGAGTTGATTCAGAGGTAATTGGAGCCGTGGCGGCAGTTGGAACAGTTTCAGTCACCTGGTCATGGTTGTGCAATGGGTCTCTATTGCACTTCAACGAACAACTTGCACTTGTTAGCATGCAATATCTCATACTGTAAGAACCGATCTACTCACTATCTGATCCCGCACTTGGGGCACTTGTATTTGGACTCTTCAGTCTTGCAAATATCACACTTCATCGATGCGATGCCCTGAAGAAGTTGAGCAGATCTAAATTTTTTTTTTTTCTCAGCCAATTTTTTTCTACCCCAAAGATCTGATAAAGTCTATACACAAATCGTTGAACTCCTTATTCTTCTCTGTGATGACCCAATGGCCACTATCTATCTCTGTCGTGAGCCCATTAGGAAATAACTGGTGAAATCTTGAGTAGTCGTCTACAAAAGGCGATTGTAGCGCCTTCACAAGCAACGCGGGCCCTGGCCAGTGGCGGCTGTAGCCGAATTCCCACCCCTTAAGGTCGTCCAAGTGGTCTATCAATATTTGTAGCGGGAGCACGGAGCGGATGCGGTCTTGTGACTTGTGGAGATTGGCCAACATGAACATGCGCACGGGTTTAGACGGCTCAACTGCACTTAGCAAGTAGTCCAGCTGCTGTAGCGTCTTCACGGATGGGTTCCTCACTATCCTCTGGAGACACTGTAGTCTTGTCTTGAAATTGGCGAATTCTTGCAGCGCCGCGACGTTTTCCAGCGGCAGATTATCGACGGAGACCACCAGCGAGACCAATTCCGGCCGCCGTAAAGGGATAGCCATAGCGGTCTTTGCCCCCATAGAATGGCCCACCACCACTGGTCTGTTCAACAGGTGCTCCTCGATGAAGTACTCAACATCACATGCTAGCGCCGCAGTATCGTGCCTGTTCAGATGAGGACTGTCGCCATGGTTACGCAAATCCACACAGTAGACGTCCCGCTGGAGTTCCCGCGCAAATACCCGTGCTGAGGCCCTGTTGTTCTTCTTGTTCCCACAGAGCCCGTGGAGAAACACTATCGGGGCCGCATTGGTCGGTTTCGGAGCCGCGATCTTCAAGAACAGCAACGGAACCGTGTCGATATCCAAGGCGTAAGCCGATCTCGCAACCGCTCCAGCACCTGTAGTGCTATAGCGTCTCAATGGGGCAAGCATGTCATTCATCGCTCTCCGCTTTCCAGAATCTGGCCCCTGAAAAAAAAACCTGGAGCCGAACTCGGGGTGGGTTTCTGGTATCGGATAAATAGACCCTAGATCCTGCCGTGTGGAGCTGGGAGAATTGGCCATTGCACGAGATGTCAGCATTTTCAGACGCAAACTTCCAGTCGAGCAGTTACGCCTCGTACAGACCCACCTACAACCAGGAGTTCTTCGACCACGTCTTTGACAAGTACGTCCCGAAGGAACGGGGCTCGCTCGCTGTGGATATCGGATGCGGGACAGGGCAAGTCACCAGCGAGCTCGCTCCGCACTTCCGCAGAGTGATCGGGACGGATTTGTCCCTGAAGATGGTCTCTACTGCCACGGAGAAGAACACGAATCCCGGTGTAGAGTACCGTGTTAGTGGGGCAGAATCGATCCCCTTTCTCGACTCGGGGTCTGTGGACTTGGTCACGTGCGGCCAGCTGTGCCACTGGTTCGACCACAAGCTGTGGTTCGATGAAATGCACAGGGTCTTGCAGAAGAACGGGTTGTTGATCTATTTCGGGTACGCGGACCCGTACTTCCCAAAAGAGGAACCCCTGGTTAACGAATTGCTAGACCAGATCAGTTACGGGGACGATTGGTTGGGAAAATACTGGGAACAACCGGGCAGGAACATTGTAAGGAATTTGTTACAGGAGGTGAACCAGCGCCTTCCACTGGACAAGTTCAAGCTTCTCGAGTACGCCAGTTATGACGGAATCGCGAAGCCGAATAGGATCCCATTGCACATTGAGAGACAGATCAAATTCGGCGATTTTCTCAACTACGTCACCACGTGGTCATCGTTGCACAACTACTACAAGGGGCACCTGCGGGTGAAGGATACAGTGGACGATCCCTTGAACAGGATCTTCAAGGTGTACAACCAAAGGTATGGCTGGTCCATGAACAAGGAGTTGACCATCGTCTGGAAGACGTGCTACACGGTGGCCAAGCGTTTATAATCGATATCTGTGTAGATCTCTTATCTTATCGATCTGTATACTTGTATGATGTCATCCCTGTAGGTACCCTGTAGATACCCCGTAAAAACGGCTTTGGCACAGGGAAAAAGAGCCGAAACTTTTCAGGCCACTGCTAACCGAGTCGCCACATTCCAGCATATAAAGGTGCCCTGGCCCACACGTCCGTTGCATCCATCGCGGTAGATGTTTCGCAGGAATTTCAGCTCCTGCGTGGGCACGCTTTCCAAGAGGCTAGACCCGGTGAACCCCAAATTCGTCGAAAAATGCCCCTCTCCCAGCTACGACACGGGCTGCACACACTGCGAGTACACGTTCCCCGCGGGCAAGGGAATAGACTTCCAGCGGCCGCTTAGATCGTCCAAAGTGGCGTTGTGGAGACATTTGTTGGTGGTGACGGAGAAAAGCCCCGAAGAGTGGGAATCCCGTTTGGAGAACAGCCGCGGCTCGTTGATCGCTGCGATCCTGAAGTTCAAGCGCTCCTTGCAGTCGCCCTACCATCCGACACTCGTGTCGCTGGTGCATTTCCCCGGGCAAGCGGGCGACGCTTCCAAATTGAAGATGATATTGTACCCGGACAACAAGGTCATCGAGATGGACCTGTCGCTGGGGGATGACGTCACTGTCCAGCGGTTGGTGGGCAAGTTCTTGGTGCCTCTGGACCAGGCTTCGGACGAATTGCCCCTTGTGGAGTCCGATCCCGTTTTCAAAGTGTCGGATCACGCCAACCGGTTGGTGTTGACATGTGGACATGCCAATAGAGACGCCAGATGTGGCATTCTCGCGCCGTTGATCACCCAGGAGTTCACCAAGGTGCTTGCCGATAAGGGGATAGCAGGTATCGATGTCGGGGTGATCTCGCATATAGGCGGGCACCTGTTTGCGGGGAATGTGCTCTACTTCAATGACGCTGGCGAATCGATCTGGTATGGTCGTGTCTTCCCACCACACGTCCAGGGCATCGTCGAAGAGACAATCGTCAAGGGCAACATCATAGAAGACCACTACAGAGGTTAGACTTGTAAATAGATATTTATTATACATCAAAAGTACACTCTGGATCTCATATCGGAGATCCGCTTCTCTACATTTCTCACTGTAGAATCCAACTTCCCGGCAATCGTCAACTTGGTCATGGCGTCGAGTCTCGTGAAACACTCCACCAAGTCCCCGTCAACGACACACTTCACGGGCACATAGTAACTCCGGAACTTCAAGTGGTCACTGTCGGTGATAAAGACGTTGTGGTCCCGGATCAATTTCTGCAAAGCCACAAAAAAGTCGATTTCCGATTTCAACATCATCGGAATGAGGATCCCCACAGTGCCGTTCAACCCGGTATACACGAAGGAGTCCGATCCGACATCGTTGATGCTCAAATGGCCCTTACTGAATGACGTCACGGTATCCGGGATGTAGTAGTTGGCCAAGTTGTCCAATCTGTACGGACATCCGTTCAAAAAACTGTCCTTCGTGGCAATATACGTGCCGTGGCTATCCTCATCAGACAACTTGGAAACTTCTTCCGGACATCTCAACACGAATAACTGCCCGAACCGGTCAGATCCGATCACGGTATCATAGTCGGCAAACGAGAAAGTCACGATATGGCGAGCTATGGAGTCCGTCGCAAAGGCAATGAACCGGCCGTCTACAGGCTTAAACACTATAAAAGTGATACTTTGGCGGATATCCGCAATGGCAATCCTATTTCCGAAAGTATCGATCTTGACGATCTGCTGTGTACCAGTCTCAAAATACGATTTCCGCAACAATTGTTTCAACCCCAAGTCGTAGAGCACCAACTTGGTCCCCGCGCCGATGAGCAACTTCCCTTGGAAGGGCACCATCGACAAGGGTATGCCTCCCTCTATCCTGGTGCTGTGCCTGAACTTCAAACCCGACTCTGTAATCTCATATAGCCTCACAAAGGAGCCACTAGAGCTGTTTGGTAAGAAATGCTGGTCCTTTGATGTCCCAACAGCGACAAAATCCGTTCCTTGTAACGTCACGAGGCATATGCTGACCAGAGTCTCGTTGTTTCCGGAGAATTCTACTGTCTGCACTACAGATCTATTTATCACAGACACCGTTTGCACACAAGATGCCCATTGGCCCAGGCTTTCAGGGTACCCGAATTGCTGGAACATCTCCTGGTCCTCGTTCTCATCATTCTCGACCTGCTCGTCGTCTTCCAAAGCAGCTCCGGCTTCTATATACGGACTTTTCACGTTATTATCGCTCTCAATTACATAAATCACCCCTTTTTTTTCTACAAATTTTTTGGGGGTGTACCGGAGGCTAATATTCTCCAACATGAAATCGTTTTTCAAGTCGTCAGCAGTAAAGATCGTCAACACGTTGGAGTAAACACCCACGAGTCCGTTCTCGGGACAGTCTTCACTTTTGAAGCCAGATCCGTGGGTCAATATCTTGCCCTGGACCGCCAACAAGGTGAAATTGTAGTCTGAAGAGAACCCCAAGTACGTTCTCGTAGAGAGACATAACACCATGTTCTGTCCAAACACCTCTACAAGCGACAATTTCACCGGCTTTGCCCCGATAACCGCACTTCTGACATCGGCAAAGGCCCCACTACGATCATCGAGCCCAATCCGGGCATAAATCCCATCGGCCATACCGATATGTAGATACAAAGTCGAGGTCTGGGACTCTTCACTGGCACTGGCATTGTCCACCGACATCAGGATTTTCAAGTCTACAGGAGTGGAACTCAACAGCTGCACTGCGAGTTCTTCTAAAACCGTCTGCGGCTCGGTGCTCATCATGTGGATCGTGTTCTCCGACGTCCCTACAGCCAAGAACCGCAGCCTGACGCTGCCACCTTCCAATTTCTCCAAGGCAAGTGACGTGATCAGCCCTAACAGCTCCGGCCTCTCTCTGTGAGGGACCAATTTACGGTTTTCATAGTCAAAGTATACAAGCTCTCTGTTCGATAAACCAACCACGAGCTGGTACTGAGTCGCAGCAGCATGCAAGATCTTGACACCTGCTGGAGGCAACCACTCATCGGCAGTGGGCTCTTGGTCCGGCTCGTCAAACAGAAGACTGCGCACCCGCGTCTCCTGGACCTGGACCAACGAATCTGCGCCCATCTGCTGCACGAGCAACGTCGGGGCATCGGTAGCGATACCACTTGTGGTTACTTCTTCTACGGTTTCGCCTATACTCAAGACCAGGGTCCCGTCCAAAAACGACAACACGAGCAACTTATCAAACTCGTCGGTCTCGAAGATCTTGGTCGTGAATACTTGCTGCGCATCCGCAGGCAATTCGGACGACACGAGCTCCGACACAGGGACCTCCCGCGTGAGGATCTTCAAGCTGGATCTCGCTCCATTCCCGCACGCAGCATACACTGTCGGGATGAGCACGTCCGTAGGCTCGTCTTCGTACTTCGGGATCAGGAGCAAATTACTGTCCACCAAGGGATTGAGCGATTCTACAATGTCTACGAGGCCCAAATTGTCCAAAGACTTGATCTCAAACGTGATATCGTCATCCGAGACGGCATCGATAACGTCAGAGTAGCTAGTGGACCGCCAGCTGCGGGACTCGTCGTCGCCGGTCTTCTCGAACTGGTAGACGTACTTGTCCCCATGCTCGGAGTCCGCAAAGAGGAATCCGGACTTGAAAATGAGCAACGACTTCATGACGGGCAAAGTGTCAAAGTACTTGATGTCTACGAAATTTACGTCGCCGGGGCTGTTGACGGTATCCTCGGCATGGTCGATGCTCACTTTGAACAAATCGCCGGAGTTGCTCTGGAGCAAGATGAAAAACGAGCCCTTCATCTTGTGCACCACTCCGCTGACTATAAAAGTATCGTTTTCCACTGCAGAAGCCCGTCTTGGGATGGGGATCACGTGACTTTTCTCGTCCAAGTACTTGTACTGGATGACGTTTTTCTGGCACAAGAGCACGCCCGAGGGCCCGTCCAATCCTCCGGGGATAGCGAGCATGAAATTGGCCGTCCTATCGACCCTTTCCGAGTATTTACGCACCACGTGGTTGAGGCCGAGATCGAGTTCGTAGTAGTTCAACAACTTGTGTCTCCTGGCAGTTTTTTCGCCGTAGTCACACTCAATTGCCGCAAACACCGGGTTCTCGTAGCCGACATCCAAGCCGCATGTGAAATACGTCAAAGTCTGGGACTTGTTGGCCTCCAAGGGCGACGACACGGTGATCTTGTCGGATTCCAGTTCTCGGTTCAAAACGTACACCAACTTGTTCTTCTCCACGGCGCTTAACATGAGCGCCCGTCCTTTGTCATCAACTGAGACGTACTCTCCGGGACTCAATCTGGTAATGCCGCTTTTCGCATACGGCTCGTTGTATAACGGCACAAACCTGTCGTCCTTGGGCCCCACGGTGAGCACTGTAAAAGTGCCTGTATCTGACGTCACCACCAAGTTATCGGTGCCCGAACCGGAAACTCGGAATGCGGCAATGTTCCTGACGGTGCTGAAAGTATCGTGGGAGAACAAGAGATGCAATTTCCCCGTGGACGAGTTGAATCTGTACAATTTCAACACCGAAGATGAGGCCACCACTAGCTCCTGGGGCCGCCTGGACCGCTTGGTGCCGGCGCCTTGGCCGCAAAAGTTGCCGATCACGGCACTCACAGTGCTGGAGTCCTTCTGCAAGCTCAAATTGTACAAATATAGCTCAGGTCTCACGGATGCCATGTGGTTTGTGACGTGTTTATGGTGTAGATCTCATCTCAAGTGAAAAATAAAAAGTGAAAAATTGAAATATTTTTTCTGGCCCTTTTGGAAAATCTTGAGCCTCGAGACTGAGACCAAGACATGTCCGATAGAGTCACGCAGTCGATCTTTGCGGCCATTGACAGCGGCGCTTTCAAGCTCGCAAAGAGTCTATGTGACCAGCAGCTCAAAAAGTTCCCAAATAGCAGTTACTACTACGCCTTGGACAGTTATATCTTGATATTGGGTGGTGACAGACAGGCAGCGCTCAAGCTGGCAACACTGCTAGCCGCCAAGACCCCCAGTGACCCGAATGCCTTGGAATTGTTGAACATCGTGTTCAGGCGTGCCGGTTTATATAAGGAGTCCGTCCAGGTGTACGAAAATGCGTGCAAAAAGTACCCCAACCACGACTTGGTGCAGTCCTGGTTCGAGCTTGGGATCAAGAACTTTGACCTCTTGACGTTGCAAAAATCGTCCATGGTGTTGGTGAAACACGTCGCGGAGACTGACAGCAGAGCGGCAAAGTTCTCCAGCGCATTCAACTTGTGGATGGCGTCCAATTCGGGCAAGATCTCGGCCCTGCAGCGCTTGTTGTTCCCGAAACTCGGGTTGAAATTGGTCCAGGACTTGCTTCCCTCGACCAATGCACAGGAATTGTACGTCGTGGCCAATCTCTTGATCCTGAATGGCAAATCTGAAGACGCCGTGGCGTATTTGAAGCCGTTTTTGCGCACAGAGAAGGACTTGGAGTTGCAAATATTGTTGGTGAAGACGTTGTCAGAAACCGGTGACTGGCTGCAGTTGTACGACACGGCGCATGCTCTTTTGTTTGGCGACAAATTTGATGACTGGAACACCTGGACCGCTTTGATAGATGCTGCTGCGCATATAGAGGGGAAACTCGGTGTGGTGCGTGACGATTTGAAAGGTGTAGCTCCGACTAGGAACACCACTTTGGCCTGGCTAGAGTTGTGCACAAAGTCACCAGATTACGATCTGCTGCAGTCCATTGAGGTTTATTTGGACAGATATGCCGAGAAGGCGTGTTGCTTTGCCGATTTGGTGAAGTTTGTGCACTTGGTTCCCGGGGAACAATTGTTGTCGGCATTGGAAAGACGGCTCTCAGCAGACGAACTCTCGATGCCTGAAACCATCAAGGCAACCAATTATCTCCGGTTCCAGGCGAGATTGAGGCCTGAATCCGTGCTCTCTGAGGCCTTCATCGACATGAACTTGCGGTACTATGACGCTTCGAAACACCTTCTCAAGACGAAGGAGAAAACCGACTACTTCATCGCCAATGAACTCGTGTTGCTTGTATGCCAGCTGATATTGGCACAGTCAAGTGCAAGCACAAATAGCACAAGCACAGATCACACACTTCTGGTGTTGAAGTGTATCGTGATCTTGGAGAAAGCCGTCCAGACAGATTTGCACGAGTTCCATCTCCGGTTGTGGTTGGTCAGATTGTACCTGTTTTTGAACTGCTTTTCCAGGGCCAAGGCCCATTACGACAGTTTAAAGATCAGATTCGTGCAAAATGACACACTATCGCATTTCTTGCTCGCCGATATCGGCACATTGCACCCGTCTCCGGAACTGGCCAAAGAGATAGAAAAGGCCCAGAGTGTATACAACAACAATGCCCGCGAAACCACGTACTTGATCAGAGAAGCGTACGAAAAGTCGACCTACAACAAGATCAAGGGCTTTGTAGAATTTGGGGCGAGGTTGAAGAACTCGCACTCCCGTTATTTGAACAACTTGGAGTTGGTGAGATTGGCCAGAATCGACTCCAACAAGGTGTTACTTGAAAAGGCTCTAGAGACATTGATTAATCTGTACGACTTGACTCTGTCCCATGGAGATTCAGATGAGCGGTTGTCGGATAACAGAGACTTCAAGACCGTGTGGGACTTTGGACTGTTTCAAAGAGACGAGACTGTGCATTTGCAGTTGTTTGGACGTGCCAAATCTGCCGCTTATCTCCGCTGCTTTATCGCTAGAGAGTTGCTCATTGCCAGAGACGATTCCCATAGCAGTTTGGGGCAGCTCATTGGAGAAATCGAGTCGTTGTCTGAAGATGTGGAGCTCTCAGACTCGGAAAAATGGAGTTTAGAAGTGGTTGTGGCTATAGTACGCAGTATCACCGAGAAAAAGGCAGATTTTGGTGACATTTTGGCCCAATCTCCGTCGAGAGGATTACATTCATTGGACAAGACTACATATAGCCATCTTTTCACCGTTGTTGAGCTGTGCAAGGCTATCAACACGATCAAGGCTAATTATAAAGATCTAATTGACAGTGCATTGAACAAGAAATTGACAATTGCTGTCAAGACGACGATGGAATCGTTGAAACTGGACATCAAAAGTGTCAAAAATGGACACAAGGAGTTGCTAAATCGTTATAGAGTTCAAACAAAGCTGTCCCTCGGTAACTTGGCATCAAGTTTTCTGCTCGATGAAAATTTTATAGATGGAGTGTTTGAGGATATTGAAAGTGGCACATTACAACTGATCAAATCGTTGCAAAAATTCGGATAACCTAACTAAAATATACTGTGGACTATATCTGAACCTATTGTAGCACCGGCTCCAAACACCAGAGCGTCTTTCAACTGTTTCCCAAATTTCTTCATATGGGGATGTCCATTTGACAGCAGTTGTGGTTGCATTTGTTGCAGCATCTGCTGTTGCTGCTGCTGTTGTGGATAGTAATTAGTAGAGGGAGGTGGGAATGGCGGCTGCTGCTGGAATGAGGATTGCGAGGCTGAGGTGTGCTGATGCGGCAATGGGGCATGTGGCGCAGAAATGAGGCGCACGTAGTTGGCCGGGAATACACCCTCTTGCGACCCGACTTTGCCCTTCCACCAGTCGGGACTCAACTTTTCCAATATGATGACTTTGTCGCCCGTGGTCAACTTCAAGTCCGAGGGCTGCTGTGGCTGGAAGTCGTAGATCAGCTCTGCTAAGCCCTCGGGGTTTGGAGGTGGCGCTGTATGTGGGGGTGTGGCGGTGGCTGCAGTGTGGGAACCGGTCAGATTTGACGACACTGGAGTTTTGGTGTCACTATTGGCGACATCGGTGACGCCCACTGGTGGCTGGCCAGAGTACCGCTCCGGTAATGCCGAGATCAAGCTGTCATATAAAGCCTTGGTGATCACGTTAGATTCGTGCAAGAATTCCAATTCCTGTGGCGTTGGTTAGCATATTCGCATATTGGCATATTAGCGGATCTAATACATACGGTTCTTATATTCGTCAATGAACGATTGATCAAAGCCTGTGACATTGCGGTGGTGAGTGAATCGATCAGATGAGATGGAAATGAGTATAATGATTTTTGATTTCAATTTTAATTTTTCTCTCTTTCCTAGCACCTCTTCTCTTCTCGCACACAGCCCCTGTGTTGCCGTATATGTCAAACCAGACCCGATTACATCATCGCGCAACATTGTCGGTGTCCACTGATAAGGATTAACACGTGTGGAGCGATGCTTATCAGTGGATCGCATCGGTCACCCTCATCTGAGGAGGGTGAACTGTTAAGTTCATACACCGCATTTGCCTCTTCCGATCTTTCCTCGCTGTTGCAAACTGAAACAGACTAAGTTAGTATTATTAAGCCGGCCCCCGCTCTTGCTGTCATCATTAACTAGACAAAGGAAGGAAAAAATTGATAAGAAATCCCCCCCCAAAACACCCCCCTCTGAATATAAAACTGTAGTAAAATCCACCAGTTTTGGCGTTTGACTGCGTTTGAATACCTTTGATCATCAAAAGAATGACAGACAAACCAGAGACTGATTACGAGTCGTTTGAAAGAGGCGGATTAGAGGAGCCTTATTCCAATGGCTCTGAATCATCTTTGCTCATCGACCACAAGAAATTGACACGTAAAATCGACTACCACTTGATGCCCATGTTGCTGTTGTTATATCTCTTGTGTTTCTTGGACCGTGGCAATATCGGGAACGCCAAGATCGAGGGTTTGGCCGAGGAATTGGGGTTGGCCAAAAACCAGTACAACATCTGTCTCACTGTTTTTTTCTTGACGTATCTGTTCATGGAGGTGCCTGCCAACATCATCTTCCGGTATGTACAGAAACCGAGTGTGTTTTTACCGACAATCATGACTCTATGGGGTGTGAACACCATGTGCTTGGGATTTGTGCAAAATTATCACGGATTGATAGTGGCAAGGTTGACTTTGGGGATCGCAGAACTGGGGTTTTACCCCGGAGTGGTATTTTACTTGACCAAATGGTACGTCACAGATGACTTGCAATTGAGACAGACAATGTTTTTCGCATCCCTGTCGATGGCCGGTCTGTTTTCCGGATTGTTGCTGTACGGGATCGCCAAGATGGACGGTGTAGGGGGTTACGCGGGCTGGAGATGGATCTTCATCTTGGAGGGCTTGGCCACGGCTGTAGTACTGTTTGCAGCTTTTTTCCTCATGTACGACTACCCGGAGACACTGAAGTTTTTGAGCAAAGAGGAAAAAGCTTTCTTGATTGACAGGTTGAAGTACGACACAAATGGGGGTGATGAGGGTGAAGAGAAGAAGTTGATGAAAATCGATGAAACTCACCACCGTAAGAAATACATCATCCAGCTGTTCACGGACTGGCAAGTTTATTTACAGTTATTGTGCTATTATGGAGTCTGTGTTCCCTTGTATGCGATTTCTTTGTTTTTGCCCACCATCATCAACAATTTGGGCTAC
Source organism: Nakazawaea sp. yHDR128 (assembly GCA_030571255.1). Lineage (NCBI taxonomy): Eukaryota > Fungi > Ascomycota > Pichiomycetes > Alaninales > Pachysolenaceae > Nakazawaea > Nakazawaea sp. yHDR128. Next base: position 20,383 of record JAJLXL010000021.1, read on the forward strand.
ACCACGCTGGATCTGCAATTGTTGACCATCCCGATCTATGTAACACTGTGTATAGCCAGTTTGTTGACGCTGTATTTCTCGGATAAGACAGGCTTGAGATCACCATTTATCTTGGCTGGGTATCTACTGATGCTCATCGGATTTATCATGGCAGTCTCGGCAGATGCCAAAACGCAGCCCGGAGTCGTCTATCTGGGTGTCTACATCGTGCTGTTGGGCATTTATCCGCTGTTCCCCGGGGTGGTGACGTGGTGCTCTAACAATCTCTCCGGAGACTACAAGAGAGCTGTTGGATCGCTGTTCCAGATCGGAATTGGTAACTTGAGTGGTGCCTACAGCAGTAATTTCTACCGTACACTGGATTCCCCTCAGTTCATCATGGGACACTGTCTCTGTATTGGGTTTATCACTATGGGGATCATCTCGTTGCTCTTGTTGGTGTTCTTGTATCGCCGGTCGAACTTGAAAGATGCCAGAGACATCAGAGAAGGTAAATACGAATCCGTGGACCATTTGACCTTGGTTGAAATCGGGGACAAGAGCCCCTATTTCAAATATAGGCTTTGATATGAAATACACGACCCTTTTTTGTACCATGCTTCGAAGAGCAATTCCATATGCAGCAAATATGGTTAAAAGATACCTCGGATTGCCAGATTAGGTAATTAGTAATGTCTGTCTTTGCGCATCAACACAAAAAACCACATTTTTGACTTTTGGGGCGGCGCTCGGCTGTCTCGGGGAATACTCGGGAGTTGGTAGGACGCTAGAAGAGGAATCCCGGGTTATTTAAAAGGGCTCTGGCATCACAAGTGGGTCTCAATTGAGTGCTCAAACCACTTTCGACACTCTCAAATGCCCAATTGGCCTTGTTTTGGTCGAGAGATGAGTGTACGAGAGCTTGTTATAGTGTTTCCTAATTAGGAATTGTACTGTCTAATTTCATATTCATTTTGCTGTTTCCTTTTCTGCAGGTGGAAAAAATATATAAATGACTTTGTATTCGGGCTGTTGTTGTAATAAGATATATCTCATTAATTAAACGACAGAGGAAAATGGCTTTATCAATTGGAGACTTAACGTTAAGAGGACTCAATTTCTTCTTCTTGGTTGTTGTATTGGGTTTGACCGGTTCATTGGCTGCCTCCACGGTAACGCAATCCAACCCACAGGTGAACTTTGCCATCTTTGCGGCAACATTTGGACTCTTGTTCAGTTCATTCTACGGTATATTGGCCCATTTTGTATCATTCTTGGCATGGCCAATCATCTTGACAATTTTGGAGTTCTTGAACACCGTCTTCACTTTGGCTGCTCTGCTGCTGTTGGCTGCTCTGATCAGAGTCCACTCATGTACCGACCATTCTTATTTGAAAGGAAACAATGTTGCTCAAGGTTCTACTGACAGATGTAGAAAGGCTCAACTGTCTACAGCTTTCTTGTTCTTCAGTTTCTTCATCTTTTTGTTTGGTTTCGGATTCCAAGTGTTTGCAATCCTCAAAAACGGAGCATTCGGTTACTCTGGTTCATCAAAGAGACCTTCCACCGGCGTTCCAACTGTCACCCAGGTTTAAGTCGATTGAGTCAATTGATATGTCAATCCACTCACCGACCCATTTTATGAGCCCATTGGGCCATCTTCAACTCCGATTACCCTTTCTTTTCCACTACCCTTTTTAATATTTTTATTTGACAATTGCTATCAAATTATTTTTTTAACCAGTTTTTTAATTTTCAATTTGAACAGCTATTCTCATATAACCCCCAAACACTTTATTTTACAATTTTACTTATCTTTTCAACTTTGAGCCATTCGGTTCTAGGTCTGTGTTACCCATTGATAAATGGGACACCGGGCTAAAAAGTTTGTTGTTGACCAATCTTTTGTAATTTTATACTTTAACATAATATCAGTGTTGTCTTACTCAGTAATTACATTAACTCAATTGTTGTCTGTTATTAAATATCAATTGTTGTCTTACCTACTTAATATATACAAGGTTAACGGCCCAAGTTCAACAACAAAGAGTTTGACGAAGAAGCGTCACCTCCATTGGATTTCAGCGCATTTGGAAGGTATGTAACGTTAGCGGATTGTGCCAACGTTGCTGCAATCTCTTTCGAGGCCTCGATTCTTCTAATCAACAACAAACCATCACCGTTCTTGGCCAATGCCTTTGAGATGTGGTCAGCAGCTTCAGCTTCACCTTCGGCACGGATGACACTGGCCTGTCTCTCTTGCTCGGCTTTTTCAACCAAGTATTTGGCCCTCTCAGCATCCTGCTGCAGAATCTGTTTCTGCTCAACGGCCTTTGTAAACTCTTTACCAAAGGTCATGTGTGTAATCGACACATCTTCCAATTTGATGTTGAACTCTTGCAGTCTGGTGGACAACTCCTGTCTGATCTTCTGGGAGACAATCTCTCTTTGTGTGATCAACTCTGCTGCATCGTACTGGGCCACTATGGACTTCAAAACTTCGTTTCCGATCGATGGCAAGACACGCTCATCGTAATCCAAGCCGAGATGTTGGTAAATTGAGGGCAATGACTCGATTTCTGGTCTGTGTAACACTCTCAAGGTCAAAGACACCTGTTGCAAATCCTTGGACCCAGTGACGGTGGCAATGTTTCTCGGTCTGGTACGCACATCAAATACAATCAGTTTCTGTAACCAAGGGACCAAGAAATGTGTTCCCTCGCCAATGACGCTCTGCTTAACACCTTCAAAACGGTCAAAGATCACCAGTCTCGAGCCACCTCTGACGTCGTACATCAAGTAAGGTAACGTCGTGACGGCTACTCCAATCGGAATAGCGATTCCTTTTTTTCATCAGTATTCAATTGCGATGGATTTGGTGACAGTTAAAACACTTACTAGCCAAATAATCTGCTGCTTTAGACATCTCTATGTGGTGCCTTGAATGCAATTGTAGACTGCAATCGGGTCAAGTCAATTCCATTAAAACTTTTTCTCTACAAAACAGTGGCAAAATGGATTTTTGATTTTCTACACACGACCTATTCTTGGTCGTCAGTTTCTTCTAACAACCCACTCTCCTTTATCAAGGCCTCGACCTGGTCCCTGGACCAAACTTTCTGCACCAATTTCCCCTTCAGATCCTTGGTGACGGTGGCAAACTCGATCTTGTCATTGGACAATTTGCCGCTGTCCATGGTCTTGCTCAACACTTTCAACAGTAACGTCTTCAGTTCGTCAAAGGTCAAGCCGTCTTTGTAGTCCAGTTTTAACAACGTCTGCAGAGCCGAGTTGTTAGCTCCGATACTCGTCAGTTTCCACCCGGAGTAATTACCAGATGGGTTCGAAGTGTACAATTGGAACCCGTATCTGTCGTCGTGTCCAGCGTACAAGAAGGACACTCCAAAAGGTCTCAATCCACCGTGCTGGGTGTAACCTTGCTTCACATCGCAAACCCGTCTGACCAATTGCTCACATGGAATGTCGTCATTGTAAGTCTTCAAGAACTGCTGGGCTGTGATCCTCGCATGGTTCACCAATATAGAAGCATCGGCATTCATACCGGCAACACAGCACAACATGTTATCGTTCAATATGTACATCTTTTCAGCGCTGGTGTCTTGCTCCAACAACTTGGAAGTCACTTTTTTCTCAGCCGCCAACACGACACCATCTTCTGACAATATTCCAATCGCTGTTCCGGCGTGAGAAATAGCCTCTAAAGCGTATTCAACCTATAAGATCGCATTTGTTAGTACGCCACCTTGCCACGATGTCTGTATTTGCACTTACCTGGTGCAATCTTCCCTCTGGGGAGAAGATCGTTGTTCTGCTATCATATCTTCTTGACATGGTTTGATGGGATCAATTCGGTGCTAAAACCACTGTCAATGACCAATTGTTCGTCTCTTGGAGTGTTACGCACCAAATTCACTTTTCTGAGCCTTTGATCTTTTGATCTTTTGATCTCTTTTGGTTTTTTTTTCACGATTTTTTGTCTTGTAGCGCCCACATCTCTGGATGAGCTACAGCGATGGTGGAAGACTATGGCGAGCCGGTCCATGTGGTGCCCTTGGTCCCGGGCAAATGGGACCTCGTATTCACGTCACGGGGCAGAAAATTCTACCACAGCCGGGTCTCCGGCCTGAACCAATGGGTGCTAGAGGATCTGGAGCTGTTGAAGCTGCTAGAAGGGATGGATAAGGATCAATTGGTGATGATTATAGCCTGGTGCCGTGGTTTGAGAGTGGGGAAGGCGGATATGGAGTCTTTGAGTGGATATTTTGTGAAAGACTCAGCGGTACCGGTGGGGGCAGGGACTGTGGCCGAATTGGGGCTACAACTGCTGTCAAAAGCAGATGTGGGGTCCGATGACCCTAGTGAGGTGAGTTTGCACGCTTATGACAGTTTTCTGGATGAACAGAGCAGCGCAGATGGGGATGGGGACGAGATGAGCTCAGCATATGAATCTGGGCATAAGCCAGGTCATAGGCCAGTAGGGAGTGGGTCTATTGCTGGGCTAGTGGGATATGATTCTAGTGATGAGGATGATTTTGGTGATGAGGATGAATCAGAAGAGCAGAAGTTGAACGAAAATGAGCAAGAAGAGCAAGAAGAACAAGAAGAACAAGAAGAACAAGAAGACGTATCAGAGCCAGAACCAGAACCCGATACAAGCTCCGATGAAGGCGGAGTAGACTTTTCGTTGAGCGATTTGGGGTCAGATGACGAGCCCGAAGACACCAAAGACACCGATGTTGGAGCCTTTAAAGAGCTTTTCAACGACTACAATGTGAACCCCATGGGATCGTACGAATTGCAAGTCAAATTGTTTGCACATGACCCACGGTATTTCAAGATCGATGACCCTGCTTTGCAGAGAAAGGTGTTTGATCTGTGGTGCAGAGAGACGTTGGAAAAGACAAAGACCGATTCAGAGACCGATATAGTGGCAAGTCTGTACGAACAGTACCCATATTTGAAGACAATCGACTACTTGAACGAGAAATACAACAAGGTGCTTGGAGAGAAGAAGATGTATCTCTTTGAGTTCAAGAAAAAGTTTGCCAAAACTGACAGTGACATCATCCAGGACAGCACAGTGAAGTTCGACAAGGTTTACAAGGAGTTCGTTTTCAACCATTTCAACGAATCGTATCTAAGCAAAATCAAGCCAGTGATTGCACGTACACCTGTGACAGGGCTTAGCGAGGAGCCTCTTGTTGATTACTACACTTTATTAGCTCAGACAGAGCTTTTACAAGACGAGAATCTCATGAACGATATCCGGTTTCAAAGCCTCCCCACATCTAAAAAGATGGACCATATCCAGAAATTCTGTAACCACTAGAACAAGGCTTAATGTTGACGCTTAATGCTCATGCTTACATCCATGCTATTTTTATCCCCTGAACAATAGAGAGTGGGAAAAACACGAAAATTTTTTTTCCCATTTCCACCAGAATTTCATCATAATAACTTTTTATTTTTGTTTTTTCTGGCTGAAACTTGACTATAATTCTTGATCTTGTCTAGGCAAAACCAGGGATGAGTGTTCGAAACTTGACACACAACGGCGCCCCGCTAGAAGAGACGTCGTCACATTCGTCGGACTCGTTTGGAAATCCCTTCAGCAACCAGAATCAATACACAGAAGACGAAGATGCCACGGAGGCAGAAGATGGACAGAACTACAAGATGGAAGACTTGGACTACAGTTCCGATTCGTTGGGCCACAACAATTCCAACACCGCCAACAGAAACGTGAGGTCGTCACAGATGTTGACCCCGCCAGAATACGACCGGTACCCGCGCAGCGTGTCGAACTCGCGGATCGTGTCGATGAACTCATCACTGGCGGGCTCCAGACTGTCGCTTTTGCACAACAACAATGCCACGGACGACCAGTCGATGATCTCGTCGTCGCAGCTGACCAACTCGAATCCCTTCTTGATGGACCTGGACTTCAGTCCCTTTGGCGGCTACCCACTGTCGAGTTTCCCCTTACAGATAGACGAAGAGGAGCCCGACGACTATTTGCACAACCCGGACCCGATCCTGGATCTGGAGTACGAGAAGAACCGGTTTTTGAACGACTTGAAGCACATGGACAGGAGAACGCTGAGTGGGTTGCTGGGGTTGGTGATGATGTTCATAGGGGCACTGCTGGTGTTTATAGTGTTACCTGCCTTGACCTATTCAGGAGTCACGGACACCAAGGCCTCGTCGGAGACGTACACGGTCTTGACAGACTACTCCTATCCGAAATTGTCGCTGGTGAGGACGGATTTGGTGGACGAAGACACGCCGGATTCGGCGTTGACGAGAGAGCTGCGTGACGGATCGTTGTGGTCGCTTGTTTTTAGCGACGAATTCGCGCTGGAGGGCCGTTCTTTCTACGAGGGAGACGAGCAGTTCTGGTACCTGCCGGATTTCAACTACGCGTCGACCAACGATTTGGAGTGGTACGATCCGGATGCAGTCACCACGGCTAACGGGACTTTGCAGTTGCGGATGGACCTGATCAAGCAACACAACTTGTACTACCGGTCCGGGATGGTGCACTCGTGGAACCAGATGTGTTTCACGCAGGGCATCATGGAGGTGAGTGTCAGATTGCCGAATTTCGGCAACGTGTCGGGGCTCTGGCCCGGAATGTGGTCCATGGGCAACTTGGGCAGACCGGGGTACATGGCCACCACCGAGGGTGTCTGGCCGTACTCCTATGAGGCATGTGACGCTGGGATCACGGCTAACCAGTCGTCTCCGGACGGGATCTCGTATTTACCGGGCCAGAAGTTGAACTCGTGCACCTGTAGCGGCGAAGAACATCCTAATTCTGGAACCGGACGTGGGGCCCCGGAAATCGATGTCTTTGAAGGTGAGGTGGACACCACGATCAAAGTCGGAGTGCTGTCGCAGTCGTTGCAGTTGGCTCCGATGGATATCTGGTACTACCCTGACGAAAAATGGATCGAGGTGTACAACAAGTCTGTCACTTCGATGAACACCTATACCGGTGGTCCGTATCAGCAGGCGGTGTCTCTGACAACTGTTTTGAACACTACATGGTACGAAAAGGGCGACTATGACGAAGGCTCGTTCCAGAAGTTCTCGTTCGAGTACTTGAACGACAACGACGACGGGTACATCCGGTGGTTTGTAGGCGAAGATCCGACTATGACGATGCATTCGTATGCCTTGCTGCCCAACGGTAATGTGGACTGGAGACGGATCTCGAAGGAGCCCATGTCAATGATCTTGAACTTGGGCCTCTCGAACAACTGGGCGTACATCGACTGGCCTTCGATCAAATTCCCTTCGGTGATGGAGATTGACTATGTGAGGGTGTACCAGCCAAATGACTCCATTTCCACCACGTGTGACCCAGAGGACTATCCTACGTATGATTATATTGAGGACCATGCTGCTGCATATCAGAATTACAACTACACGAGTTGGGAGAAGGCTGGATATTCGTTCCCGAAGAACAAGTTGACGGGATGTTAGTTATAGATTAATAAATGGCTAGACTGATATGAGCCGGGCCCGCAAGGTCTGGCACTGTAGGATAAGAATCATCAGCAAACGGCTGGAAATGAACGGAAATGAATTGGAATCAACCCATTTCGATGTTTTTTTAACAAGTGCCAAATAAAACCCAGGCAAGGCTGAAAAATAATAATTCAACCACTCACCCCGGTATAGGCCCGGAAGCCGGCCTGAAAAAATAAAAATAAAATAAAAATAAAAATAAAAAATTTTCACAATTCATTTAGTGGAGTAAGTGACTAGATTACCAGATTTACCTTCGATTACCAGGTTCAAAGCAGCACCGCCTAGACTAGATCGTGTCTCTTGTCGCTGCTAATTGACGGATGTGTATATCCTTTCCCTATCTCTGTCGTGTTTTGGGTATACACCCATTTCGGATCATTGCTTATCTATCCGTCTCTGCCTATCTGTGTATGTGGTGCTGATATAGTTCTTTCTCAGTAACTCATCCACTATACGTCACTTTCCCTCTATACTTTTCCACTATACTTTTCTACTTTTCCACTATACTTTTCCTCTACTTTTCCACTATACTTTCCCACTACTACTTTTCCTCTATACTACTTTTTCTCTATACTATTTTCTACTTTTTCCTTCTTTCTCACCCACATTCCAGAATTGAGTCACACATTTGTTTCTTTTTGCCTGTGAAAAAAAATTTTCTCTGAATCATCATTTTTCACTGAATTGATATATCTACAGACATCACAGCTACCCAGACACGCATCCACCATATCTCAATAGCCACCACACCATGCTTTCGAGATCGATAAATAGCATAAATAAAACAAGGGCGCTCAGAGCATCGACCCTGAAAACTGCCCTGAGATGCATCTCCAGCGGCAGCAAGAGGCTCCAGACATCACTGGCCACCTTGAGAGCCAACGGCGTCAGCAGGCCAAGACCCGCCCCGGCTTTCAACAGAGACGACGTCAGCAACATCGAGAAGTTGTCCAGCAAAGATAAGCCGAAGATGGACGACTCCTTCATAGGCTTGAGTGGGGGTCAAATCTTCCACGAGATGATGATGAGACACGACGTTGATACCGTCTTTGGGTACCCCGGCGGTGCCATTTTGCCCGTCTACGACGCCATCTACAACTCGCCGAACTTCAAGTTTGTGCTCCCACGTCACGAGCAAGGAGCGGGGCACATGGCAGAGGGTTACGCGCGGGCGTCGGGGAAACCCGGTGTCGTCTTGGTGACCTCCGGTCCAGGAGCCACGAATGTCGTCACGCCGATGGCTGACGCCTTGGCGGACGGAGTCCCGTTGGTCGTGTTCACGGGCCAAGTAGCCACCTCGGTCATCGGAACCGATCTGTTCCAAGAGGCGGACGTTGTCGGGATCTCGAGATCCTGCACCAAGTGGAACGTCATGGTGAAGAACGTGGCCGAGTTGCCGCGCAGGATCAACGAGCTGTTCGAGATCGCCACCAGTGGCAGACCGGGCCCGGTCTTGGTGGATTTGCCAAAGGACGTGACGCTGCTGATCTTGAGAGAGCTGATCCCGATCAAGAGCACCTTGCCCTCAGACACCTTGAAGGACATCACCCGGATCGCCATCAACGAGTTCACGATGGAGCTGATCGAAAGAGCCGCCGCGTTGCTCAACGTGGCCCAAAAGCCCATCTTGTACGTCGGTGCCGGTGTCTTGAACTCGCCAGAGGGGCCGAAATTGGTCAAACTGTTGAGTGACAAGCTGCAGATCCCAGTCACCACCACTTTGCAGCTGTTGGGACTGTTTGACCAGCGCGATTCCAAGTCCTTGGACATGTTGGGCATGCACGGGTCCGGGTTTGCCAACATGGCAATGCAACAGGCGGACTGTATCGTTGCCCTTGGTGCCAGATTCGACGACCGTGTCACCTCGAACGTGCAGCGTTTCGCACCACTGCTGAAGTTGGCTCTGTCCGAGAAGCGAGGCGGGGTCTTGCACTTTGAGATCAGTCCAAAGAACATCAACAAGGTGGTCGAGCTGACCGAGCTGATCGAAGGTGACGTCACGCAGAACTTGTCCAAGTTCATTCCCTTGGTCAACGCCGTCCAGGAGAGACCCGAGTGGTTCAAGTTGATCGACGACTGGAAGGCCAAATACCCTTACGCCTACCAGCGTGAGACCCCGGGATCTTTGATCAAACCACAGACTTTGATCGCCGAGCTCTCGGAACAGTCCCTGAAGTTGGGCAAGGAAGTCATTGTCACCACGGGTGTCGGCCAGCATCAGATGTGGGCCGCCCAGCATTTCACATGGACTCAGCCGAGATCGTTCATCACGTCCGGTGGTTTGGGCACAATGGGTTTCGGTTTGCCCCTGCTGATCGGTGCCCAGGTGCTGAAACCGGACGCCTGTGTCATTGACATTGACGGAGATGCCAGTTTCAACATGACCTTGATGGAGTTGTCCAGTGCCGTGCAGCTGAATGCCCCGGTCAAGATTGTCGTCTTGAACAACGAGGAACAGGGCATGGTCACCCAGTGGCAGTCGCTTTTCTACGAACATCGTTACTCGCACACCCACCAGTCGAACCCGGATTTCGTCAAATTGGCCGAGCTGATGGGCTTGAAAGGTTTGAGATTGCTGAAACAGGAGGACATGCTGAGCACTGTCCAGGAGTTCTTGACGTATACCGATGGTCCGATCTTGCTCGAGGTTGTTACAGAGAAGAAAGTGCCGGTGTTACCGATGGTGCCTTCCGGTAAGCTGTTGGACGAGTTTATCACTTTCGACCCAGAAGTGGAGAGACTGCAGAACGAGTTGAGAAAGAAGAGAACTAACGGTTTGTACTGATTTAATGGATTCACTTTTAAAAACATGATCCAAAAACACTATTACTATTCTATTTACGAATTCACTTCATGTGATTGAATTAAAATGCTTTTACTTTTATCCGAGACCCCCTCAGTGATCAAGGCACTATTTCTATTCTAGCTAGTTCTGAATTCACTCAAAGTGCTCTGAAATCACCGTTGCCCCAGGGTAAAGCTAGTCTCGACAGATCAAACCGCGCCCACTTCCCCAGTATACTGCCCTGCAAAATCAATTTCTCGACCGAATTTACTCGTCCTTGACCTCAATTTCAGTAAACGAGTTACCATCACCATACGCAATTCCAGACTGTGTACCAAACTCACATAAATATGCCTTCCGTAAGGTTATGGATAATCGACAACTTGGCGCGATTACCGAACCATTGCCCACTACTATTATCCCTTTTCACGGACTGGTTACCAACCTCGGTTCGGCACAAGTGTTTTCAACATTAGGCCTCTTTAATGCGTATAAAAATCCACGTTTAGATCCGTCTACCTGGCACCACACAAGGCTCCGGACAACAAACGCATGTTATGATGAAGATTACAAGAAAAGGGATGAACTGTTTTCATAGCGCTATTGTTTGAGACAAAAGGGATAATTGACTAAAAGGGTAATTGGGGCTGCCTAAAGGACAAAGGTATCCCCCATATCACACCACCCCACCACAGTGATTCAAAACACACTTCTCTTTTGAAATGGGCTTCAGTTGGTTCAAATCCATGGGACTCTACTCCTATGAATCCACCCAAGTGATCCGAGCACTTTACCATTACTGTTCCTATGAGACTCAATTGAGGCGTTCAGACCATACTATACTATTGCTATCCTGAACCACCTTCACGTTCACAACCAAAGGACTATCTCAGTCTCATAGTTCAATCAAACCCCTTAAACTTATACTATCTTATGAATCCACTTCAAGTTAAAATTTTAAATACTTATAAATACCTTCAGGTACGAACATCCGGTTCCTCTTTGCCCAAGAAATGCTTGAATTTCAACAACGTCAACACGAGCAAAATGTCGTTGGCCAAGAACTCCGAGGCATTCAAGTTGTATTTGTTTGCGTCGTCTGAATGTTTCTCCAAATACAAACGGACCGTGGCTCCTGACGAGCCAGTGCCCGATAATCTGACGATAAACCTCAATCCGTCGCTCAACTTCACGTACAATCCCTGTTTCGACGAAACAGATCCGTCTAAATCGGTGTAGCTAAAGTTATCGGCTTCCTTGACAGTGAGCCCTTCACCGGTCAAATCCTTACCGATAAAGCTTGGATCCTCCACCAACGAGGCCAAATACTCAACCAACTGCTCAGCACCTTCACTAGAGACGTTTTCGTAGTCGTAACGGGTGAAAAAAGTACGTCCATAGGTGTGCCAGAAGTCTCTTTGCACAATTTCGATCGAAGCACCTCCCTTGATGTTATGCTTGGAGTCGTAGTACAGCAAAATGTTCAACCATGCGACAATGGCCCAAACACCATCTTTCTCTCTTATGTGGTCACTACCGGTTCCGAAACTCTCTTCACCACAGATACTCAATTTTTTGGCATCGAACAATGCACAGAAGAATTTCCATCCGGTTGGCACTTCATAGCAGCTCAAACCCTTCAGCAGAGCCACCAAATCGATAGCTCCGCTCGTCGGCATGGACCTGGCCAACCCGTTTATGCCGTGTTTCTGGAAATATGGGATCAGCTCTGCAGCGTGGTGCAGTATAATTGCGACAGAGTCTCCTGGACTGACAAAAGTGCCCGCTCCGTAGATCATGTTCCTGTCTCCGTCACCGTCAGAAGCTGCTCCAAATGCGATCTTTCCGGAATCGACTTTCTCCACCAAAGTGTGCGCATAGGTCAAGTTAGGGTCCGGGTGCAATCCACCAAAATCCGGCTGTGGGACATAGTTCATGATGCTCGAGAGCGGCAACCCCAAGGTGTCGACGAAAATGGCCTTCCCGTAAGGACCTGTGACTCCGTTCATGGAGTCAAACAACACTTTGAACCCCTCTGGAGTTCTCTTCTCCAAAAACGTCTTGATCAACTTGAAGTCAAAGATCTCCTGCAACATATCGACGTAATCCTTGGTGGAATCGATGATCTCCACCTCCAAATTGCCGTATTTCCGCACACCGATCTCACCCAACTCCAATTGGCCCAAATCCTTGACTTTCTTATACTCTGTCAACTTGACAGAGTTCTCAAAGATCTTATTTGTGACGCTCTCTGGAGCTGGACCCCCGTTGGCCAAGTTGTACTTGATTCCAAAATCGTTCTCTGGCCCACCCGGGTTGTGCGAGGCGGTCAAGATGATCCCACCAGTGGCGTTTGGTCTCTGTCTGATCACGTGCGACAGCGCAGGTGTAGAAAGGATCCCGTCTTTCCCGATGATCAACTTTGCTACTCCATTTGCAGCGCCGATTTCAGCAATCAACTGTATAACTTTGTCGTTATAAAATCTTCCGTCACCGCCAATCACCAAAGTAGCACCGTCGGATCCTTCAGGAATGGACTCGAAACAGGCCTGCAAGAAATTCTCGGTGTAATGCTCGCTCTGGAAGATCTTCACCTTCTTTCTCAAGCCTGAAGTGCCAGGCTTCTGATCCTTAAATGGCGTCGTTGGAATGGTAACGATCTCTGTCATGTTATATCTCAATCTTTGTGAAACAGATTCTGGCTGTTGGTTGGTCAATTGATTAAACACAAGCAATTCTAGATTAATGCCCAAAGATGTTGGCTGCAAAAGTGCAATGGAAGGGAATGGAATCAATGACGAGAAAAAAAATTCATCAAATCACTTGATAAAGTGACAGACAAAACTGGAGCAACTTACGAATTCCTAATGCGGTGATAAAACCATTCCACATTTTATTTGGTAAGGTTTTTAGGTGTTTAAAGTGCTTATGTGCTTCAGTGAATGCTTAGGTGCTTCTGTGTATATGTAGGTATATGCAATTTGTATGGCATTATATGGAAGCTGAAATTACAATGTTTACTTGTTTACATTTCTACTCGTGCATACTGATCATCGCTTGATTCAAGTGAAAAAAAAATCTGGAGACAACTCTGGCCCAGACCGGGGCCCGGCCAAGTCCGCAGAATGGGGCTAGGTTAAAGCTAAAAGACTAAGAGGCTAAATCCAAAAGGGCTGAAGCCTGTTTTGAATCCGAATGTAAACCCAAACCAACCCAAAGCATCAGATCAATTAAATCTCTTTTTGCTTCTCAAAATGTAACACCACCTCGTTGATGGCCTTTGCAATCTTGTCAACGTTGTGCTCATTGACACCTGCCATCGAGACACGGCCACTGGACAGCATGTACACCGAATGCTTGTTTTCCAATCTGTGTACTTCACGTGCCGATAATCCAGTAAACGAAAACATACCCTGTTGTTCGACAATGTGGTCCCATGTACCAGGGGTGTTCAATTTGACCAATTCCTCTTTCAACAACTTTCTCATCTCAATGATACGAGACGACATCTCGTTCAAATCCTGCTCCCATTGCGACTTCAAGGCCTCATCGCTCAAGATCTTGGCAACCACTTTGGCCCCGTACAGCGGTGGGTTCGAGATCTCGGTTCTGATCAATCTCTGGAATTGCGACAACAACAGCTCCTGGACCAGATCGTTCTGTTCAGGCAACACTACATGGAAACATCCGACTCTTTCACCATACATACCGAAATTCTTTGCAAACGACTGGCAGATCAAGAATGGGAACCTTGGCACTCTCTCACCAGCGGTTCTCACGATCCACGAATCCTTCTCCAAGGATCCCGAGGTGAATCCCTGGTACGCACTGTCAAAGATCGGCAAGTGGTTCTTTGCCACAATGGCATCCAAGATCTGGTTCCATTCCTCTCTCGTTGGGTCCATTCCAGTAGGGTTGTGAGCACATGTGTGCAACAAAAACACAGATCCTTCAACCAGATTGTCAATCAGCAGCAACATCCCATGCATGTCCAATTTCTTCAAATTGTTGTTCCAGTACGGATATTTGCACGTCTTCAATCCCAGAGTTTGGAATATCTGTAAATGGTTGCCCCAAGTTGGTCCCGAGACGTACACCTGTGGTAATTCTCCATTGCTGTCCCTGATGAAATTTTTGATGAATTTTGACAGCAAATGCAATGCACCTGTTCCAGACAAACTCTGCAAAGAAACCAATCTGTTCTCCAAGATCGCAGGGCTCTCATCGCCCAAGATCAATTTGGCCAGCTGCTTTTTCAACACCTCTAAACCTGCAATTGGCAAATACTCATGGTTGTAACCCGGGTCGGTCTGTACCAGAAGCTCGGCTTTTTGGACACTCGGTAAGATCCACGTCTCTCCGTTCTTGTCTCTATAGGCGCCGATCCCGAGATCGATTTTGTCCGGTCTCAAGTCGTTGGTGTATCTTTTTTTCAAGTCAAACAAGGCATCTGGGGGCAATTTTGGGATATTTTCAACGTTGAACAAACCGTTGATGGAAAATTTGTGCTGGGACTTCTTGACGCCAGTGGTTGATGGGATCAACCGTTTCTTGATACTAGACGTGATGGTGTTCATGTTAATGGATCGTACTTGAAATCTATAATTCTAGTTTATATAAATACAATTGAACCCATTCAATGGAATATTCTATCCTTTATCCACTTATCATGATATTTATATAACCGGGCCCACGCACTCAGAGATACATTTCGCTTACAAAGCACCACTCCGACAGACCCTATGAGGCCGTATCAAGCACAAGCAAAAAAATGCCTAATTTTTCCCCTCATCTGTGGTTGTGAAAAAGATGATTTGACAAAGAGGGTTAGATGATTAGACATTGTAAATAGTCTACAGTTTGTGTATGGACATACTTCTCCTCTTTCAGATCATCGGTCAGGAACGTAAAATACTCAATCTCCACTTTGGCGGACCACTCCGCTTGAAATTTGTTGCAAATTATCAATTTGATCTGATGGCAGTTGGTGTGGCTTTGGTCTGGCATTGCTCTGGATCTGATTGGCTTTTTTGGATCTGAGTTGGCTTTGTTCTGCAATTAGCTCTGAACTGGCTTTGAACTGGTTCCGGATCCAAGCAGTGTGCAGATTGATAGAAAGCGGTGACGGCTCTCTCTGATCCCTGTGTTGTAATACATGCTTGTTCACCGCCCTCACCCTCTTTTTTTGACTATGTATCACGTGATATGGCACGTGATCGGGTACTGCAGAATCTAACGTACAATCCCGATTCTCCATTTCACAACAGCCGTTCCTGAGCTCTAATTACGTATCGAATTGACTCTATGTAGACAGTGTTCGGTACGTACCAATCAGGCTGTGCTCATATGCTTGTTTCAGTGAACTGTTTATCGACATTCTGCACTATCCACCGGCTGCTCTCGCTAGATCCCTTTTGTACATTGTACATATGATCATTCCCCCTGTCACTCCATGAGCTCAAGCCACCTGCTGCAAACTCTCGGGCCAAGCAACTCCATTGACCACCACTCTAACATGTCACTTTTGGCTTTAGTAAGCTCACTTCATCAAGTAATTGAGTGTTGGTCGGTGACCTGTTCAATCAAGCCTATACATCAACCAGTACTTTTCCCCTACCACTGCACTGAATGTCGATTGAGTATACCATGCTAAATTCCTTAGCAATGCAATGCCCACCAAATCTGTCTTGATGTCTGAATAATCCTCAGACGCGATCTCGGGAAGGTGGAACCGCTCAATAGTGTTGCAGTGACTAGGCTATGGAAATCAAACTCAAGCCCATGTCAAATTCGCAACTAATTGTGGCTAAGTGATAGCAGCATTAATGGGGACTAAGCGATAGCGACATCACCACTTGCATAGATACCTCTGATCATCGATGCATCTGATCCAAACCATCTCGATCCCCCATCTTACACTTCCACTCGCTGCGCTGGCTTCGGAGCTACACATCCGCGTCTTGATCCTCCCTTCTCCATTCCCACTACTCGCAACCTTCAATAAATAGATAGATGAATGATTATCAATAAATAAAGTAGAATAAATAGATAAATAAATAAATAGATGACTGTTCCCTAGCGTCAAGCATCACTTGGTACCATTGTCTCTTGTCTTGGAGGGATGTTTCTCTCAAACTTGGTACCTCCTGGTCTCTGAGGTGGAATGATCGGATCAGGATGCTCGTATTCTCTCAACATCTCCTCCGCTTTCAACAACACTGTGCGCAATTGATTCGGATCATGTATATCCCTGTTGACTTCAAACAACCTTCTCACCTCGAGACACTTATTTCTATAATGGTCAGGTTTGTTGATCCAATCCCTCGTTGTCCTCAACGACCTTCTGTACAACGCAGCCACGACTTTCGTGTTGGCCTCTGTGAAAGGCATGAGCAATTTCTGGCTGGACATGTCTCCAAGTGCACGGTATCTAGCCCAAGCTGCCAAAGCCTTTGGTCTTTCACGAGAAAAAATCATCCAAAGCTGTTATTGACACGGGTTATATAAGGTTGAAAATGGCAGGCCCCTTCTACCCTATTTTTCCCTTTTTTGTCACACTCTAGGAACCACCGGAGATCACAAGCTAGGAGTTGGTGTAGCAGTCCAGTAGCGCATACAAGACGTCGGAGATGCGATCCATGTTCAAGAAGTTCGCGTCCCAAGGGAACCGGGCGGAAAAAGACGGCGGAGATATGGCAAAGAAAGTGGCATCGGTGCCGATGGGATCCAGATCTAGCGGCAGCTCAGTGAGCCCCGAGAAGAGCAATTCCACCGAGGGCGAGCCGAAACCCGGCCCGGATGATCTGGAAGACGACGACGATTTGGACGAAGATGACGTCAGCGAAGTGGACTCTATCGGCGAATACACCGGGCCATCCTCGGAGAAGAAGGCCTTGGCGAGAAATTTGAGTTTGACCGATGCCAACTCGCTTATAGGTGGATCCTCGGTGAGTTACGCTGGCGAAGATGCCGACGATAATGAAGTCAACCGGATGCCCTCTAGTGACAAAGATATGCAAATGGTGGAGCCCTCAGTCGGCAAGTCGCACAAGATCTTCTCGTTCCAATTGCCCTTCGGAGGCTCGCTCTCGTTCCCCAGACGTGTGAGGATCCCTTTTATCACCTCTACAACGTCTACAGACTTGGACGAAGAGCTCAGGTTGAAATTGGAGCGAAACGAGTCGATCTCGACACTTGACGAGGCAAAGATCTTTGCGCACTACAAAGGTGTGGACAACAGCCGGTTGAGGGCTGTACGTAAGCTGTTAACACCGTCTATAGCGAGCGAAATCCGGAAAACGTATCTCAGCTCCACGCGGCCGGATTACGAGAGTATTTACGACGAACTAGAAGGTGATTTGGTCATATTGGGGGGTTACAGAGGCAGTGTGTTGCGAGATGCAAAGACACTCAAACGTGTGTGGATCCCGATCAAAGCCGGTTTCAAGTTGAGAAAGATCGACTTGTACATCGGACCCACAGAGCAGGATGAGCTAGACCAGGAGAATGTCGTCATCCCAGATGGGATGCTCACGCATATCGGCCCCATCGATATCAGCAAAAAGTTGATCAAGAGGTTGAAAATGAACCCAAATTTGAGGGTGCACGAGTTCGGGTACGACTGGCGATTGTCGGGCCATTTGAATTCGAGGAAATTGGAGCTTTTTTTGGCCGAGATCTACGAGAATAACAAGGGCAAAGGTGCCTACATGGTGGCCCACAGTATGGGAGGCTTGATCACGCACCATGTCATGAACAGAAATCCGAAATTGATCAAAGGTTTGTGCTATGTAGGAGTGCCCAGTGAGTGTCCAAATGTCTTGGGTCCTGTGAGATTCGGTGATGACGTGCTCTTGAGCGACAAGATCTTGACTCTGGAGATCAATTTCATGATGAGATCGAGTTTCTTGTTCCTACCGCTCAGTGGGGAGTTGTTTGTCGACAGAAACACGTATGAGAAGATCAATCTCGACTACTTCGACGTCAACAACTGGATAAAGTACAACATCTCGCCCTTGGTGGGTAGAAACAGGCTCAAGTTCGAGCAAGACTTGAAAGAGGGCAGGATAAAGTCGCTTGAGTTGTACGAAAAACACGGCGGAACCGTCAACACATACAACAATCTGGCAGATCCCGTGATTGTCGAGAACTTGACGAGCTTCAAGACGTCATACGAGGACAGTGTCAGGTACTTGGACCGCACTTTGAAAGAGACAAAGCAGTTTTTGCAGGAGTTGAATTTCGATCCGCAATTGGAGTATCCGCCTTTGGTCAGTGTCTACGGTAACACTATTCCGTCTTTGAGAGGATCCTTCATATCCAACGAAGACGATATCAGGCTTGGAAACTGGTTTGATTTCTTCTACGGTCCAGGAGACGGAGTCGTTAACCAGCACTGGATAATGCCCGAGAAACGGGGCTTTCCCGTGGTGTCGAGTCACGTGAGCACTTGCGGGCACGTTGCCTTGATGACAGATCTCGACAACATGGGGCGGCTGTTGAGGAGTATTGTAGAGGAGGAGAAAAGACGCAAAGTGGAAGTGAAAACACTGGAAAGATCATGACTTCGTTAAATGTACTTGTATTCTAATTATCACCCTGGTCAAAGTAGACCACTTTCAACCATAGACTGCAGTGCGCGCACTGGACGATGATCGCGCCTTCACCCTCGCTGTTGGTTTCGTTCTGCAAGAGATCCAGCTCGCTGATCCTGAACCCTGCAGCGCCCGTGCACCGGGGGCAAGACCTCACAAACAGGCCACCTGCGCCATTTTGGGACTCTTGGTACTCGAACTCGTCCAAATCGTGCTCGTCCAAGCCCTCGTCGCTGATCCCGAGCTTCTTCAACAGCTGCGCCAATTCCCGGTCGTATTCGGCCTTGGAATCGGCGTTGGATAGCACCTGGTACGCCTCTTGGAGCAGGCTCACTGAGCTAGTATTTGGAGGCTCTGGACCAGCAGTGCCCGGGTTCTTGTCCGGATGCGTCTGGAGAAGCAATTTCCGGTACCGTTTCTTGATCTCGTCCGGTGTCGCTGTTGTGTGCACCCCCAATACGTGGTAGTAGTTGTCCATCTGGCCAGTGTTGAATGGGTTTCACGCCCTCACTAGGGGGTAAGAAATTGAGAATGAAAAAATGAAAAAAATGTAAAATAAAAAATGTAAAATAAAAATTGTAAAAAATATAAAAATTTAAAAATTTTCATCTCATCGAGCCATTTCAGCATTCAAAGACACCATGAGCGGGAACAAGCAGACGCTCCGGGTGTCGTCATACAGCGCGGATCCCTCGGCGGTTGCCGTGGGCTCGTTTTTCAACGGCTTGGATCTCGACAACAAAGTGGACTTCAGTCTATACCAGAACCGTAAAGCCCAGGAGCAGTTGGTGATCCATGGGGAGACAGAAGTGTTGGACTACGATGGACACACCGCTGAGGACTCGACAAAGTACTGTATTGCAGCATTTGATCCGGTCAACAGCAGCGTGGATTTGTTCGACAACGTGCTGTTGCTCACTTCTACGATCACGTCCAAGAAGAGAAAACTGACAAGTGGCCCCAAGGTGAGACAGACAGGGGTCAAGAATAACATCAAGAGGAACTTGTTGGGTGAGACCTTTGGTACCAAGAAGGCGAAGAAACTGATTACAGATTTGGCCAAAAACAGAATCGACAGTGAGCTGTTGGAGTCCAACGAGTTGGACATTATAGAATCCTTGAACAAGAGCACCGCAGTATTACCTTCTAGGGAAGAGTTGAACAACCGGATCGCCGAGGAGAGACCAATACCGAAGTTCGATGCCGATGCCAAAAACGTCGAGGACATCTACCCGCTTGAGAACTTGATCGCCAAGAGATTGTTCCAGTTCATCCGTGTGGACTCGTTCTTGAAAGAAGACCCAGCAGCCATCTTGGAACAGCTCCCATACACCAACGGGTTCATCACCAAGAAAATCACCATTTTGAGCCAGGACCTCACGGGCAACAAGAAACTGTCATTCCAGGTGGTGTACTACTTGTCGTTGTTGTTGGGAGTCTACCACAACAGGCGTTGCCAGAACAAGGACAAGTTGTCGGAGCTGTTGAACGAGCCTGCGGATCTGCTCGTGGACGAGATCCTCAACAACTTCACCATCTCCAAGACCGGTGCCTTTGGCAGATCCAAGGACCGTGGTTTCGTCATCGACCCGAACCACGAGGACAAGTTGTTGTGCCACATCTTGGTGTTGGTGTTGAGATTGAACAACTACTTGATCGAGATCTCGCCGTTGTCGTCGGAGTTGAGCTTGAAACCGTCCAGATTGGTCAGTTTGTGTAAGGCGGTAGGTTGCCAGATCAAGAACTCCACGCAGGCGCAGCTGGAGATCTTCGGGATCAGCAAGGCGCAGTCCAGCAGTTACAGGATCGCCAGCTTGAAAGTGCCTTTCAAGGTGCCTGAAGTGACGTCCGGTGGGGGTAGAAGGAGATGATTGGATCGTTTGGATGTTTGTACATTTCTAGTTCACCTTAGATCAGTAGTCATTGAAAAAAATTAATTCTGGGTGAAATATTTTGTAGCCCTGGCTCAGGAAGTTGTATAAATACACACGTTGGTAAAAGTTGCACAAGTTGCACAGATTGGCACGCAATGAGCGAGAATGAAGTGTGAGTGATCTCTTCCATAACCATATCCATTGTTCCGAATTCTAACGTCCAGCGATCTTGAATCCGTCTTTGGCGGGCTATCGAGCTGTGAGAAGCAGATGGACGAGGCCGAGAAAGATGCTGAGGTCTACCGCATCAGCAAGACTTTGCCCGTGTATCTGAAGAGAAGAGACTTGCTTACAAAGATCCCCAAGTTTTGGTACGTCGTGTTGGCCCAGAATGACGATTTTTCAGACTACTTACGCGGAGAAGACTTGAAATTCTTGGAACTCATCGAGGACATCTACGTTCAGCATTTGGTGAGACATGATGGACCGTCTGTGAACCCGCGGGACTTTTCAATCACATTCAAGTTCGCCCAATTCGATCCGCAGGCACCGGCCCAAGAAGTCACAAAGTACTTTGAGACCTCGGTGGACGACGACGGTGAGGAAGTGTTGACGTCGAAAGCTGTCCAGATAAACTGGCCCGCTGAGTACGCTAAGATCAACCCTCTGAACGTCAAGGACAAGACGACAAAGGAGGGAAAGCACAGTTACAGACAGGGCATGAAGTCGTTTTTCTCGTGGTTCAAATGGACAGGGACCAAGCCGGGCAAAGAGTTCAGGCAGGGTGAAGAGTTGGCCCGGTTGATTGCCGAAGACTTGTTCCCATATGCAGTCAAGTATTACACGGAGCTGATGCCCGGATTAGGTGCAGATGGCGAGGAGAGCAGCGAGGAGCTCGACGTGAGTGAAGATGAGGATGAAGAGGATGAAGAAGAAGTGTCTAATGGTAAGAGAAAGCATGAGGAGGTGGAGAGCTGATCCTACTGTGTAGCAAGAATAAATTAAGCGTTCCATATACAAGAGTTGGGCATATTCATACACGTCCGTCGGAGAAAAGATCCTCGTCGTCATCGTTGTCCTCTGGAGGCGGTGTGTGTTGATCGTTGGCCATCAAAGTGGCATCGTCGTTCAAGAACTCGTTTCCCTCGTCAAAGTCATCTGAAACAACGTAGGCGTCGAGATCGTCACCCCTTCTGCCACGTGATCTCTGGATGATGGACAACAGCCTTTGAATGTAATGCTTGACGTGGTCTTTCAGGACGTACAACACCGAGACGGAGTTCGCCAACAAGAACCGCAGTTCATCGGTAGCGTTGAACGAGTCCATGAACTCGAAGTTTCCCTCGTCACCCAATCTGATGGCTCCACTCGAGTTCTTGTAGAATCCGTACAGAATGTAAATGACAACCATCACGGCAAAGACACTCACGGTTGAGAGCAAGACCTTCCAGGTATTTCTGTGCAATTTGTTGAACGTCTCCTTTTGGCCAGGACATGGCTTCACCTCATTCACATCCAACAGAAGACCCCCAATACAAGTGGATAACTCCACTTTCCTGTAACCAGTAGGCAATCCGTACTCAATCATGTCAGGATTGTCCTTACACACCAACGAGTGGTCAGGAGGTTGTAGTCCGGGTATCAATTTGCATATACCGGAAGCATCTCTATAGTAGTTGAAATCACACTCAAAGTCGTGTTTCGTACATGGACAGTCTCGAACGATCTTGAAATCGTTGTACAACTTGTTACCGATGAAACAGTCTTTCCCTGGAATCTTGCGGTAGTACTCCAGCTGATGGCCAAAGAGACAGTTATCTGGTTGGAATGGATGCTTAGGAGTCCACATCTCGAAATCGTCCACATCTGGGTGCTTCAAGTCCAAAGAACACTGTCTCTTGTGGTACACACTGAAGTCTATCTGGATGACACGGGTCTTGTCTCCACCGTGGAGGGGCATCCGGGTAAAAAGCAAGAACTTTCTCGAGTTATCTGATGGCACTGTCAGAATATCGTAAACCTTGACCTTGTGGTCGACAAACTTGAACTCTTCCCAAGTTTCCCCTTCATTTACAGTGTAAAAAATGGTGTTTGTGTCGTCCTTCTCATTGACAAGCACGATTATCGATCCCTGGTCACCGTATTCCCACATGTAAACCCCCTTTTTGATCTCCTTCCACGTGACACCCCCATCTCGTGTGAAGAAAGTGTTGGAATCGTAGTAGTTTCCCAACGAATCTCCCACGTTTCCGACGCCGATCATCATTCCAATGGCAGAGCCCGATGATAATGTGTCTCGTGGATCACTTCTTTCGGAGAAGCCATGGAGATGCAATGAACACTCTTTCAAAGGTTTACCCTCACATCCAGGGTACGTATTTTTGTTGGAATCGATTACAGGTGGGTTCAAATACTCCCAGTGGGAGCCGTCGTTGTATGTAACCTTGGACTTCAACTTCTTTTTGGCTCCCAACTTGGAATCTCTCCAGTTGTCTACGACATTTACAATTATTATACCTTCCAAGCCGGTCATCTGCTCGAAATCGACAAAACCTCCTGTGTTTCTGTTGACATAGTCGATTGTGGAGACGAAATCTTGTCCGTTACCGTTCGATTTCACAATGGAACCGTACTCTGTGCCCATTCTGCTATTGGTAGTGATATGCATAAAGAGCGACTTGGTGACACCTGAGAGTAAAGTGTACGAAGACTGTTTCTCCATGTTGAAATCTGCCGGGAACAAAGAGTCCACCCAGTCTTTACCATTTATAGAGACATGTGCATGTAAGCTGTCATGCTCATCGTGGGTCAGGGCTACCAAGAACTCGCCTGACTGGGCAAGTCCCACTACGTTTTTGTAGACGACGTTTTTGCTGCTGGCAAAGAAGTCCAAAGAATATGAGAGCTCACTGACAAAGTTGTTAGACTCAGTGGCAGGTCTTTCACAGAGAATCAAGTTTGGATTGACCACTTTCTTCAAGTTCCCCGGGAATTGGCACGAGTTGACGTTCTCCTGCAAGACAGACCATCTCTTTCCGTAGGCTCTGGAGACGTACAGCACAGTGCGGCAGGTGTACTTATCTTCGCAGCCTGTTTCTCCGATCCAGATCAACCAGGCCGGTCTCAGTGGGTGGAAGTACAAGGATCTTTCCAGACCTGGAATTATCTGGACTGGCGTCCTGAAAGTCTTCCAGGTGAATCCACGATCTTTTGAGTACACTACAAGAGAGTGCGTCGCTATCAAGTAGATGTCGTCCGGATTGAACTCGTTCAATTGGATCTGCAAGATCTCGTAATCGGAGCTGATGTGCTCCCAAGTGGTCCCCTGATCGTGTGTGATATAGACCTTGTTATGGTCTGTCAACACCACGATCGTCTCATCTGCAGTCATCTTCTTCGCATTTCTGTCCAAGTAGATATAGTTTTTCACCTTCCCATCGAAGGTGAACATCTCGGTCCGGATCTTATCCGTGTGCAAACCTTCTTTGGACTTTTCTTTGTCGAAATCGCCGGCATCTGGGTTCGTATCCTCGTCTTCTTCCTCATTGTCCCTTATGCTGACGATCACGTGATCTGTGGGTTCACGGTACACTTCTAACAATGTCGTTGCAATGACTTCTGTGGTTCTTGTACCGTTGACGGTATCAGTGTTCTGCAGTGCAATTCCGAGCACATATAACCATAGCACAAAAACGAGGGATAATCGACGCATTTCACCACCTCTAGTACTTTGAAGAAAAGGGAAACAGGTGTTACTCGGGGATTGGTGATATATATTTGATTGTTTGTTGGCTACGGGAAAAATTTTCTCAAATCTATTTATCTGTGGAGCCATCACCGTCTCTGGTGCATACTACCGTTTACAGTTCACCTAATGACATCTTTCAAATCTTGTACACAGTGCTCATTATACGCACTATTGATACGGACACTAAAATGGCACCGAAATCTCCCACACCGACTTGGCGAATTTGGGTACAGGGACACGACCGAATCGGGGTAAGGAATCTAGCTTTAAATCCGAAGAGTGCACTTGCCAGTGTGTTTGCCAAGATTAGCTTTACGTGAGCCGGCTTTAGAAAGAAGAATATGATAGGACTCTAGAGAACATCTTTTGTTCGTAGTCGGGACTCACAAATGTATATTATTCACCATCTACACAGTAGATGTCGTATATATTCAAAAAATAAGAGAACGCTGGAGCCGATGTGCACAATTGGGGAGGGAGATTAAATCAAACAACCTAATAAGAGGTGTCAACGACGTAACGACCCAAGATCTTACCGGCTTCCATCTTCTCGTAGATGTCTGGCAATTCAGACAAACCGACAATCTTGATTGGAGATTTGACCAAACCTCTGGTGAAGAAGTCCAAAGCCTCTCTTGTGTCAGCTCTGTTACCGACGTAAGAACCTTTGATCTTCAAAGACTTGACAACGTGGTTGAAGACGTCGGACTTGACAACGGCATTGGCTGGCATACCGACCAAGACGATGGTACCGGTTGGTCTGACAAAGTTACAAGAGTTGGAGATGGCAGCTTCAGAGACAGAAACGTTGATAACACCGTGTGGTCCACCGTTGGTGGCATCGATGATCTCTTTGTTCATGTCCTTTGACTTGGTGAAGTCGACAAAGACATCACCACCAACAGACTTGAACAAGTCTTCCTTACCTTCACCACCGTCAATACCGACGACTCTCAAACCCAAACCCTTGGCGTACTGGACGGCAAGAGAACCTAACCCACCAGCAGCACCAGAGATGGCAACCCATTGGCCGGCTTTCAAGTCAGCAGTCTTCAAGGCCTTGTAGACGGTAATACCGGCACACAAGATTGGAGCAACGTTGGCCAAGTCGGTACCTGGAGCCAACTTGGCGGCCTGGATGGCATCTGCAGTGGCATATTGTTGGAAGGAACCGTCGTGGGTGTAACCGGACAAATCGGCATCTGGACAGTTAGATTCGTTACCCTCTTGACAGAATTCACAACTCAAACATGAGCCGTTCAACCATTTGATACCGGCCAAGTCTCCGATCTCGAAGTTGGTGACAGACTCACCCTTGGCAACGACAACACCAGCACCTTCGTGACCACCGACTAATGGCAACTTGACTGGCAATGGCCAATCACCCTTCCAGGCGTGTAAATCAGTGTGACAAACACCAGAGTATTTGACGTTGATCAAGATTTCATTTGGCTTTGGCTTCGGAACTGGAATGTCTTTGTAGTGCAATTCACCTCCGTTTTCGTAGAAGATAACACCCTTTTGTGTTTCTGGAACTGACAAAGTCGAGTTCAATCTCAAGAAAGGTCTCTTCAAGACAGATCTGGTGGACAATCTAGCAGCTGAGTACATCGTTGATGGTTTATTCTAAAAAATGTGTGTATTTCCAACAGCACCAAAGTGGGATATAGAGGCATTTTTATATGAGCCCAGTGATCTTCACCTATTTTTTCCTGCATCCAACAACAAGTTCAGCATCTTCTCCGTCTTTGATCATAGATCTCCTATCAATCTAGCATTTGTATTCCCCGAAAGACGGAATAATTGGAGGGGCACGAAGTGAGGGGCACAAATTTAATGTACAAAACAATTCTGCAGCGCTATCGACCTACAGAGGCGCCCTCGGAATCAATTTTTTTTTCTTTTCCGTCCTCGAAGAATTTCTCCCACCCCGTCATCACATACTGAAGAAGGAAAAACTCATGGGCAAGTGCAAGTGGGGTAGAGAAAACCGATTTTAGATCTCATCATACGATTTATCGAGATGAGTCAGGAATGACGGTGAAATGGTGTGCTTTTTTGTGGTTTTACTCAGTGGTGAAGTCATCCAAAATCTTATTTTGATTCAAGCCAAACATATATGTTACGAAACTTCATATTCTTTAAGGCACGTTGCACTCTCTCCGCTGCGACCTCTTTGAAATCAAAACCGGGGGTGTGTAAATCGATAACGGAGGGGCAAGTTTTTCTGATTTGAGAAAATAAAATTTTTTCACCCGTTCTTCGGTAATCAACGTTGAATTTGGAGAAGATTTCACAATAAGACGGAAGTTGGAGATGGAGTTAAGCATGATTCCCAAATGATGGACGATGTTTGTAGTTTCGGACATCTTTAGGATGCGGGTATTGTTGGTCCGCCTACATCGCGTTAAAGCTATTCAAAAACCCCTCAAACAAAACTCACTACCGATTCAGGTTTAGGAACCTTATATGGGGTGACTTCCTGACCGAATGGCTCCTGTAACGGACAATTGTTATTTTTAAGCTAGTTGTGCTTCGTGGGGTTTATCTTTTAGTATGGGGTGATTTACTCATTTTCATTTAAATTTTGTGAAATAGGAAAAGCAACAACAAAGCAGCTAGAAATGCAACAATGCCTACTGTTTGGTTGGAAACTGTAGGACTCCTACTAATTTTGTTCTCCTTCTCCCATTC
Source organism: Nakazawaea sp. yHDR128 (assembly GCA_030571255.1). Lineage (NCBI taxonomy): Eukaryota > Fungi > Ascomycota > Pichiomycetes > Alaninales > Pachysolenaceae > Nakazawaea > Nakazawaea sp. yHDR128. Next base: position 47,614 of record JAJLXL010000021.1, read on the forward strand.
CGTGCACAAAATTCACCCAGAAATGTGACCGCATTTGCATTTGCATTGGCAATTGATTTCATCCCAAGCATTTGTGCCCTTTTTTTTTCTCCTTCTCTGCAACTGCTTTTTTTCACCTCATAATCTTCCATTTGAACATGAGCTCATTGGATAAGAGAACTTTCGAGGGGGATTAATTTTGCCACGGAAGAACTGGCACATTGGCACTTTGATATCCACCAATGACTGTAGAGAAAGAAATCACACCTATTTCCTCGGTCGGCATGTCGATTTCTTCTTTGGTTAGTCCCCTATCGGCAAATATGCACCCTGCTTAGTGGAATTTTTCCACTCTCTGTTCCATTCATCCATGCGAAGTATGGACAGCCCTACGAAACTGTGTAGAATTAGTTCAATTACTATCAATATTTACAGGAACTTTTGAAAGTCTCATGAAAGGGCTTGGATTTCACCTCGATGTCTGCAAAGAAACTGTCTAAACAACTTGTTGAATGATGTTCAATGCGGCCTGTGAACCAGTGACTGGGATTTGAGCTCATTAGCACAAGGAAATTAATAACTCGCTAATTGTCTCTTTCCCGACTGGGAACGGAGAAGATTTTGTGTGTTTCCACCCCGTACTTCGGAAATGCTGACTGACTAACTAAGAATGTGCTCATGAACCATAATTGATAGATAATTATATTGATATGTAAGTATAGTGAAAAGACGCAATCAACCTACTCTCCATCTGATTCATCGCCTGTTTCTTCGCCGTCTTCATCTTCATCGTCGTCCGAAGCATCGCTTTGAGACTCATATTCCTGATCTTCCTCTTCATCATCTGAAGAAATATGCTCAAAGAAGTCACCGTATGATCTACCGACAAAGTCTTGAATAGTTACTGGAAATCCTTCAATTTCTTCCACTTCAGAGTCCATGTCTTGCTCCAAATACTCATCCATGATTACAGCGGTATCATCGTCAATATTTGGGGAGTTGTAATCTGGGTCGTTTTCATCGTCATCTGATCCGATGTCCTCTCCAAACACTTGCAAGAGCTCAGGAGATACTTCGAATCTGATCCGTGGTTCAAAATCATCGTCATCTAGAGACGCATTGTCGCCTTCATACTTGAACGTATCATCGAATTTCAAGAGTAAAGTCAAATCTTTATACCAGACACATGTCGAGAGTAAAGAAATCAGAAGTGATGGCACGATGTAGAATAACAGTGGTTGGCCAGCCTTGTAGTGCTCTGAAACAAAACAGGTGGTTGCCAATCCGATAACATATCCGATGATTGAGGTGATGAAATACGGTTTTGGATATGGCAACAAGTGGTGAAATTCAGTGTCTGGGTTCAACTCGTGAAACTTCCAAATATCGTATTTCAAACACAAAGAGGTGAATATACCTGGAAGCACCAAATCTCCTGTACCGATCATTGAAACCTTTCCATTGGCAACATCGGCTGGGAATACCAACTTGATCGGAACATCGATACCCTTGGCTACAGTTGTCATCACATCGGTTCCAAACACAAAGTAAATATCGTACAAGAAGAAAAGGCCCAACATCAAGAATGCTGAGCGGAAGGTAGCGATTCTAATTGAAGATATGCCAAAGATGGAGAATGAGAACGCGGTTGTGTTGGAGATGATCCAATTGACCTTTGATCCATAGTTGATGGCTAATGCAAACAACGATGTTGACAGAATTGCGTACGATGAGGCAATCAAATCCGCCGTGGAGAAGAAGTAGTTGATCAATTGGTCCTTCTTGACTACATCTTTCCTCGATTCCTCCAACTTCAATTCCTTCAAGATTCTCTGTCTCTTGGTGGATTCATCTTTTGATAAATGAGGCTCAACGCCAGACACCAGTCCCAATGAACGGTCTTTGGCAAGTGTCAATTTGTAGTAATTTAACAAATGGTAGCCACTCTCGTTCAACTTGAAGTAATGGGACACTTGACGGTTGAAAAATCTCAACATGAAGTGGCCAGTCTCGAAATGCGCCATGAACGAGATCAATGCAGTGAAATTGAGCAAATAGTAAACCAATTGCGACCTGTCAAAGTTCCTCAATGCATAGTACAACAGCAACAATGTTGCAGATCCCATAATGGGCAGAGAGACGATCCTTGAACTGGTGAGAACGAAAGGATTGTCCTCTTCATCTTCCCAGTCTTCATCACGATAGGCTGGGGGTCTGTAATTGTCGGATGGATCAAAATAAGGATGATATTTGTTCGGATTCCTAGCATTTGACGGTTTCACAATAGTGGCATATGATCCCAATATGACAGTCAAAGTCAGTGTCAGCACGATGGAACCGTGTACTAAATACGAAGGATTCGCAACAGAAAATAAACCCGTCTCAGTTTGGTACAAACCAAGAGCCAATTGGTCTGCTTTCGTATTGAGCCAGTCAATGAGAGAGCCAGCAGCAGAGCTGAAAGTCGTTGAATACACTTCTGTATCTTCAAATGTTGTTGTCATGTTGGTTGTTGTACATTCGATGATGAATGAACTGCAATTTTACAATATCTATGGCCATCGCGCGTCAATATTTTTCTTATAGAGGCAAAAAAAAATTGCAGGATGCAAAACATTGCAAGCAAATGCAATCAATCGATGCAGTCCTGTTCTAGCCAATCGTGTACTTGTGCACGACTCTATTTAAATGTTTGTGCAATTTTGCACTACTTTTTGGATTTGAATTAAACTTTAACGGTAACAATACATAGACGAATATTAAGTTCCAACGACGAAGGGGGTTGATATAAGTTAGCAAAGGAGTTAATTAATTGTGGAAGTGTGTGAACCCTGTTTCGTGAGATTGGCTGTTGCCTTGGTTACAATTTTCACCCAAATACACAGGGACTGTTATATGGATTTGCAAGGTTGCTGCTGTCTCATGAGGATATAAATAGATCAATCAAAACTGTACGTCAAGTTTATAAAATTGAATAAGAAAAAAATTCGAAGACTTTACATAATAATTGAAAAGTCGAAAGTCTAATTCTATATCTCTCAGTAGCAGTGAGCCATGAACAGATCAACATCAGATACGGAAACCTGTGTGGTGTCAGTCCAAGTGATGTGTCATTTGTGAGAAAAATTAGTCCAGGATCTGTAGCACTCGCCTGATCTCTTGGTTGTCATTGCACCGTTTCTTTTTACCCCCGCCCTGACTCCAGAGATTGAGTCCTGTATCCCATATTCAAGTTTACGTTACTCGTTATCATGTGTTATCTACCGATGTGCCTGAGCGGATAAGAAGACGTATAAATTTACAACTCAAGTCCCAATTAGGCATTGTGATTGAGAAATTTAACCGATGAAATTTCACCTTGCCGATTTTTTCTCTTAAAAGATAACCTTATTGTACATCTCATACGAAAGACAACTTTACCCGTAGATGAAGTGTGTTGATCAAGTCCATCGATCATCCAACAAGATGGGCCAACTGGTGATCTGATCTCACTCCAAATGCTCCAATGTCACTCTAAAACCTGTTGATATGGCAATTCACCAGATTTAAAACAATCTCTGAACTGTAACCACAGCATCGCATCTGCTGCGTTAATTAAGTTTTTTTCTTTTTTTCCTTCCAGAAATTGTAATTTCAGCTCATTTTTTCTTGTTATTGGCATCGTTTATATAAATCGATATAGCTGATAGCCAGTCGTTGAACGATTCGTTTACTCTGAGTTTGACAAAAGTGTTCAAATTGAACGCAATTGGGGTATTAGGGTCAGTTTGAGGCTTATAGACCGTTTGGAAAAGACAAACTTGATTCAGACAGTGTTGGCGCCCCTTTGAGCACAAAGAGGAAATGATTATAGTAAATGCCATAGTGATACTACTCCTCGTGGTGAGGGCATCCTGGGCGGGAGAGTCATATTGCTCCGATCAAAATACGGGAGTGACAAATTCAAATTTTTCCACCTATCAGTCAAATGGGCTATGTTCAGACTACTGTGAGCTGAAGCAGTACGCTCTTGCCATAGTGCAAGCGAATTTGTGCTGGTGCTCCAATGACCTCCCACTGTCCACGGTGGATACGGGTGGTTGTGATTCTGCATGCCCGGGATATCCATATGAAAGCTGTGGTAATGAGGACAAAGGTTACTATGGTTACATATACTTGAGTGAGCCGAGCGGCACCTTGACGAGCGCAAGTTCGAGTTCTACTTCCAGTTCAAGTTCAAGCTCCAGTTCGAGTTCAAAGTCCAGTTCAAGTTCCAGTGCAAAGTCTACAACGTCCAGCACCAGTCCAAGCAGCACAGAGTCCACTTCAAGCCCGAGTTCCAGCGAGACTCAACCGTCGTCAGAGGCCACTTCGTCATCGGCTCCTGTGACTTCGGTGCTGTCTAGCTCGACATCTTCATCCCAATTGCCTTCTTCTTCTGTAGGGATAACGTCTTCGGAGTTATCTTCCTCTCTGGAGGCATCGGTCTCGACGATATTCAAGATCTCTACAGTCTCTGGAGCCCAGGTGACACAGACGCTCACACAGGATAGCACTTCACAGACCAGTCTGGCGAGTGCATCGGCCAGTTTGGAGGGCAATACCGGTGCGAATGCGAAATCAAACTCCGGGTCATCTTTTTGGGACTCTAAGCTGAAAGTCGCCGGCACCTTCACAGTTGTGGGGCTAGTGGCATTGGCTCTTTTAGGTCTCCTGCTCTTCTTCGGTTGCTGGCGTCGCCGTAAGAACCGCAGCGGAGAAGAAGGATTTGAGGACGATGACGCAAATGAGAAGTCGAACGGTGTGAGAAACAGTTTGGTTACTTTAGACGGTGACACCATGAACAAGAACAATATACAGATAGTGGATCAGAGATTAAATCCCGTGTTGTTCTTGAATCCTGAGAACGGGCAGAGTCAGGGAAGTCTTATACAGGATGGGAACGATTATTCAAGGCGTTTTTTCCACATCACCAATCCCGACTGAAAGCATTCGTTGAGCTCGCTCAGATTTGACATTAATTCATACAATCATTAGACCGCTGGTCTAGTGCACATTTACCTGTGGCTTGACCCACTTTTGCATAATAAACTTAATAGATGATTTCATTCTGTACATTCATCTGTACCCCATTCATTTTGTACTCCATTCTGTACCCCATTCATCCGAGCACCACTCCAACACTCGTTCATCCACAGCAGCACCAACTTTTTCTGTACATGAGCAAGCACTGCTTTGCACCTAACTAACCAATTTAAGGACCAAAAATAGTAACGTTACTTTTTCTGTTCCTCGAAAATTGTGTAACACTGCAGCAGCGAAATAGTTTCGATGCAGCAGCAGACAATTTCTTTAGCCTGAGCAGATCGAGCACAGAAAAAAAAATAAAAGCATCATCGACGATATATTAGTGGCCGTACCGAACGATAGACATCATTGCATCAAACTAGTGAGATCAACAACTAGAGAAACACTTGTATTCTAACTGTGAAAGCGATGTCAAAGAACCATATAAGACGACATTCAACGAAATCCAATCAACAGGGGAAACACAATATGGCGGCAACACAACTGGATATATTTGAAAGGTCGGTGGATCCATTTGTGACACAGGGTTTGGCAAGAGAGACCTTTCTAGAACTGCAGATATTCGAGGCCGACTCGTTGCTCAGGCGTCCTCGCACGTCGTTGACTCCAGTTCAGACGGTGCCCATGCCGTCATCGCCTTCGACTTTGCCGATGTCGCCACAGCAACAGGTGTCGCCGATGTTGACTCCCAATAGATCAAGATCACAATCACATGTCGAGATGGACAACTTCATCCCGACTTGTCTTGATCAGACTCTGGAGATCTTTGCGGACGATTCTATGGATTTGGACGAAGTACAAGTCTTGAACCCAGAGCCACCGGCAGAGTACTCGAATAGCGGACTTAATGACGCAAGCCATACAGGATACGACTCTCCATTTACTACATCATCGACACATCTGCCCGATACGACAAGAAAGCTCAGTTTCATCGAGAAAAACCTCCGTCTGCTGTTTGATAACGGCAACACGGCCAAAGACTCGAGCAGCAATATCGACGGGAATGGGCCTGCCTCGCCCGGTGCAATCAGCAGGCGTCTTTCTTCGTTCTATTTCCCTTCGGAAGTCTCGCCCCATAGGGACTCGGTTCCTGGTGCTAGCAGCAACAGCAAAAGCGTGGATCCACTTTCTTCGTCAAACGGATCCAAAAACCCCAAGATCATTCCATTTTATTCGTACTATGATTTACTAGAATTCGAGAAAACACAGCCTTGCTTCCAAATGAATAGGCTTGCTTCGTGTGCATCTACCAGGTCACTGTCGTCCATATCCACAGCAGGCAAGTTTCTCGAAGAAGAAGGTTGTAACAATTTGGACGATTTTTTCTACAACAATGACAAGGGCAGAGGTGTTGGCAGGGCCACGAGTTTGCTGGGCGATGTTGAAAGCTTCAGCTCCAAAGCCTTTGCCGATGAGGACGACTCTGGTTCGGCTACAAGAACGTTGTTGAAATGTCGTTCGATGAGTGAGTTGCTCAGGGTCAAGTCCAGGGAGATCAGAAACATGATCTTGCCATAGTGCATAACAATCGTTTGCTCTCCAAAGAGCCCCAGCATCAAAAACATTCACTTCAGTCCCCTCGACGGATAACTCAATTTGCTGAAAACCAAGAACTCATCGTAGACTATGTCAAAAACAAGAGCTTTCAACATTTCCCCAATCATTCCTTTTATGGCATCCACAATATAATCAGCTAGGTTGAGATCAAGAGATCACAGAAACTATGCAATTTTTCACCAGTCATATGGTTATGCTATTCAAATTAGTGATAACATGCTTATCACCCCCACTCGGTATATACTTTTATTCATGTTCATGTAACACTTTGAATCTGATCGCTATTCTAAGCTGATGTAGCACATTTCAAATTATATATAAATGATATAACTGCAAAGAACAGATAGAACTAGCCACTATAAAAATAAGACCATAGCATTCGAGTTAGTATTGTATATACAGCTCTGCGAAGACGGTTACTGTGAAACTCGTTAACTCCTCTAACCTGTTACTCATCTACTCCTTTAATACCACTGTCGCTTTCTCACTACCAAAATCCATTTTCTGCTTCCCTCAATCCATTTCCTCATTTGGGGGTCGAGAAAAAATGTTGAAAAAAATTTATTCACTCCATCACTGGATCACCTAAGGCGACAGCGGGTATTCGAAATGGAGCAGGATTTGTTATTTGGCTCGCGCGTGTCGTTGGATGTCAGCGGTTCTGCTGAAGACATGAGTTTCAGGTCTTCTGGATTCTCAGATGACGAAGATTCACAGTTGAGCAGATTCTTAGGCGACGAGTACAGAGAATATGGGAATCAGGTACCAGAGATTCGCACGGAGCCGCTACTGCCTCACGCTTGCTCTTACTGTGAAGTGAGCAATCCGAAATGTGTAGCCAAGTGTGAGGCCTGTAACAAATGGTTTTGCAACTCGAGAACTGCCGGTGGAAGATCACACATCATCACACATTTGATTCTTTCCAAGCACAATGCCATTTCGTTACACGAAGAATCTGATTTGGGCGATACCACTTTGGAATGTTACAACTGTGGCAATAAGAACGTGTTTTTGTTGGGATTTGTATCGGCGCAGCAGCAGAACGTGGTTGTTCTTCTCTGTAGAGTTCCCTGTGCACAAGTGAAGGACAAGAGTTGGGACACCAATGAATGGCAGCCTTTGATTGACGACAAGCAGTTGCTCTCCTGGGTGGCTGCGATCCCCACTGGTGAGGATATTATGAACGCAAGAGAAATCTCATCAAAGCAAATTTTGACCTTGGAGTCGAAATGGAGAACGGACAATGCCGCCACTATACAGGACGTGGAGCCACAGGAAATACAAGAAGAAGAGGTGACGCCGATCTTGATGAGATACAATGACGCCTACCAATACCAGAGATCGTTTGCTCCATTGGTGAAGTTGGAAGCTGACACTGATAAACAGAGGAAGGAGTCGCTGTCAATGGAGAGAGTCTCAGTGAGGTGGGGGCTCGGTTTGAACAGATTACACACAGCCAGTTTCGCTTTGAGTTATTACGAGAGCTCAGGAATGAAAATCAGTATCGGAGACGCTGTCATATTGCACCACAGCGAAGTTAGCAGTGTGCCTTGGAGTGGGAACGGGGTCGTGGTGAGATTGCCAAACTCACACTCGGAAGAATTCACAGTAGAATTGATCTCTAGAAGGTCTAAACCACCTATCAACTCAACTTCAGGGTTCACAGTAGAGTTCATTTGGAAGGGGACATCTTTCGAAAGAATGCAAAGGGCCTTGAAAAAATTCGCCGTTGAAAAGAAAAGTGTCAATGCCTACCTTTACCATCAGTTGTTGGGTCACGAAGTACCGCCTGTAGAGTTTGATGTCAAATTGCAGAAATCGTACAGTATTCCTGGAAAAGTAAAGTTGAATCAGTCACAGGAGAATGCTGTAAGAATGGTGATGAAAAGACCCTTGTCTTTGATCCAGGGTCCCCCAGGTACCGGTAAGACTGTCACCTCTCTGACGATCATTTATCATCTTCACCGCTTGAAAAAAGAAAGAATATTGGTCTGTGCCCCTTCGAATGTCGCAGTCGACCATTTGACTTTGAAACTTGAAGAGTTGGGCTTGAATGCAGTCAGAATATATTCAAAGAGTAGAGAAGATGTCGATGCTGGTGCTGGTGCTGAGCATTTACTGCTCCACAACAAGGTACAAAGGACCCTGAAGGGAGAGTTGAAAAAGTTGTTCAAATTAAAGGCAAACGTCGGAGAATTATCGGCCGGCGATTCAAAACGTTTCACAAAGCTTTGCATACTGGCAGAAAAGGAGCTTTTGAGAGATGCGGATATTATATGTACTACCTGTGTTGGTGCCGGAAGCTCCGCTGTATCGATGTCTTTCAAGACAGTTTTGATCGACGAGAGCACTCAACTGTCGGAGCCTACATGTTTAATTCCTATTGTTAAAGGAGCCCAGCAAGTGATTTTAGTAGGTGACCACCAGCAGTTAGGTCCCGTCATCTTGAACTCGAGGGCCAGTGACGCTGGATTGAAACAGTCTCTTTTCGAAAGATTGGTCGTGTTGGGCCACGTTCCCATCAGATTGGAAGTACAATACCGTATGAATCCTTTCTTGTCTGAATTCCCAAGCAACATGTTTTACGAGGGATCGTTGCAGAATGGTGTTACTTCTGAACAGAGGACGATGCTCAATCAGCCTTTCCCGTGGCCAATACATAATACTCCTATGATGTTTTGGTCCAACTATGGAAGGGAGGAACTTTCCGCCAGTGGAACATCCTACGTCAATAGAATTGAGCTGATGAATTGTGAAAAAGTGGTTAGTACTTTGTTCAAAAATGGAATTCAACCCGAACAAATCGGTGTCGTGACTCCCTATGAAGGCCAGAGGTCATTCATCACACAATATATGGACTATAACGGTACACATGCAAATAAGAGCCTCTACGAGTCTGTTGAAGTTGCCTCTGTTGACGCATTCCAAGGTCGTGAAAAAGATTTTATCATCTTTTCCTGTGTCAGGGCCAATGATAAACAGTTGATAGGGTTCTTGAGTGACCCAAGAAGATTGAATGTGGCTCTAACGAGACTGAAGTATGGCTTGATTATTTTGGGTAATCCAAGAGCGTTGTGTAAGAATGCATTGTGGAATCATTTGCTGAACCATTTCAGAGAGAAGGGTTGTCTTGTGGAGGGCCAATTGGACAATCTTCAATTGTGTACCATCTCGTTGAGAAGACCCAAGTATACACTGGGTTATGGAAGCTCGGAGTACGATTCTGAGGCCAGTAGCGTCAATGATTCTGACACGTCGAGTGTCTCTTCATTTATCCCAGAAAGTCTTTCTGGAAATGGGCGCTCAAGAAACGGCCCATTTGGTGGTGAGTTCAACTGGCCACAGCTTGGAAGAGATTTCAACGGTCTCGATGTTGACCAGTCAGATTACAAAGGCGATACTGATAACGCCACAATTAATGGCGACGATGATGCCGGATACTATGGGGGCAATGACACAAGAAAAATTGACTCAAGTTTCAGCACAAAATTGAAAAAAATGGATGCAATGAGTAATGACGTGCCGAGAAGAGTTGAAGACGACGTCCGATCTCTTACTTCATCTTTTGCTTCACAAATTGGTTTGCGTTAAGCGCCGTTGAGTTTGACTTTGTCTTATCTCGTGGTTTGAAAAAAAAGCTAATGTACTATTGTTACAGAAAGGAGTATATAAAAATAGAGCGATATATAAAAATAGAGCGACATAATAGAAATGGCATTCAACATGATGGTTTAGTCATTCTTGGATGACTTCCTTCCAAATAACCTTTTGAAACGGTTCTTTGAACCCTCACCTAGTCTCAAAGTGCCCATACTTGAGGACCTTATCATGTCACCTTCGCTGGCTCTAAGAGGCATACTCTTGCTCACAACCCTTAACTTGACGCTTCCGCTGTTCAAGAAACGAAACTTGTTACCATCAATGTTCTTGATACTAGATGCAGACCCATCGTTCACAAAAAATATTTGTTTGGTAGTCAAATCCATGACGCTGCTGTCAAGGATGTGGTCCACCACATTAACCCAATTGGATGATATCGCATAAGAGTTCAGGGTTATATCCGGGTCTGAAGTGATTGAAGATAAGTTTGATGTGGAAGAAGCAAAGTTTCTTTGCACAGTCTCAGGCTTCTTTAAGTTGTTTATAAGCCTCTGGGTCTTGGAAGCAAGTAGATGTGACTGGCCTTGAAGATCTGGCAATTTCAAATTGGACTTGACAAGGTCATCGAAGTCATCCGAGGAAGACTTCAAGAGATTCTTTAAGAAAAGCTCTTGATCTTTAGCTGCTTGGTCGTCACTTGAATGAACCCCATTCATCTCATGAAGCTCTTGGAAAAATGTTTCATGATTCAAGTCATCGTCTCCATCATCATCATCTATAGTGTGAATTTTGAAGAGCTGCTCATCAGAAGATGCTGAAGCTTTGTCCAGCACAGACAAAGTTGCTCTAGTTGATACGGGAGATGTGTTCGAAGGTGGCCCATTCAAAAGTTCCATCAACTCTACAATCCTCAAATACTTATCTATGAGATAGGGGTTTGTGGGCAATTCTTCCAATATCTCTGTCGGAATATTCAAAGATGGTCTTGTGACATCATCACTCAACTCAAGAATTTTGGGCTGAAAGTCTAGCTTCCTTCCCGTCAACTTGTCGAAGTATTCAAAAATTTGTGGTTCACGTCTCGTGATGAACTCATTGAAGGGTATCAAGTAAGGTTCCTTGTGCTCTACGAACTTGGATCTGTTTGCCAAGTTCAACAATATTTTGGCAATAAGAGTCAAAGTCCTCTGAGCATTGCCCGTTTGGTGATTTTTAGTGAGGTAGAACAACTTGGGATTCAAGATTGCTGGGCAGAAAAACCTCAAGAAGATAAACAGCGAGAGACAGTTCAATGGGGTTACTGTGTCATCAGGCTCCACAGAATTTTCGACCTTGAGACGAAATTTGGCCAATTGAGTTTTAATTGGAGCGGGAAGGTCATTTGATGTAGTATAGATCAAATCCCATAACTCTTCCACATATTTTAACAAGTTAGCGCTTTGTTGACCTACGACTTTCTGTTTCATGTTTGGCTCTTCCTCCTCGATCATTCTTGGATCGATCTCGCAATTCAACTGTTCCTCCGAAACTTTGTTGACAAATTCCCCAATAGTCTTTTCCAAGTACTCTTGGCCCACGCGGAAGTTATATTGTTCTAAAGACTTCGTCAACATGGAATTTCCTCTAAATAATGTATTGAAGACATTTGTTGTCTTGGGAGCCACTGTTCCTTTGATTCTGTTGTTTCTTGTTATGGAATCCACTGGCAACAATTCATGGTTCATCAAAGCTAAAAACCACGAGTTCTCCTTACCCAACGTTTGGAAAACGTCTACTAGTATTAGCGAGTACTCCTCTAGTTTGTCCAGAGTGCTCGCCAATGGTTTCAAAAACTCAATCAACTCTTCAAAAGGTATCCCAATTATCATCTTTTCAAAAATTCTATATTCTTCCAGAGGCAAAATATAGTGTTGATTGTGAGTCAAGTTGAGGAAAATTCTTCCAACGGAGGAGTTGGTTGTGGTATCATATATGGTGAGCCTATCGGTGACATCATTAGAAACCAACATATCCGGAGTAATGTAGACGGTTCCAATTATCGGATCGTCCACATTATACTCATCATTTCCTCCTATTGAGTGCTTGATGAAAATTTGGAAATAATTGGTAGAGATAGGTAGATCAAATTTAAATGTTTCCCTCCAGAAAGGGTTATTCTTGTAGCATTCGACAACCGAAGTACGGAACCATGGCGAGTTCCACAAATTCAATTCTGTGTATAGTCTCTTCTTGTGGTACAGTTGTTCATCATCGAACTTTGCCTCGATGATATCGATGTGAATTTTGCGCAAACACCTCAATTGTTTCAGCTTTCTCGAGGCGTCTCCGATAAATTCTCTTTTGGTGAAAGAGCTCAAAGTGACGAGCCAATCCTCTAAATCAATATGCAAGGGGAACTCGAGTAGTATTCTATTGGTCATCAGAAAGTTCTGCAAGTCATGTTTCGATGTCACGTGAGACGGGGCCACTATGAACTCTTTTGTTTGGTCGATATTCAACTCAGTGGACTTGATTGAGTTCAAGGATCTCAATTCTTGAATCATGCCCAAATACAATATATTCGAATTCTGGAAAATGGAGTGGTCTACTTGCCTGATCTCTGAGGTGAATAGAGTTGAAATGTTGATCGAATACAACAAAGATCCATCACTCTCGAGCAACAAATCCAAAACTCCATTTGGTTTCAAATGTCCCATTGCCATAAACCATCCCTCGTTCTTACTAACTGCATGGCGACCATTATTGATAGGGACTTTGGGTCCATTGACTGTTTTCAAGTTCTTCGCTCTCGACGGTATTGGCCCATAGACCTTGAATCTACAAACCAATAATTCATTCCCGTAAAACTTATCGTCCTCCACGATCGATTTGTGGAACCCGTATTTCTTGGATAAGCCCTCGGGTCTCAAGTAAGACCACACGAGTAAGTTGGCCATCATCTCGTCAAAAGTGTCATCATGCTGGTCCAGCTGCTCCACCTTTATGTATATTCTCCTTTTAGAGTCATTGTAAGGCGTTATCGAGATTATTGGCGGTGAGACCGTTGGGAGCAACTGAATGGCACAGGATTGCAAGTTCTGAATAATCACTTCTCTGCTGTTCGCTACCAAGTGTCCTTTTGGTGTAATCGAAATAAATGACGGGGTCCATGCGTCGTTCACATTGTTCATGTGGGTACTGTCACACCATTGGAGCTGACAGCCCTGGTTTTGCCGGAGGTCGAAAGTGCCCTTGTCTCTCAGGACATAAAACCTCAATGAGTTGGGCGCCAAAAATTCAGACATCGTGCTGTGCCTGTAATCAAAAACCCGTCCTGAATGTTAGATCTTTACAGATCGATAATCCTCTCGACCCTTGTTCAATGATTTTTTTTAGTTGAATTTTATTTCCTAAAACGATAAAAATATGATTGTACCTAACTTTATTACCGGTTACATAAGAGTTGACAGATAAAGTTCTTCCAAGGTTTGCCAATGTTTGTTTGGAAAATATATACTTTATCTAGGCAGAAGTGAGCACGATCTATTCAACACAGAAGACTTAAAGCTGGAAAGCGTGGGGAGCTTCACCTTCTGGACCAATGTACTCCTTTTCTCTCCATGGACCGACATCTGACAACAACAACCCTCCCTGTTCCTCGCTCACCTCTGAAAGACCACCAAACTTCTTTGGCAAATTTTCAGGTGGGATCTGTTTCAGTAATTCTGACTTGTATGAGCTACCCAAAATAAAGATTTTCGAAACAGTGACCGGATCCAAAAATGGCTTGAACAACCTAAAAGCAGTAGAGAAACCGAATGGAGCATTGATAAGATAAAACTTACCCATTCTCTCTGGGTAGTAGTTTTGACCAATGTTGGAAGCCTCTCTGACGTAACTCAGGACTTGTGAAACTGCACTGATAGAAATTCCCTTCAAATCTAAGATTGTACATGACGTTTCAACCAAGTGGCCCTGTTTTCTGGAACAAGCTGGCAATCTGTACTTTGTGAAAGATTCATATTCCCAGACCAAGTTTTTCAACATACGCTCCTGTGTGGTCAATTTGTACATTTCAGTAAGATTCACCGAGCCCAACTCTTCGATGTAGACCGGTCTACCATCCTTGTCAGTCTTGTGATAATACTGTGGGTAGAACTTGGCGACAATTGGCTTTTCTTCGTATTTGAAGTCGGTCAAAATTGTGTCCACACCGAACGACTTCCTCCAGTTCTCGCAGTTGATGAACATTTCTTTAGCTTTGGCGACATCAAACTTACGTGCACGTAAGAAACGCAACTACGATTTCTATGTTAGTACAGGACTTTAGTCTATGCTTCTCAAACGTATGAGTAGCCTCTGTCACAATGGAACTTACCAATGTGCCATCGTCAAGACGCAATTCATATTTCAATGCCATCAATTCCTTTCTCAATTGAGCCAAGGCCGTTTCTTCTGTGGCCGTCAAATTACCAGGATATCCGGTAAGCTTGGATGGGGCAGCCTTCTGCGGGTATGAGGCGCTGTTTCATGGTGTTAGTATTGCCATTTTCCGTTTAAGGTGTGATATACCAGTAATACATACAGTATTTCCAGTTCCTTCCCATAAGTTAGTACACTGTCTTAATCAAGCGGAATAGCGAGTCAATACTTACTGTTGCCATGTTCAACCTGTTTGCTGTTCTTCTCTAAGTTAGCACTTGCACAAAAAGAGCCTTTCAAAAAGCCCTATATGTAACAGCTTCTGATATCCTTGATGGTGACTCAAAAATCTCCAGAAGCTGATCAGAATACCTCTGGTACTTACAATTGAATTAGTCAGTGATACCAGCAGATGGTTGAAGTTGTTATTGTTTTCTGTTTTTTTTTCCTCACTTCAGAATTCTGTTCGTTGTCTGCTTCTTGCTCATCCGTTTTGTACAGTTATGCACTACTATTTTGATAGATGAAAAATTCAAGTTTTTTCTTCACGCGTCTGTTTTGGTTTTGCGATGGGTGTAGATTTTTGTCACAGGATAACGATATCATGGCCACACTCAACACCGATGTCATCGGCCCTGACATTATGGGAGACTTCGAATTCTCTGGATCCATGCTTCTGTCAACGGACAATGTGGAGACAGTTCCGATGACGCAAAAGTCGGTGCCAGACTACCTCAAATCGTTCCAACAGAAAGAGATCCTCACATCTGATGGTCACACCATCCGCTTGAGACCCAAGAACCACTTGGAAACACCACTGCTAGATCCTTCTGTAGGGTTAAACATTTCAGATGACTGCGGAATCAATATCGGGCAGTTGCTTGACAAAATCGACCATGATGAATCTGTCAAAAAAGCCAGGCAGTTGCAACTGGAAGAAAACAGCTCTAAGCAACCGGTATCAGATGCTGAGCAGCTGGATAACAACGTGTTGTGGGCTGAGAAATGGAGACCCAAGACATTTTTCGAGCTAGTGGGAAATGAGAAGACAAACAGATATGCTCTTCGATGGCTTAGACGTTGGTCAAAGTGTGTCTTTGGCGAGAAAGTTGTGGCAGACAGATTTCAAGCGCCTTCGATGGGACCTGCTCAGGCTCAAGTGCAATATGTTGACCCCTTTGATCGTCCTGAGAAAAGAATCATGCTTTTTCATGGCCCTCCCGGTATCGGTAAAACCACAGTGGCCCATGTAATAGCAAAACAAGCAGGCTATGAAATAATGGAGATCAACGCCAGTGATGAAAGAGCAGGACAGAAAGTGAAGGATAAAATCGAGAATTCTTTAAACTCTCAGACTTTTAGTGGCAAACCGGTGGTTTTGGTGTGTGATGAAGTAGATGGAAGCACAGAAGGAGGGTTCATCAGGGTTTTAATCGACTTGGTCAACCAAGATCACAGAGCTACACAGCGCATCGTGGACAAGAAGAATCAGTACCATGGACACAAAAAGGACCGCTCCAGGAGCAAAAGCAGGCTCTTGATGAGACCCATAATTTGCATCTGTAACGACTTATATGCCCATTCGTTAGAGAAGCTACGGCCATACTCTGAAATCGTCTCTTTCAGAAAGACAACGGAAAGGACTGTAAAAGAACGCCTCAGGGAAATCTGTGATAAAGAGAAGATTTTGATTGACACAAAAGACCTCTCCGAGATTGTGAGCTTGACCAACTGTGATATCAGAAGTTGTCTTAATTTATTGCAGTTCAGTGGTAGTGTCTCAAGCAGTGGCGAGCTAAGACTGAAAGATTCACAGATCAATTGGTTCACAGTTGTGAAAGAGATTTTGAAGAGGGATCCAAAAAAGCAAAAAAGAGATCAGTACCGGGAATTAAGCAGATTGGTGGCAGCGAACAGTCACGCTGATAGAGTAGTGAACGGGTTATTTAGTCTCTATCATGACATTGAATACCAAGATGACTTGTTGAGAAAGCCCAACGAAATAGGAGATTGGCTCTTCTTTTTTGACCAGTTGAACAGGTCCAGTTTTGAGCTACAAAGTGGTGAACTAGCCTCATATTGCTCTCATGTCCCTATGAAATTCTTCTTGTCATTCAGTGACCCCAACAACAATCGTGAGAAGAATTTGAAGCCTAAGTCGGACTACGAACATTACGAATTGAAACGATCTAACGTGGAATTGCAGAGAAAAGTGATGAACGCGGTAACTCTAGAAGTTCGAAGCAAGTTGATCATGTCAAACATTGCTACCCAAGTGTTGCCATTCATCGACCAACTCTTGACTCCTGAGATCAAGTCACCAAGATTTAGTTTAAATCCAAACGATTCCAAAAAGCTTGCCGACGCTTTGGCCATTTTAAATGACTTTGGACTCTTTATTGAAACCACAAGGGATGAAAGATTTATGCAGCTGCTTATATTGGTTCCCCCGATTGATGAGATCACAACGTTCAGTCATGCTCTGAAAAAGCAGAATCTCGCCAGAAAGTCCTCGGTGTATCCTATCTTAGTTCAAGAGATTGAAAGAATCAGACACCAGAAGAGAAAGAAAGATGATGATGAGCTGCTGTTGGAGTCTAAAGTTAACAAAAAGCAAAAAGCCCCCGATGTTATAGAAAAGAAGTTCACGACCACTCTTGACTACTTCAAGAGCCAATATGATGATATTTCAGTTGTCACAAGTCTGACCAAGAAAGTGAGAGACGAGGAGTCCAGGATATGGGTTAAATACCATGAAGGATTTTCCAATGCAGTGAGGAAGAACATCAATTGGGAGGAACTATGGTCATTTTGAACCTTACGTATGAATTTGATAAAAAAGTCAAACTAATAAACGAATTGACTGGTCTTCCAACAACTACTGAACTTCTTTCTTGTTCCTGTCCAAAAGGGGCCAGCAACCGTCTGATTTAAAAACTGAGGACTCACCCAAAATGAAATGGTTCAACATCACATAAACACTTCCAGTTAGTTTTATGAATCAATCCAGATAAAACTAATGTGAAGCCATAGCCCTGAACATTCATCTTGAATTGAGTCAATCATTTGAATGTGGAGCTCATAGAGTCAGCACCTCCAAAAGCCGAAACTGAGCTCCTCACTCATACCTGATAGATCAAATTAGATTTTGGCTTGAATATAGTATCTCTCTGAGTCAGTCTTTCCTGATTGAATGGGAACATACCCCAAATGTAGTGTATAAAAAATCAAAAGTAAACACCAAAAAAAAAAAACACCAAAAAACTAAAGTCATCGCCGGTCAGGCTAGCCAGCCAGCCAGCCCTCATATGGTCAAAGCTGTAATTTATGAACTATCAAACATCCCCTTTAGTTATGTACCTGTTGCGTGAGGCTATGCTCAAACAGTCCCCGTCATCGTAGAGCGGCATTGCAAGATCACACGACTCAGTTTTTTACTAAATCCAACGTGTCTTTGCACCGTATTCTTTATCAATAGCAACGAAAGCAAGCAGGATTTTTTCGATTAGTCAGCTCCTAAGCAATTCGTACTTATACCAACCATGATACGCTCTAGGCTCAAATCTTAGTTTCGAAGATTCTTTCTAACAACTTAGTATAACCGTTGGCTCGATCATTTGGGAGACGCTAGTAGTAAAAAAAAAAGCTACAAAAGGACCTCATGGTGTGAGTTCTCCGCAAGATGATGGTTGTGAAGCAGTAGATCTACATTTGATGATATGCAGAGACTCATTTCTTGAGCATCGAATTCAGAACAGTAGCTCTGTCAAGCCAACTCTGTCAATTCAGATAGCTGACAGGGCCTAAGTTATTTCAAACAATTGTTTTCTTTGCCAGATCTAACTAGCAGACCGTTTAAACCATAAAAATATCTACTCTCGCTGGTGGCTTCAAGCCAGTGATACGGGTTGAAATTATATCAACACGCTATCAAATATTGCGACAACTCTTAGCATTTTTTCCTCTGCTGTATTTCGTAGAAAGTAAATCTATAAATGAAGGATGAAACGAGATAATCCAGCGCTTCTCTTTTTCAAAAAAATTAGACCAGCTTGTGTGCAGCAGCGGCCAGGACTTCTGATTTATTATTCACGTTGACTCCCTTTTTTCTCACGACTTCCCAGCCAAACAACAAGTGTGACACCAGATGACCACGGACTATATAAACTTTGTCAAAAATATCGGTATTGTCACTTCAGATGAAATGTTAAAGAAAATAAGAAAAAAGACTGCTCCGTCCTTTTTCAAGCTGACACAGAAAACATAATTAGAATTACTCACCATAAAGGCTTGGTAGCAAATATCTCGGGCTCCAATCAAAATAAATCAAGAGGGAATCTTTTTTAGACTCTCGATGCTTAGGAAGCATTAATCAATTCCCTCAGTCTTTGCCCCAGATATTTATATATCTGACGTTATATGAAAAATGCAGTTTTCTTCTGGAGTAGCCTTGCCGTACGAGTCCGTTTAATATCTGATTGTGAGAAAGAGGCTAGTGAATCCATGTGATAGGATCGCACTTAACAAAAGGATAATTTTATACAATCGCCAGTTAAATTTGACAAAGTTCTAGTAAAGATCATATGAACTGTTTGGAATATACTAGTACTAATTTTCTAATCGCTAAAAATTGCGAGACGTTCTTAGGGATTTCAATGATTTAATTGTTTTTTGTTGAAGTATTTCAATGTTCGTCCCAGGGAAGTGAACAGTGAAAAGAGCCTTGTACTCAGAATAGAAGATAGTCAAGGTATTATTTCAGATTGTTCATGGTTAATATGATTGCTCAAAAAGAGTTATAGTATTTTGTTTGCCCAGTTAAGCAAAGGTGATGCTCTGGTGGGATGATTGTGCAATTCGATCAGTCAGGACAGGAAAGGGCTTTTGCAAGAAAATTCTGAAGAATTTTTCAAGCTTTAAGAAAGATAACAGCGATTATGCCATGGTTATAAGCTCCAACAAAATACAGGGAGGATCAAGGAGAAGAGACGTAATAGCAATGTGGCTGGCTCGGTTAGCTTGAAATAAAATGATCTTGGTTTTATTTGATGGAGCTAACAATTGAAAGAGTTGATGAGAAAATGAAATGTACCTGGAAATTACGATTGTATACTGGTATGCTGTCAATGAAGTCTCTTGATTGAATTCCTGATGGCTTCCACAGTTTCTCTATTTACAACCTTGCTCGCTCAGATCAATTTTTGGTTCTTGGGATAGATTCTTTTACCTCACTGCGAAAGCAGTTCTCGTTTTGTCTGAAGATGAGTTTTCAAATCAAATGAACGCAAAACTTCCTGGAATTTCACATCAGATATTCAATACAAAAGGACATTTATACTCAGAACTGCAACAACAGCTGAGAAGAGGCATGATTAAAAAAAACTCGTAGGGATATTATAGTTCATTAGTGCCGACTAATACAGCATTTTGAGGAACCCCTTTTATCTTTTTTTCTCAAATTAAGGAAACGGTTGAATTAATAAGAGCGGACCTACTCATTTTAACCGACTAGTTGTTGATCGAAAAAATGATTAGCTTGGTAAGCGAGTATGGTTATCCATTGCTGAGCGGGTGCTGAACCCTCAAACGGAAGGTTGCTCGTCCGTCATGCATCAAAATGGTGGAGCCTGAAGAGATTATATGATACTGAGAAGTGTTTCCCTTCTCATATATCCTGTGAATTGTAGCTACAGGAACAACAATTTCGTTCTTTTTTTTCTCTGATCTGTTTTTGATTCTTATCCCATCCTGATGACCATTTCACAACTCATTTTTATTGTGCGAGAAGCTTCAGACCTAACTTTAATAGGAATAGTTGTTGTTCGGGAAAGAAGAAATTGCACTGTTGGAAATTGTCCCGATCGATCTCCCGCGACTGTAAATTATCGAGAATATTGTGTAAAGAAACTACTGTAAGGACCCGTAAAGAAAATATTTTGAAGTACGATCTAGTGGCTATTAATATCACTATGTATGATTCCAGCAACCTCGAAGAACTATCGTGGCTTTCACAAAATATTGTGTTAGGTCTATGGGAAGCGTACTTGGGTTAGGACTTGATTATGTATCATTCGAATTTGAAAACAATTCGGAAGTTTAAAAGCTTAACAAAGTTTCGGTGCGGGCTTGGGAAGTATTTGAAATCAATCTCAAACCAATGTCAATTGGTTTTATCTATCGTCCCTGTATGAAATGTGGTGGTGACTTATCCAATTTTGCAACCCTCTTGTGCTTGGATTCAATCTGACTACTATTTGTTTTCGATTGATTTTCACTATTGTATTGTTAATTGTGAAAAAGAAGGGCTTTTGGACTATATCACATGCTGATAGATGTAGGCAGCTCAATTTTTATGTGTTCCCCTCAAAACTTCTTTTGAAGTTGCCGATGGGGTAATCAATATCAGGGGATGGATGGTGAAAAATCGCATGAGAGCGATAGCATAAATAGCACTTATCTGTTTTTATTTCCTTTATTCTATAGTTGACAGTTTTCAAAAAGTCCTTCAATGGATCTGATCTGCTTAATCTTGCGAAGAAGAATTTGATGCAGACACTTTTTAACTTCTAGTTGTATTTATTCGAACACGACTCCCACTCTCTGGAAGTAGCAGAGGTGTTGTTGCTTTTTCACCATTTTTGGTCAGTATAGTGTGCCTATTTTTTGAGAGCATATATTGAGTTGTCCAGTCTAAAAGTGCATCGTAACAAGCTATCCGGTCTTAAGGGCCAAGCAGCGATTTACTGTGTTTCAATCGGTGAGAAAATGAGATACGGCAGGCAAGATCTCTTGGGCATTTTCATATGTAAGGTCTGTGGTCTGTGAGCTGAATCTGTAATTGTAAATAAAGTATGCGAGTTTGTGCTCGAAGCTGGACCCAAGCTAGCCAAGATAAGCAATTGTTTAGCTCTAATTGGGGAACTCATGGTGAAAGAAGTTAATGATCAGCAGTTGGATCTTATTATACTTATGGATGTATATCTTATATAAGTGGATTATATCTTATTCAACTTCCTTACCCTTTATTTCCTGGGTAATATTGGGCGAAATTACCCCCTTTTATATTCTCTGATCACCTCGTGATTTTCCCAACAACTATATCAATCTGTCAGCTTGGTTCAACTTACTTCTGCAGAGTTCTCGTCAACGCCTCACTGTTGCTATCCTATCTCGTGTGGGGCTCGTGTAGTTTATTACATCACAATCCGAAACTCCGATTGGGGTCCATAGTTGAGCATTTGAAGCCCTTAGTAAAAGCTTTCTATCACATGCGTATCCGATCGAGATGGTCATCGACAGCTGATCTAATTTAACTTTAAAATGGTTTTAGTATGACCCAATTCAACCGGGGACGCGTCAGATCACATTTGACTATATACAAACGTGTATCAGATATGATGACGTGTGCATTAATTAGATCCCTGAGACCCCCGCGTGAATAAATCTCTCTAGACGATATGCACCTAGCAACCTTTGTTTCGGCTCTATTGTTTGACACCCTCGCCGAAGTGCATCTCATCGATTGGTAAGCTAGCTCATAAGCTGTTTGCCAACACTTCATTGGACCCAGCTTGTTGGTTGTGGGAAATCACAACAATATGGAGGCTCGTGTTGCAAAAGAAGTTTACCAAGGCTTTGCAGGGTGTTGGGTTCGAGTCCCGTGTTGTTTACTTGTTCAGTTTTTTGTTTGTTATTTCTTCGGAATCATTCAAGGTAATAAACGGTCACACAGAAAATATTTATGTATATAGTGGACGAGAACTTTGAAAGGCTGTTATGGGTGCTCGGATGTTGATCTTTGATCGGCATTGAAAGTGTATTCATCATTATTTCCCTATATCCTCAACATCTGTGAGCCGAGCCACTTTGGAAGTTCGAGGGTTACCAGTCACAAGTGCCTTGTATATCGTGACCGATGATAACTCTGCAGCTGGAATTATTGTGCGCTCGAACCACACACCAACAGTTCACATAGAACGGCTCCATGTTTGGTCTCTCATACTGCATGTTCTTCTCCATATCTAATTCCAGTGCTACCAGCTGTCCCCCACTCTGGCGTCCAAACCTCAAATGTCACTCTCTACATCATTTGAGATTACCTGGTTCATACCGACAAGCCCATGTTCTATGACAGTGATAACTTTTACAACTACTATGTGCATCCATAGATCTTTTATTGCAAGTTCCGCACCTTAGTATCCTCATGCAAATAGGAATACTGCACCCATATCATTACTTTTCTGATCAATGAGTTATTTCCCCAACTTTAACTCAATGGTCTTGCTTTACAGTCTATTGTCTTTGTTTGTAATAAATGGTAGTGAATAGTGTGCTTTCTCAGTTCACCACTGGTAAGATAGAATGGAGAGAGACTCACCTCGAACTCTTTTGTCGCTAGTCACTCAGCCGAGGGTTGGCCATCGACCCCTATCGTTTGTAGGTAGGTCCATACTAACCATTTTCATCACCAGCAACGCTTTTGACAAGGGGATTCGTAAACTAGTGTTTAAGAAGTTCCAAATTTGAGAAAGACCTTTTTAGGTCTTGAACAAGGTCTGATCATGTCTTTTGGTAGGTTTAGAAAACCCATTCACCTCTCAGGTTGATGACCACTAGTCAAAGCTTAATGTTTCCTCTACTTCCCAGATGAAGGGATCTCAGGTATCTCACCCGGTTTAGTTGCTCTTACAGATATAGGCTTCTATCAAGACTAAATGAAGGGAGTTTTCGGCGCATTACCAGAAGCCGTTTTACATCCTAGAGGTCTTTGAAGGATCCTAAGCAAATCTGAGCATTCTACAGTCCTTAGCATCGACCCTGTTCTTTTGAAATACAGAAGCACAGTAGTGCAGTATGTGCAAGACATAAGCACTTTCAAACAGCCTACCTACATCACTTAGCTGAAAGTTTGCAGGTGTGTTTTCGATCGATGTTGGAGTCTTGATGTCGCAATAATACGTGGTGCGGTATTGATCTCTTTTTCTACACTTTTTTTTGCTTGTTTTCGCTCAGTGTTTTCGTCCTCCTGTCTAAGTCAAAAATTGTCCAGAAAACAGATAGCCTCACGCGATATCAAGCATTAATATCAAATCAAGTAGGTGACTCTTCCTTTTTTGTGCCTTTTCGCTGATCGTTTTTGGTAACAGGATGGTCTCGAAGTTGCCCAAAATCAATGTCTACTGGTAACACATATATAAATTTTATATCTCATACTAAGTATTCTGAGCCTTGATTGTCGATTCCTTCGTGAAGGCTTTTGATATTAAAGACAGTACATTGGAGCCTACCAAGCACTCGGTCTCCATGGTACTCGTGAAGCGTTCCATCGTGTTCAAATACCATAATCCGTTGGCAATTTGGAAGGGCTGAAAATGCTCTATGGAGTCTAGCAACGGATAAGGTCGCCATTCCTTGTGATATAAGACTCGACAGCCGGTGGGAAAGAACAACACCAATTCCAAATTCTTGAAGGGACTAAAGATTTTGTACACATACTTTCCATCCTGGAAGTCGACTAAGTTTATGGAGTAAAATCGAGTTTCGCCTGAGATAGTGGCAATCATTGTGGGGACAGTACTAGAATTGAAGTAATCGCCGGAGACTAAGTACTCAGATTCAACAATGTAGACGTTTAAAGTGGCATAATCCACGTCGTCAAAGAGTGGTACTGCTTCGAAATCAGTCAAGGTCAAACCGCTGAATTGTAAGGGCGTGGCCACCACTACTTGATCGAAAGTGGACGTCACACCGTATGAATCAACCACAGCAAACTTTCCTGCTATCTGGTCGTTGATAATCTCCTGGACCCCGTTGCTGAGTTGCACAAGTGCTCCAGAATGTTCGACAAACTTCTCAAATATTTGGAAATTACCTCCTTTGACTTGCCAAACATCACCAAATAAGGCTGCCAGTGTGACAAGACTTGCCAAGGCATGTAGCTGTGAGACGTCCTGCGAGTAATTGATCCTAGTCAAACTAGAGATGAATTCGTTCACAAAGTTTTCGTCGAAACCTTGCTCATTCACCAAGTATTCGTACGCTGTCTGATTGACCAAATTCTTCATCTCTGGTTCCAATTCATCCAAGCCTTCAAAAGGAAATCCATCGTGGTAGAACCACCTCAAGAACCACTGCTCAATGACTTTGTTGACAAGCCTTCTTAGCTTCCAAAACTGTCTGGCATAACGGAAATAGTATTTCAACTTGGTCCAATTTGAAGAATCACTCCGATATTTCCATTCGTTTCCATTCCAGATCCCCATCGATGGTTGAACCGTTTCATTCTTGTCAGCTACTGAGAATCTCTGTAAAGTTAAGTTGAATTCCTCCACCAGGTTCATGATGAGTTGATTCTTTGAGATGAAGATGGATGCTCCCATCTCAACATCCAAATCGCTGGCGTTGGACAGCAACTTGGAAAGTGTCACCGATCTTCCTCCGATGTAAGGCAATGTTTCAAAGATCGTGATATTGACCAATTGCTCGGATCCGTTGTTCAATTGCTTTGCCAAATGATATGCAGTGGCCGATCCAGCGGCTCCTGCACCCACAATTGCAACTTGAAGCTGCTCCTGAGACTCGAGAACATTTTGCTCTTGCAGGATATAACCAGTGGCAAGCTGTGAAACAAAAGCGCTCCATATGAGCACCTTTAAGGGTAACATTGAGACCATAAGTGAGTTGTAAAGTTCCCGACAAGAGTCCTCAGATGTAGCCGCTGTGATCTAAATTATTTGTTTTTTTTCCCTTCACTAACTGTGGGTATGACCGATTAGCAGAAGGGCTTAGAAAAAGAGAATAATTTTTGAGCCCCACTGCGATGCCCTTCAGTGTGGGAGATGGAGGATCAGAGAGACCTATTTTGAAGCTTGTACGCGTGATGCAGCAATGTTCTCCAACGTCGGACGATAGTCAAAGGGTAGCCTTCCGAGGCTATAGGCCCACAGCCGCACCGGATGAAATCTTGAAGTTGTAAGCCGCTCCCCCAAAGCCCATAGTAGCCAAAAGGTGCTGCTCAGATCATTTAAAGCTACAGTTTCAATGAAGAACTACTCTTTTTTCCCCAAAAAGTCCGGCTCCGGGTAGTCGAAAACCCACCAAACAAATGTTGTGCTGTTTAGATCAAATTGTTTAAAAGTCCATTTGAAACTGCTGTTCAACGCTGTAAGAACATGGAGATTCCAGAGCTTCATTGGGCTGTGGAATGCATGCTGTTTTCGAGCAGGTAAATTAATGAATTTGCGGAGATTTTTAAAGTGAAGTCTCGGCGGAGCAATGACCACCATGAAAGACCGCATCGCTCCTTCAAGGATCGAGTAGAGAGAACTCGGCCAAATGCAGAAACTGACCAGGCGGTGTCATTACAACGAGCTAGTGATAACTCCGATCATCATAATAAGAATTTATACGCCAGCAGCGGACCTGTTTGATCTGCTTAGCCCCGACAATTAAAGTCGTGGCTTTCAAGCACCAAATAACAAGCCCTTATGTAAGGGAGAACAAAGCGTTTTTTAGGGGGATCAAAACACTATCAATCGTGTGAACTTAACTTAGGCTTTGGTGCTCTATTGCTGGAGCCTGTTGACTGATTTTTTTGGTGTATGCTGCACTACGAATAGATTTCTCTTAGGTTGTTGTGTTCAACTGACGTAACATTACTTTTCAGGCGAATAATGTTTGTATTACATCCCGACTACGAGGAAAATTAGGTGCGAAACGGACTTATATGACCTTTCTTAAATACATGGATATGTACCTATCAATTTTAATGCAGCCTCAAGATTGAGAAGTTATTGGGCAACCACCTCGAGGGCCTCAAATAAATATACAAAGTTGAGAATCTTTTTCGTATGAATATTACGTGTAAACTATTATGTACGTAATTTACGTGGAAAAATGACAGCACAAGTAATTTTTTTCCACGTTAGCGGTTTGCCGTGCAGTTACAGGTGCAATGCATGTATTAGGATACCGTCTACTTGAAAAATTTTCAATTACACTTCCTAAAAGGGAGACGTTTCTTAATTGAATAGACGCTGTCTATAACTCGATTGGGAATACTATTGATCCATTAAGTCCCATTCGAAGTGGGTCCAGTCAGTCTATAGGCCGCCTTGAAAACTGAAATTTAATTGGTCCAGGGTTTACGAATTGTTGATAACAATAATATTGCATTGTAAGCAGCCTCAATGGGCTCAGCCAGAGAACTTAAGGATGGCGATTGACAGTGACTTATTTGAAAACTGACGAGTTTTAACCATGGTTACGAGGGCCCTATACATCGCTACAACGAGCGTTAGTTCAGACATTTCAACCGTCACTTGACGTTGAAACGGCCCGTCGTAAGAAAGCTCCTGTTCTGCGTTGTAAAGGCGTTGGCCTGAGAACTGTAGCCGTTGCTAAGTCGGCAAAACACCGTTTAAAGTTAACAACAGTAGAGTCTTAAACGTTGCTCAGAAGAAAAATTTCTTGTAATCTGAAAAGAGATCTCCGGATTGAACCTAGTCTGTGCTGCTTTTGAGCTGCCTTGTTGCTGCTTTTGAGCTGCCTTGTTGCTGCTTTTGAGCTGCCTTGTTGCTGCTTTCCACTCTTATTTCTCTTAATCCGTCAATGTTCCTCACTGAAAAATTTTCTAAATTACGGATTTGGGACTTCATTGGACGGAGATGTTTCCGACAACGAGCAAAAAAAGAAAAGAAAATCTTTTTCTCTCTCTAATTTATCCCGATTTGGACCAGATTAGCAGATTTGTACACTACTGTTTCCGAATTTCTGAATCTAGGCCTACTAATGTACGTTACAATTTATGTAGCGTCACAGACCTCACGGAATTGCACATGATTTATTACGAGTAATGAAAGAGCTCGGAGTAGCGAAACTGAACAAATTTCGTCATAGGCTGTTAGGCAAATTGTCGTATGTACTCAATTTATCGCACTGACAACCAAAGGTGGAGTCGAGAGGTCAGTGTTCCAGGAGACACTCACTTCGAATAGCAATCTAAATCTATGTCCACCATACTGTTCAACGTTAGGCCCTCGAACAAGATAATACAATAAGCACCACTAACTTAACACTGTATAGCCATGATTTCTTTGTTTATTTGTTTATTTACCCTATTAATTTTTTTTCATTCTCCCGAAACTCTATTGTGTAACAGTGTACCTATTTCCTTTTGTAGTAATAAAGTGATCCACTGAAATCTTGTAACTGGGGGGCTTCACGACGATCAGTTTCAGTTGCTCTCCACCCCAGTTGGCCGCGTTGAGTGGCACCTTTACTCCATGAGCACCTTCAAACTGTGAATCAAGCGGCTAACAAAACTTATGTTGGCATACGTATGGGGTGATCTCTCCACTACTCTCTGTTCAAATGTAATCAATTTACCCTTAGTACACTCGAAAGTCTAGATCCCACAGCACTGGATCAGAGTAGTGTACATATCCACAAAATAGAACAATGCATGTAATTTGCTTACATAACCAAAACCCACTGTAGATCTTTTCTTTTTCGGTTGTTTGGTCGATTTGAGTAAGAAATTAAAAAAAAATTTTCGCAGCGAGAAAAAGGGGGATCTCGACAATCGGGTGTGAGCTATATATATTGGAGAGCATTTCCACAACGTTTCAATTTATCAAGAGATAACGGAAAAATAGAAATCAGTTCACCTTCATTAGTTTAGTTTCAATCTAACTATTAGTCACTCATTAACAGTTTCAACTTGAGATCTCTCAACGAACATTTTACATTCATTTAACAAATCCACGTTTGAGCCCTACTCATTTGATATCACATTCATTTATTACCAACAAATATTACAAATATGAGAACTTCAACTATTTTATCATCATTGGCTTTGGCTTCAGTCATTTCTGCTGCCCCATTGGAACACCTGCACCATTTCCACAAGAGAGATGCTGCCATGAAAATTGTCACCAAAGTTGTCTACGTTGACCAATACGGTAACATCCAAACCGAGAGTTCTACCTCCACTTCAGGTACTTCTACTCCAACCACTTCGTCAACTGTCTCGGTCAACGGTCAAGTCACCCCAACTTCCACTGCTTCAGCTGATGACGAAGACTCAAGTGCCAGCACCACTTCTTCAACTCACAAATCTTCTTCCACCTCATCTTCATCAATCTCTGGTGATTTGGGTTCTTTCGAAGACCCATCCGAGAAATTCGAAGACGGTAAAATCGCCTGTTCCGATTTCCCATCAGGACAAGGTGTCATCTCCTTGGACTGGTTAGACTTTGGAGGATGGGCCTCTGTCATGGACGAAGATGGAAACACTGCCTCCTCTTGTCAAGACGGTTACTACTGTTCTTACGCTTGTCAAGCTGGTATGTCCAAGTCTCAATGGCCATCTGAACAACCATCTAACGGTATTTCTGTTGGTGGTTTGTACTGTAAAGATGGTTACTTGTACAAGTCTTCTTCTTCTGACTACTTGTGTGAGTGGGGACAGGAATCTGCCAAGGCTGTCAGTGAAGTCAGCGACGGTATTGCCTTGTGTAGAACTGATTACCCAGGTTCCGAAAACATGGTTGTCCCAACTTGGTTAGAAGCCGGTGGATCTGAGCCAATGGCTGTTGTCAACGAAGACTCTTACTACCAATGGCAAGGAAAGAAGACCTCTGCTCAGTACTACGTCAACAACGCTGGAGTCAGCATTGAAGACGGTTGTGTCTGGGGTGAAAGTGGTTCCGGTGTCGGTAACTGGGCTCCAGTCGTCTTGGGTGCTGGTTACACCGACAGTTTGACGTATTTGTCCTTGATTCCAAACCCAAATAACCAAGATGCTCCAAACTACAACGTCAAGATCGTTGCTGACAGCGGATCAATTATCGGTTCTTGTTCTTACGTTGATGGATCATACACCGGTTCTGGTTCTGATGGTTGTACCGTCTCTGTAGCTGAGGGATCAACTGCCAAATTTGTCTTCTACAACTAGATTCACGAATGACTTGTCCTGACGTATTTTTTGTTACTTTGTTCTATACCCTTTTTCCCATTCTCTTTGACTGGTTATCCAGTATTTTAGAACCATCCAGATCTTGTTGATTCGCTTTGGAAAGTTTATTTGCTATTATAGGTTTTTGTTTTGTTTGTGAAGGTTTTGTGGGTTCAAGTTTTGAAAATATATACATAAATCCCATGGGATCATCGATACCCTGCTTTTTTAAATATGGTTACATTTATACTACATATAAAATTGACAAAAGTTGAGCTTCTTCCTTTAATAGTAGTTCATGATGACAACTCGTAAATCGTGAAATTGATACCCAATCCACGACACTTTGACTCTGCTCCAAATCTGACTCTGAACGTGGAAGTGAAAAATTAAAAAATTTTCCACCTTTGGACGAGCCATCAGTCATTTTTTCCTGCTGTATAAAATAGAGAGCCCAAATTTTCAACTTTGTTGTATTTGACCTTTTGGAAGTTTGGTAACAAACTTAGTTGTTCGTTCATTACACTTGAAGTAGATAGATACTTCTTTGTTCTTAAAACACATAGATTCAGAATAGAGACACCATGGCTGACGTTGTATTGGGATCTCAATGGGGAGACGAAGGTAAGGGGAAATTAGTCGATTTGTTGTGCGATGACATCGAGATCTGTGCCAGATGTCAAGGTGGTAACAATGCTGGTCATACTATTGTTGTGGGAGACGTGAAATACGATTTCCACATGTTGCCATCTGGTTTGGTGAACCCAAACTGTTTGAACTTGGTAGGTTCAGGTGTCGTTGTTCACTTGCCTTCATTCTTCCAAGAGTTGGAGAACATTGAACTGAAAGGTTTGCACTGCAGAGACCGTTTGTTCCTCAGTTCCAGGGCACACTTGGTGTTTGATTTCCACCAAAGAACCGACAAGTTGAAAGAGCTGGAGTTGAGTGAGAACAAGAAGAGTATTGGAACCACCGGTAAAGGTATCGGGCCAACATATTCCACAAAACTGTCGAGATCCGGTATCAGAGTCCACCACTTGGTTTCTGAGGAACCCGACTCATGGAACGAGTTCCAGGCTAGATTGAAGAGGTTAATCGACACAAGAAAGCAGAGATACGGTGACTTTGACTGTAATCTCGAGGAAGAAGTTGCCAAGTACCTGAAGTTGCGTGAGCAGATCAAGCCTTTTGTCGTTGACTCTGTCGATTTCATGCACAAAGCCATCGCTGAAAACAAGAAGATCTTGGTAGAAGGTGCCAATGCTTTGATGTTGGATATCGATTTCGGAACTTACCCATATGTCACCTCGTCAAACACAGGTATTGGGGGTGTCTTGACCGGTTTGGGTATTCCTCCAAGACTGATAAGAAACGTTTATGGTGTCGTCAAGCTGTACACCACCCGTGTAGGAGAAGGTCCATTCCCTACTGAGCAATTGAACGAAGACGGTGAGCTGTTGCAAACGATCGGTGCTGAGTACGGAGTCACCACCGGTAGAAAGAGAAGATGTGGTTGGTTGGATCTTGTTGTGTTGAAGTACTCTACCTTGATCAACGGTTACACCTCTTTGAACATTACAAAGCTTGATGTCTTGGACACTTTCAAGGACATCAAGGTCGGTGTCAGCTACTCTTACAACGGAACCAAGCTTGCCTCGTTCCCTGAGGACTTGTACAAGTTGGGAAAAGTTGACGTCGAGTACGTCACATTACCAGGTTGGGAACAGGACATCACCAAGATCAAAAATTATGACGACTTGCCAGAAAACGCAAAATTCTATTTGAAATTCATTGAGGACTTTTTAGGTGTACCTATCCAATGGGTCGGTACCGGTCCAGGTAGAGATAGCATGTTGGTTAAAGACTTGTAGAGATTAACCAGCTTTTTTAGTAACCTATTTGTTTTATACATTTCTTCTTGCAATGCAGTATTTGAAGTAATTGACCTCTGTAGCTAACCTTGGCTTCAAGAATTCCGGGGTATAAAGCACTCTCGCTATTCCATGACTCTTATCCACGTTGATGAATTTGTCGCAGTACAATAAATCCCAGTCTGGGCTGGCAAAGATGCTGATTTCTCCCAGTTCTGAGTCCATATCTTGGTCAATATCGACGTAGAACTGACATTCTTCAATATCAACCACTTTATCTGGCTCCCACAAGTTCATGTTGTTCATGTGCGGCGGAATCAGTGAAATAGAGTCCAACAAACCATCACTTTCAAGGAAATCACCGGGCAAGATCCCAGAAAAACCTGACTTTACAAATCTCAACCTCTGGTTCGATCCCAAGAGGAAAGATGTGGGGAAATGGTACCATTCTCTCCCGACACAGACGTTTTCCAAGTCTGTGCTGTTTGAAATGGGGATCTGGGAGTAGATACGCAGCGGGGCAGAGTAGTTTTGGACCAACGAAAGACCTCTCAAAAGAGACACGGCCGAAATCGATATACCCAACAAGACGATAACAGATACTTGCAAAAACCGGGCAAGTTTCCTGAATTTCACTGCTTTAGAGATGGAGATCTTGACAACATCAACTCCGCTATTCATGGCCACAGCAGCACTTGTCAAGATAAAAGGATAGACAGGATACATGAACCTTTCTTCTTTATGTGGCTGAGCCATAAAGATCGCAGTCCACAACAACAAGGGGGAAGTTAGTGTGATCAACCTGCGAGCATCAAGCAGCGTATGTAGATGTGGAGCATCTATCGCGAACCATACTGGCAAAAGAAGCGAGCCCAGGAACAGTAGAGCGACCAACACGTTGAAGTTTAATGCCAAGTTCAAAACATAGTATGTCCAAGGTTCCACTCCAAAGATATTTGGCCCCGTAGATTCGTCATTGTTGAAGACATTGTACAAGACTGCATTGAGAGGCACCACTGTGAGCTTGGCATACAGAACCGAGTCCACAGCGACGACAGCTCCTAGCACTGCAGAGAAGATGACCAGAGACTTCACGATGAAACTGAACAAGGCGGTGAAACTTTTGGACGAGATATGCAGGACCAACACATGCAGCAAGAATGGGGCTAACAAGATCAATATAAAAGGCCACCCTGTTAAAGCTCCAACTGAGATCCAGAAGACCGCATACAAGCCGTATTTTGGACTATTCTTTGCCCAGTAGTCCACTATATTGGAAATGGCGAATGAGACACAATTCATGGCGAAGGATGACGGAAGCAATGAAATAGAGCTATGCGACATTCCAGGAGCCACCTGGGCAAAGAGAAGATACCAGCAACTAGTGTTGTACAAGTTCAGTCTCTGTAGCGCCGTGGACAACGATATCTCTGCTAGAGCAGTGAACACCGCAAGCAAGATCCTAGCGATGTAGAACAAAAGCACGCCTTGCCTTTGGGGAAACAAAGTATTCACTGACTTCAAAACCAGGGCCATTGGTATGAGGAAAGACCAGGATCTTATTGAATATTCCGGTGAGTATTCCCATGTCTGTTTGCCAAAGTTTCTCACCAAGAGATGGAGCGGTTCCCAGTAGTTGAAAGTCTCGTCACAGTCTGATATTATCCCGTATAATGCGAAAAACACACGCAAGCTAACCAAGGTGACAGTCAATGCCTTGCCCATCAACTTCATGTTGTCTTAGCTCGAAACGTGGAGATGAGATCAGAGTCTCGAAACTAGACATATTTTTTTTCTCCATCTCCTCGAACAGACTTCAAGAGCCAAAGTGGAGAAGTTACAGGTCTAGATGGATGATGATAAATATGTATTTGAACCGCTTTCAAGTGGTCAATAAGAATAAATAGAGATAAATAGGTAAAATAAATAATGGTCATGTCGGGATCATTTGTCGTCTTTCTTTTCAAATCTGTCCTTCGAGTTCAGATGGTACAAGAAACTGTCCGAGTCCAACCTCTTACCGAATATAGTAGTCTGAGGAGGATGGAACACCTTGTCATCGTGATATGTGCTCTTGACCTCCCACCATGGAATATTGGACATGATTTCACCTTCTCTTTCGTAGTGGGCCAACGTTCTTCTGACGACATCACGGTCCTGTTCCAGCTGCAACAACGGCAACAAATGGATCCGGCTCCAGAGCTTCTCGCGCTTCAACTCGTACTGCTCCCTGTTGCCGATTATCACACGGTAGAACCCATAGGCGGTCAATCCACACAAACCGAAGAAATAGACGATTGGGCTGAATCCACGTGACGGCAAGTTCCGCTTCCACTGGATAGGTTCATATCCGCCAATTGGAGGTAAATCCTGAGCCATCTTGAGCCAGGTTGATTGATGTGTCGCAAATATGTGATGGATCCAGACGTGACCCGCTTGCTCTGAAGACTTCTCACCTGACGGACTTCCAATTTTTTGATTTTTTTTTCTCCGGGACTTTACAACGTTTTCCAATTGGACCTCACGACCTCTGTTTCAGTATAACTCGATCAGTGGGACAGGACAGAGACCAGTGTTGCGACAGAAGAGCTATAGAAGCAGAGAACAAAAGTACAATGAGAACTACAAAGATCTCGAATTCGGCCGAAGTCGAGAAGTTTTTGGCGCAATACGACACCTTTCTCTTTGATTGTGACGGAGTCCTATGGTTAGGCACGCATTTGTTGCCGAGCGTTGTGGAGACTTTGGACCTCTTGCGGTCGCAAAACAAGAAGTTGATCTTTGTGACAAACAACTCCACCAATTCCAGAGAACTGTATGTGAAGAAGTTTCTGAAATTCGGCATCGAAGTTGCCAAGAACGAGATCTTCGGATCTCTGTACGCCAGTGCAGTGTATGTGGACAAGATTGTCAAATTGCCAAAGGACAAAAAGATCTGGGTCTTTGGAGAGCTGGGAATCGAACACGAGTTGCAGGAGTTGGGATACGAGACCATTGGCGGTACTGATCCGCAATTGGATGTGCCTTACACTTTGGACCATCCATATTTGAAGGAACAGGACCCGAAAGTGGGTGCCGTTGTCGTTGGCTTGACCACGAGATTGAACTACTTGCAAATGGCTGTCACTTTGCAGTATTTGCTCAAGCCCGAGATCGAGTTCATCCTGACCAACATCGACTCCACCTATCCGAACAAAGGCATGATCTTGCCTGGAGCAGGCAGTATTATCCAAAGTGTGGCCACCTGTAGTGGCCGTACACCTGTAGCATGTGGTAAACCGAGCCAGAAGATGTTGGAGGGTATCATTGCCGAGCACAACATCGACCCAAAGAGAACCTGTATGGTTGGTGACAGGTTGAATACGGACATGAAGTTCGGATTGGATGGAGGTTTGGGCACTTTGTTGGTGTTGACTGGTATTGAGACAGTGGCCAACATTGAGAATTACAAAGAAGACCAACAGCCTTTGTTCTATGCTGACAAATTGGGTGATTTGTATGATTTCACCCATTGAATTGGATCTAGACAGACGATAGAGACGGAAATCCAAGAGTTGTTCAAATTTATATATACGAAATTGAAAAATTTACCTATAGATGAAGAGTCAATTGAACGCGAAAGGTTAAAGCAGTTTTGGTTGCATGTAAAGGAAACGATAAGCACTATTAAATTGAAGTAGTAACGAGTAAAAACGCTCAAAATATCATCATTAAATTCATAATTGACCCTCAATATATCTGTATGTGTGCGTGTCGGAGTTATATGAGAATATGACAGAGTGAGAGAGAGATAATCATAATTCTTCACCAAAGTACCCGCTCAAAATTTCTCTAGTCTTTGTGAACTCCAATTTGCTGATGTCCAACAGATCTTTGATCAATTTCAACCATTCAGAGTTTTGCGATTCAGATGGTGCAGATTTGTCTTCTTCTGAGCCGCTCAATTTCTTGTTTCCATAATTCTGTATTCTTTCACATTGATGTTGCACTTTACGCAAGCCCAACAGTGCTGCTGAACCTTTTAAATAGTGTCCCAAAGATGATAATTTGACCAACTCGTCGTCCGTTGGAGCAGACTCCTTCTTTTCGCTATCATCGATAATCGTTTCAATTTCCTGGTATATCCCCAACAGTTGATCCACAAATGTGGTGATCAAACCTTTGCTAAAACCTTCTTCATCTTCATCCATCAGCAACAACTCGCTGAATATGACCCAATCGATCAAATCGGAATTTTTTATGTCCTTTTCCGTGGTGGTCATTTTCGTGATGTGTTTTCAAGGTCAAAAACTTCTATCTTGGGTGTTTGAACTGTCTTCAATTGCTGTAAATCTATAATCAAACGACAACTTTGGCATCCAATTGATGATACTAGATATACTCTACGGAGAGATCGGTCAGGATACAATTTCGTGCTATGGGAACACAGATGCGACCGCCGACAGACACAGTTGTTGAGTATCTCTTTCAAGTCCGGGTTGTGTAATTCGTTGGTTTTGAATTTTTTTATGGATTTTTTTCCTCAAATTCTGGCAAGAATATTGGCTAAGAAAATCGAGACTTCTGGACCTTGTGGGAGGAGTTTGGCTAATTGCACTCAAGAACTGACCCGGAGGCAAATCCCAGGGCATTAGCCAATGCGTACAACCGAACATATCATACCAGGTACGTGAAAGTTCCATGGAAAGCCAAACGAGGGTGCTATGCCGTCCAACGGCACGCCCAAGATGACTACCGTTTTCCCCATGATTACTATAAATAATCAATGACGCAATTTGTAATTAATAGCTTAATTCTGTAGTATTATGTGAGCAGAAAAAACGAGTATTATGTGAGACAGAAGAGCATAAAATGGATCAAAATCATGGTTAGTATTCGGTTTTCCAGTGCCTTAAAACACCTTTAATCGTCTCTATACAAGTTATTTGCATTCAGTATCAACTCTTCAACGATTCTGCTCTGGAATTGTAAATCTTCGGTGTTGTCACTAAACATCAAGGTAGGACCCCAAACGATTCCCAAATTTTTCTCGTTCATCTTGTTCTGATCACTGTGCAGAACAATCTTGCTCAAGTGCAACACTAGGCTTCTCAATGTCCAGTAGCTCTCATCTGAAAGCTTGTAAATTATGTGGTGCAAAGTGATGTACCTTTCATTGTCGTCTTGGATCTTCATGGCATTTATCAAATCAAGGTAACTGTCGTTGCTCAAGAGTGGTTCCGGCAAGCTGCCAAAGAACAATTTTAACAACGACAGTACACAGTAGATATCGTTATCCAAGATATTGGCACCCCCGTTAATCGAGGGGTCTATCTTGTTGATATTTATCGGATCGGAGTCGATCAGTTCTCTCAATTCCTTCAATTTACTCAGGTTTGCAGACGTTCTGTAGATTCCTTCCAAATCCAAACCGTATCTTTCAATCACCTCGATACACTGGTTGACAATATTTGGTACCAAATCGTCTTCTGAAGTCAGCAAGGACGAAATAGGCACACCAAAGGTACGTGAACTGATGGTGGTGCCCGGGGGTAGCATTGTAGAGTCGTTTGAATCACTGATCGACGACAACGGTCTTGGTCCCACCATTCTGCTCGTCGGTTGAGAAGGATCCAATGAAGAATACGGCAGCGATCCATTTGATTGTGGACTTGTAGCTGTTGTTGGTGCAAACTGAGCAGTTACAGCTGGAGCTGGGTTGGAATTCAGGGTTGTGCCATTGCCAGTGGCCAGAGTGGCCGTGGAGTTTGTGCTGGTGCTGGTGTTGTTGCTACTGTACAGCGGAATTACTTTGCTGGACAGTTTTTTGCTCGTGCTGCCTCCAAACGAAGGATGCACATTGTACTCTACTGGAATCAAACTCCTGTTAACCTCAGTGGCAGCACCAGACCTCACCAAATAGTTGTACAAATCCTTTTCATTATCGACGTTGGTCAGGATGGATCTCATTGACATCTTCTGCAGCTTTTCCGAGTTCTGCTGTATTGGAGATATGGTCACACCTGAGTTCAAGAACAAAGTCTCGTTCCATGTGGCGTATTTCTGCAATTGCGCACTAATAGCGGTGTCCAATTCCAAGACCAAGTTCTTCAAGGCTTTCGAATTGGAAGGTCTGTGGAATTTCAACATCTCGTCTTTCAATTTCTTGCAATACACAACCCTGTTTTTGTAATCCTGGTCTGAATGCTCGATTTTCCTCATTATGTCTTCCTCCTGCTGCGAAGACGTCTTGGAGCCCTTCAAAGTGAACGTTTTCTTCTGCGGGTCCATGCCTTTCAACCTCTCCAACTCGTTACAGAGACTGTTGTACTTGGACTTCAGTTTCTCCAGCGAGGCAATGGCATCGATACACTCTTTCTCCTTCCTCTTGCTCTCTTCCTTGATGTTTTTGCGCGACTTCTGTATCGTGGATGACAAAGACACCAACTGGTCATACATCTGCGTCAACAGCTTCACATACGAGCTCCCAACGCTATACAATTTCTCGTCAAACCCGCAGATGGAGTCGAAGCTGTTCATGAACGAGTCCTGTCTCAACACCCTCGCGTCGTGTTTCAAAGTGTCTCTTGTATTTCTCGCGATCTTGCGCATCTGGTTGTAATGCTCGTCTTCGCATATCAGTTTCTTCTTGATGAACTTCAGTAACTCGTCACATGTCAATATGCTCTGCTTCAATCTCGTCAACAAGATGTCCACCGAGTTATCGGAATTCATGATCTTGGCCACCTTGGCGTCATCCAACATCAGCGCAGAATCTGGCTTGATCGTCTCGGACGAGACATCCGTGCTGCTGCTTACCAGGCTCATCGTGCCAATGGTATCTGTTATTGTTGACGTTGTATATTTGAGTTTGGTTTTTGTGTTTTTTTTTAGATTTCCAAGATTCTATTTTTCCTACGCTCTCTGCACCTTAAAAAGGCGAAGGGCCGATGGGCTGAGTAAGGAAGGAGGATGTTGGTGGCCGTGGATCAGTCTAGATTCAGCAGTGTGAATTGGTTGTATAAAGTGTCTATATCCATTCTAGTAGCAGTGTCGATGCTCAACAACTGGAGCATAATATCTTGGAGTTCTTCCATCTCATCACTGTCCCCATCGCTTGACGGTAGCGTGTGGGCGAGTGAGTATTTTTGGAAAAGCGGGTCTTCGTTCAGCTTTGCCAATTTCCAGGGGAGCTGGAAGTGGATGAAAAAGTACAATATGATCCCCAAGGACCAGCAGTCCGATTTGTACGGGTTATACCGGAAGCTGTTGTACACTTCCGGGGCCACATACGACTGTGTCCCCACAATTCCTACACATTCGTCCTTGCCGTAGGTAGAGTCACCGAAATCGATGATCTTCAAGTTCCCCTGGGTGTCTACGAGCAAATTGTCCATCTTGAGATCTCTGTGGGCGATTTGGTTTCCGTGTAAATATCTCACGCCATCGATTAACTGTGCAAATGTGCTTAGACGGCCCCTCTCACGCCTCTTGCCGAGTATTAACTCTCGCAGAGAACTCGGATAATACTCCATCACCAATTTCAGTTTTCTGCTATCTGGGTTGGCCAACTGGAAAACCGTCACTATAGATGAGTGGTTCAACTGCCGTAGGATTTTGTACTCGTTTGACGCCCTGTCTTTGTACTCAGCTAACGACTCATGCTTGCCTGCGCTCTTGTACGTCTTTACCGCAAAGCTTCCGGTCTTTGTCTGGTATAGGTACACGTATCCGGTGACTCCTTCACCGAGAAACCGCTTTTTCTTCCCGTATGGGTTTCTTGAGAACCATTTCATGTTTAGCGACTCGGAATTTGGTCCATTGGCGTTTTTGGCTGTTGTAGAGTGTCCTGGAGCGTCTTTAACAAGCGTCCAAATCGCACTGATGATTTTTTTCCTACATTTTTGGGGGTTTCAATAGGTGAAGAGGTAGGCAGGGGCCGGGCAGGGGCCGGATAGAGCCAAGCCAGAGACGGGGCAGAGACTGGATGGGCTGTATAGTGATAGGTCAAAGGATGTGACAATGTAGAAGTGCTAAAAAGGACTGAAATCGGACTTTCAGTGGTGAATAATTTGAATAATTGTATACTAACGTCTCTATCATTTTTCAGGTACAGTACTATAAAACTACAGAGCCAGTACTAAAGGCTCGGATAAGTATAAAATTGAATGGTGCAATTACCCACCTTTATAGCAAGGTTAGCTTTATATCTCTATCTCACACCACTCCAATGCCAGAGCTGCAAGCCTCTTTTGCTTCCGCTCACCTTTCCAGGCTTTCTCTCATTTCACTGCCACTTATCGTCTTGACTATTATCTGCGCACTATGAAAAAATACCTTTAGACCAGTTTCCCTAGTACTTTCTTTAGTACTCTTCAGCAGTGGTCAAAAATAACCGGGTCTAGCAATCAGACATCAGCGCTTAACTTTTGGTGTCATTCGC
Organism: Nakazawaea sp. yHDR128; assembly: GCA_030571255.1. NCBI lineage: Eukaryota > Fungi > Ascomycota > Pichiomycetes > Alaninales > Pachysolenaceae > Nakazawaea > Nakazawaea sp. yHDR128. The sequence goes on from JAJLXL010000021.1 coordinate 87,467, forward strand.
CGCCCAGAACACCGTTCCAAAACCCATTATGCGCTTAGGCATCGTCTTACTGGCAGCGGTGCTACCGACAGCCTTTGGCACAAATAGTACAATCGCACAATGTGATCTACTACCCCAAATTCCAGAACTGGACCGGTGTGCTTTTGTGATACAAAATTGCGGAGACCACAAGCTCGGATTCATCAACTATTTCGAGACGTACTATTGCCATGCCCTGGGGAGCCCCATTTCCAAGATGGGAACAGTGCTAGCGACGTTCATGGTGCTACTACAGTGCTTTGTGTCCATTGGCATCACGTCATCGGAGTTCTTGTGCCCCAACCTCTCGACTTTTGCCAACTTTTTGTCGATCCCCGAGAATCTATCCGGATTGACGTTGTTGCTGTTCGGAAACGGATCCCCTGATATCTTGGGGACGTATCTGTCTTTCAAGTCAGAAAGTGCGTCTTTGCTGATCGGAGAGTTGATAGGAAGTGCGTTTTTGATAACGTCGTTGTTGATAGGGATGATGAGCATAGCGAGACCGTTCAAGATCTACAATTCGGAGCTGAGTTTGAACGAGGACAAGTTGATCTTTTACAGAGACTTGGTTTTCTTCATCTTGAGCTCAGGATGTGTGATATTGTTCTTGGCTGATGGAAAGTTGATGATGTGGGAGTGTCTCGTGATGGTGGTGTTATATGTGCTGTATGTGGTGATGATTATCGGGTGGAACTGGATCCTCCAGTTGTCCTCGAGACAGGTGGCATTGGAGGAAAGAGTGAGAAACTTGTACGATTTCAACGACGAGGACCACTTCAATTTCACCAGCCTGGACTTTGACGATGATGGGATGGACAGATTTGGGGCTTCAAACCCGTTTAATCGACATTTTTTGCTCGATGCCTTGGAATTCAAGCCTGCTTTGGGGAGGCTGCAGTCCAACCAGATCAGGTTAGATGAAGACGATTTGGGCCAGCATTTAGGCGAGTCTCAGGACTATGCACTGGGATCGTCAACAGAGTTGAGTATAGACAGAGCTTCAATCTGGCTCGAAAGGTTACCATTGCTCAAGGGGTTTGGCCAAAAATCGTTGCTTTCACAGATTTTTCTAGTGTTGACTTTTCCAATTTACGTGTGTTTGACCCTCACCATCCCGGTGAGAGATGAAGCACATTTCGCAGAACAAAATACTGCCAGGGACAAAGTCGACAAGGACTGGTTGATTTTGCAAACGGTTCTAACACCATTTTTTATCGCCATTGTAGTGGGACCAGACAAGTATGTTGTAATAGAGATGGTCCCAATAGTGGCTATATACAGTTTCCTGTCATATTCCATCATCTACAAAGCACCACACAAGGAGAGACTCCGGAACGCGGTCCATTTGTCGTTGTGTGTCTTGGGATTCGTCTCGTCAATAGCGTGGATCTCCATTATTCTGTCGGAATTGATCAGTATCTTGAAGTTTTTAGGCAATTTGTTCTCTTTGAGTGAGCTGATCTTAGGATTGACGTTGTTCGCCATAGGCAACTCAGTTGGAGACTTTATCTCGAACTTCACAGTTCTGAACATGGGATTCCCACTAATGGCCCTTCTGGCATGTTTTGGTGGTCCGTTGTTGAATTTGTTGCTAGGAGTCGGGCTCAATGGGGTCTTTGTCTTGAAAGAATACGATTTGCCCTATTTGAGCTTCGAGATCGACACCACGTTGATCGTCTCCAGCGTGTGCTTGCTTTGCAACTTGCTCTTCTTGTTCTTCGTGATCCCATTCAACAACTGGGAATTTGACCGCTGGGTCGGACTCATCATGGTGCTGATCTGGTGCACTGGCACTTTGGCCAACGTCATCATTGAAACTCTATAACCCCCTTTGTATAAAGTCGTGCATACCCAATTTTCACTGTTTTTTTTGGTGGCAACGAAGTAAAACTAAAGAAAAAGTCCGGCGACCTACTGTACAAAGACACCAGCAAGCCATGTCAGCGACAGTAGAGGCCAAAGAGCCAGAAGTAGATACCGAGAACAATGTCTTGGAAGAGATTGAGAACGCATGCTCGTCAATTGAGAAATCAGCCATTGATTTCGATCCACGTTATGTGTTGAAAGTGTTCAGAGAATTGGGCCCCTTAAGACGTAAGTTGTCCAAAGACGACTTGGGAAGACTGATCTTCAACATTTATCCCGACACACATGTCAACAAACCGTATTTGTTGGATGTGTTGAAGTTCGAGACCATTGAGGAGAACTTGAAGAACGAGAAGAAGGAGATCTTGCCCGAGTTGGACATCTTTGTGCACTTGTTGGTGCAGATCTATTTGCACGACAAGAAGGATTTCAAGAGGTTGAACAAGTTCAATTCCAAAGTCATTGTGGCATTGAAGTCGTACAATCGTCGTTCCTTGGACTTGATCCAATCAAAAGTCTGGTTTTACATTGCCCGGACCAACGAGGTGTTGGAGAATTTGATTCTGATCCGTCCCGAGTTGTTGCTGCTGTTACGTACGCTGACGTTGAGACACGACACCGAGACAAGTGCTTCCACGATCACCTTGTTGTTGAGGAATTACTTGTTGAGCAACGACGTGAACCAGCTGTCGAACTTGATTGAAAAGACGCAATTCCCCAGCAGTGCGTCCAATTCGTTGCTGGCCCGTTATTGTTACTACTTGGCCCGGATCAACGCCGTAGAATTGAACTACTCTAATGCCCACGATTACTCGATAAGCGCCATCAGAAAGACTCCACAGACAAAGTTCGCCGTTGGATTTTTGGCCAGTTCCACCAAGTTGAACATCTTGATCGAGTTGTTGATGGGCGACATCCCAGAGTTACAGGTGTTTAGAGATCCGGTATTGGAATCCAGTTTGATTCCATATTTGGCAGTGACAAGAGCCGTACGTTTGGGAGACTTGAACTTGTTCAACGAGTCGTTGCTGAAATACGAAGAAGTGTTGAAAAAAGACGGAAATTACAATTTGGTGCTCAGATTGAGACAGAATGTGATCAAGACGGGAATCAGAATCATCTCGTTGTCGTATGTCAAGATCTCTTTGAAAGACATATGTATCAAGTTACACTTGGACAGCGAATTGAGTGCTGAGTATATAGTTGCTAAGGCGATCAGAGATGGAGTCATTGATGCAGAGATCAACCACGAACAAGGATACATGTCGTCGAAGGAAGTGTTGGATGTGTATTCGACAAAGAGTCCACAACTGGAATTTGACCAGAGGATCAAATTCACCATGCAATTGCACAACGAAAGTGTCAAGCTGTTGAGATTCCCAATGAGTAATAACAGATTAGACTTGAAAAACGACTTAGAACAGAAGGAAAGGGAACAAGATTACATAGAGTTCATCCAGGACGGTGGTGATTATGACTTTATTTAGTTCAATCAATCTGCACAATATTAAAGAAAAAAAATGTGAATTTTTAGAGATCAAAAGTGATTTTGTAAGGACGATCAGTAGTTAAGTGCGACCTAACTGCACGTGCAACCAGGGAGAACTGAATACAATACAATGAGCAAGAATATCGGGCTAGCGAGCTTTGACAAGTACCAAAACACACAAGAGCAGTACGACGCATTGGGAAACTCCATACTAGAGCAGCAGTCGCAAGAGTTATCTACGCAATTACAAGTGTTCCAGAACGCCTTGTTGAATTACTCAAAGGAACACTCAAAAGAGATACTAGAAAACCCGAAATTCCGGTCAGAGTTCAGTAAGATATGCAGCAGTTTTGGGATTGATCCAGGGAATTTGCAGCAGGACGATAACAGTGAGTTGAAGAACGATGAATACTACCATCAGATATGTATACGGATCATTGAGATCTGCCATGAGACCAAAGACAACAACGGCGGGATTATGTTGATCAACGATGAATTGTTGACGTTGCTCAAGGTGAAATTTGCGAAAATCTCGCTCGCGGATGTGTTGCAACTGGTGGAAAATCTTCAAATCATGGGCGATGAGTTGAAATTGATCCAAATAGGTGCAAAAAAGTACTTGAAGAGTATACCGCACGAATTGAACACGGATGAAAATGTCATTTTGGAAACGTGTAACATGCTCAGCGGGTATGTGTCGGTGTCGATGTTGCGTGCGAATTTCCAATGGGACAAGATAAGGTGTCAAACAGTGCTAGATGACATGGTGAGTAATGGCTTACTATGGCTAGATACACAGGATCCGTATGATAAAATTACCTATTGGCTTCCGCATACATACCAGTAAAATGAGAGCAATTCCTAATTGGCGCATTAATATATTTGACTAAAAATGCAAATCTCTGATTAATTGTGAATAATCGCTTAATAATCGCTCTTTATTAAAGAGTAATCAAACCCCCACAGAAACCCGAGTTTTTTTTCCTTAGTCAAAATGCGCAGATATTTTTATTAGAGAGCCAGAGGGGTGTTGCATCTGGAATAAGCAAGCCCAGGTGAAACGGTATATAAAGTGGCCTTGGCCCTGCGTTTTGTTTGAAATCTTGTAACCAAACTCCAACAAGAATCAAAATGTCCCAGAAAAAAGTCGCAATTGTCATCTACTCATTATACGGCCACATCGCAACCTTAGGTATGTATTAGTGGAGCTGGCAGCTGAGATAAGTACTAATAATTATTCAATGCAGCCGAAGCGGCAAAGGCTGGAATCGTGAAAGCCGGCGGAGACGCTAAGATCTACCAGATTGCTGAGACGTTGCCTGAAGACATCTTGGCAAAGATGGGTGCTCCGCCAAAACCGGACTACCCAATCGCTACTCCAAACACCTTGACGGAATACGACAATTTTTTGTTTGGAATTCCTACCAGATACGGAAATTTCCCAGCGCAATGGAAGGCTTTCTGGGATTCCACTGGGGGTTTGTGGGCTTCTGGAGCCTTGTACCACAAGAAGGCTGGGGTCTTTGTCTCCACGGGAACTCCAGGTGGTGGCCAGGAAGTCACAGTCTTGAGCTCGTTGTCCACCTTGGCTCATCACGGGATCATTTACGTGCCATTGGGTTACGGACCGACATTCCCACTATTGACCTCTTTTGACGAAATCCATGGGGGTTCGCCTTGGGGAGCCGGCACTTTTGCCGGTGGAGACGGCTCCAGAACCCCAACTAAATTGGAATTGTCCATTGCCGAGCTGCAGGGCACGCAGTTCATCCTGGCCATTTCCAAGTTTTGAGTGGTGCAATTTTTCATACACAAATACAACTATGCTAGCTATATAGTAGTTATCTATTTTATCTATATTCCCCTTTAGTGTTTTGCATGGAGATGATATCCCCTTTAGTACTTAGGAGATGAGCTTGAAAAAAAATTATTTTTAAAAATTTTTCAGTGCTACATCTGCACCAAGAACAATTAGATCACAAGACTTTCAATGGCTAAAGCAAGAGGAAGAAGGTCCAAGGACCAAGAGAAGAAGAAAGAGAGACAGGATGTGGAGATCCATGAGAAACAGCTGAAAGAAATCTCGAGCACCGGCCCAGAAGCGGAAACTGAAGACAAGCTTCCACAGCAGATCCTGACACCTTTCTTTGGTCTCGTGGATCCGCAGGAATTGGACTACTTCAAGAACGCCGAAAGCACTTTGAATGTGAACGCATTTGATTCTTCAGATGACAAGACTCTTTTCATCAACAGTGTCATCGAGGAGGCCAAGGGCAAGGAGTTGAAGTTGGTGACGAACCAGATCTGCTCAAAATTGGTGGAGAGATTGATCATACTCGGGTCCGATGCCCAGGTGAAGCAGTTCTACAGGAACTTCAACGGACATTTCCCCTCATTGGCCCACCACAAATACGCTTCGCATTGTCTTGAGACGTTGTTCAAGAGATCGGCAGCGTTGATCGAAAGAGAGATCTTGTACCCACCATCCACCGAGCAGCAGGAGCAAGAGGAGGAACAATTCGCCACTTTGGAGAACTTGTTCTTGTACCTGTGTGCTGAGTTGAAGCCATATTGTAAAGAGATGGTCAAGCACCTGTATGCGTCCCATGTTTTGAGATTGGTGTTGATCATATTGTCAGGACGTGAGATCCCATCGTCCACTGAACTGAACTCTATTTTGCGTTCCAAGAAGTCCAAGATTGCCAGGAAGATGATAGAAATCAAGGACGCAGAGATCTCCTCGGAGACTGTGCCAAGAGGATACAAGATCCCCTCGAGTTTCTTTGACGAGTTGGGCGAGTTGTTGAAGACTATCTTGAAAGGTCAGGACACGGCAAAGTTGCGTGAATCCTGCATCAACTCTGTCTCATCGCCGACTTACAGCTTGATCCTCTCCGTAGAAGGTTTGGTCTTGAGGGAGCGTCCGTTCTGGGACTTGTGCTTTGCGCCTCAGGACACGAGAATCGATACCAAGGAGGAAGCGTTTGTCGAATACTGTCTCAGTGACGCAGTGGGGTCTCATTTCTTGCAGCAGGTGTTGAAGCAGCTGAGGATCAAGAGCTTGGAGAGAGTCTTCGAGCACTACATCCGCAGCAAGGTGTTGAAGATAGCAAAGAGACAGCAGACGGGTGCCTATGTGTTACAGGTGTTGCTCACCAGATTGAAGAGTGACAACTTGTTCGACACTTTGAACGAGTTGATAGCCAATTTCGACCAGATAAAAGAGAACCAAGAGTTGGTGAAACAGATCATCGAGACTTCCAAGGAGAGAAAGCATTACAAGAAGGACGAGATTGTGAAACACTTGTTCGAGGCATATCCAGCTGAGCAATTCCTCGACACATCTTTGAAACTTGCCAGTTCCACGTTGGGAAACACCCGTGATGACTGGCCAACGTCTCAGGAGAGACGTGATGCCATTTTTGTGGAGTCGCTTTTCGAGTACGATGACGCCTTCGTGAATGCACTGGTCCAGAACATCTTGCAATGGGAAACAGAGAAACTGGTGCAGATGTGCAAGCATGGAGTCTTCTCGCATGTGGTTGAAAAGATCTTGACGAAGTTCCAGAAGATCGACACCATTACCCGTAGAAAGTTCCTCAATTCGTTGTTGGGAAACACTGAAGAAAGGGATGCCACAGTGGTGGCATTGGCGTGCCATTCAAATGGTTCACATATCATGGATGCCCTCTGGCCTTTTACCACGAAGTTAAACAACTACAAAGAGATCATCTCCAATGCATTAGTCCAGAACAGCACCACGGTGAAGAATTCTACCTATGGTAAATTGGTGTGGAAGAACTGGCACATCGATCTGTACCAGCGTAAGAGGTTTGACTGGAAAAAATTGATCAAAGACCAGGAGTTGGAGTACTTTCCGCCTGCTGTAGCGGAAGAGGCGCTGGGCGAGAAGAGAAAGTCTGAGCCAGTAACCTCCAAAACTTCAAAAAGAATCAGAATCTAAACCTTTATTAAGACAAATGCGATATATACTGGAACAGATATGTGATATCATCGAAACCTGCTTCATTTTGTAACAAGACATCTTCATCTTTCTGCAACTCGTCAGGATGGACATGGTTCCAACTAGTAGAATCTCCGTACAACATGGTGGTATTCTTGTGCAACTGCTTTCTAGTGACGGCATCACACTTGGTACATTTGTAGGAATCATGGGTGTCACACAAGGTGTCACCTTTGAATTCAAACAACTTTCTCAAATCGTCCTTGCTAAATGTCCGCTCAACATCTTCATTGTTGTCGACAACAGCTGATGACAATTGCAATTTGGCACTCTGTCTTTGGAAGATTTTCTCGTCTATTGTTCCAGTTGCGATAAACCTGTATATGAAACAGTTCTTTGTCTGTCCATCTCTCCAGACTCTCAGCAACAGCTGTTGATCAGATGCGGGATTCCAGTCTGGGTCCAACAATATCAATCTGTTACCCCCAATCAAGTTTATTCCACAGCCTCCCGCCTTTGACGAAAGCAAAAAGATAAACTCGTCTCCGTTGGGGTCGTTGAACCTGTCCACCAACTTCTGTCTCTTGTTGATGTTCATAGTTCCGTCCAATCTCAAGGACCCGAACCGGTTAAAACGGCACAATTTATCAACGAGATCCAAAGTCTGTGTATAGTTAGAGATAATGACGATCTTGTCATCTGTCTCTGTGTGTAATTTATGCAAAAACCTCTCCAAAATCTTGAATTTTCCACTGTACCAAGTCTGGATCTGCCGATTTCTCCCACCCGAGCCACCAGTTGGATCGTAATCATCGGGCAAGATGTTCTCAGATCCGCTTATATCCTCTGGAAGATTCAACAAATTAGGATGGTTGACCAACTTCTTCAACATGGTAATGGCCTTCAAAGGCTGAGAGCCGGCACCCCTGAGCAACTTTTTGATCTCCGGGGACGTGATCATGTGCTTGTATAAGTCTGTTTGCAAATCAGATAACTTGACAAATATCACGTACTCATATTTCACAGGCAAGTATTTGGACAAGATATCGTTTGTCCTTCTGATGATGAAATTTGACACAAATGCAATCAATTCTTGCAACTTCAAGTCACCGATTTCGCGCTCCTTGTCACTCGCGTAGACGTCTCTACTCTTCAAGATGTCGCTCTCGTACTTCTTTCTGAACTCCAGTCTGGTGCCCAACAAACCCGGATTGGAGAAACTCAACAACGAAAAGTACTCTGTCAAGTCATTCTGGATTGGTGTTCCACTCAAAATTACTCTACGTTGACAGTTTAAAGCATTCAACAGTGTGAAAGTCAACGAGTCACCGTTTTTCAACCGATGTCCCTCATCTGCCAATATGAGTCCGATCTCTGTCTTTGACAACTTGTCGACGTTTCTCCTCAAAGTCTCATAACTGATCACGAGCACGGGTCTCACGATGTTTCTGCCCGTCAGAGAGGCCCAGTTCTGCAACAGCAGCCCCAATTCATCCGACTTGACCGACTTGCCGTCGATCAGCAACGGTGTCAATCTGCCCTTGCCCAACCATTTGTCGAATTCGTTAGCCCAATTCCGCACCAAAGACGAAGGACACACCACAATAGCCTTCTCAATGGTCTTCTTACCACGTGGGCCCTGCCTGAGTAACGTCCACATCAAGGCTATACACTGTAAAGTCTTCCCGAGTCCCATTTCATCAGCCATGATACAGCCTTTAGCCCGAGGGTCTACTAAGCCAGACGTACATCTATACAAGAACTTCACACCGGAGATCTGGTGCGGTCTCAAAATCTTCAGCAACTTGGGATCGATCACCACCGGCACGTTGGGGAAGTCAAGATCGTCGGTGCTGTTACCCTTCTTATCTATGCCCAAGATGTCCGACAAAGACCGGTGCGAATTACAGAGATACAGTGTGCCGCTACCTAGTTTCACTACAGAGTTCTTCTCCAGCTCTTCTTCTTTCAACTTCCTCTCCAGGGCTCTCTTTACAGCCAATTCTCGCAATTCCAGGATCTTTTCCAGGTCCTCGGGGATCACATCTACAGTTGGATCGTAGAGCACAATCGCGTACTCGCCCATCGGGTCGTGCAAGGGTCTCGGTTTCAAGTTGGGCCGACGTCTCATGCCCAAAACCGGCGGCAGAGCGCCGTTTTCCAAGGCAAATTTGTTGTCCTCGGTCAACTTCACAGGCACCGAGAACTGGTGGCACAATTTATCGTTTTCCTTGTCTAGGGCCTTGAGATCCGCATGGAACAAGCTTCGGGCCCTCTTCACCGAGAGCACCACGTCTCCGTTGGCGTCTAACGGGAGATCTTGGACGCTCATTGGCTGGTTGGGGTCTAGCTCCATAAGCGCGTATGACTGTGGCAGTTTCAAGCGAGCAGCCCGCATGGGTTTGTCAGTATTGATTGTGCGCCTCACGATGGGTATTTTGAAGGGTTGCGATAATAAGAGGGTCGGGTCTGCCACTGTGCGCGGGCGTTTCGGTTCCGAGAGCCCGGCACCTGTGCCCAAATCGCTGTACGGCCTGTTCGGCAACTTTCTGCCCATGGTTTGGGGTTTGGGGTGTTAGTGCGTGGTGTAGATGAGATGTGTTTGTTTACAGGACGCCATCAGAAGTAAGCAAAAGACACGCAAAATAGCGCGTTGCGCACGACCTTGTTAGGAAACGACAAGAGAGAAAAGTAAGAGAAAGAGAGAAGTGAGAGAAAGAGAGAAGTGAGAGAAAGAGAGAAGTGAGAGAAAGAGAGGAGGGAGAGAAAAGAGAAAGGGCGAGAAAAACTGAGTAAGACAAAATGAAAGAGTAAGGTAGAACGAAGGGGAAAAAGTGAGGAGGAAAGAAAGCGGTTGGGAGGGAGTAAAGAGAAAAAGGGAGGGAGAGAAAGGGGGAAAATGTGAGAGGGTGGAAATGACTAGATAAAAGTGTGTTCCACAAAAGAGTGATTGAGTTGGTGAACGTCTATTAGATTGATGTGTATTTATGCTCCTCCACCAGCTCCATCAGCTTCACCACGCCCACAGCTCCCCACGACATCCCCCACTTTATAGTCGAGCACGTGACCACCGCCTAACTCACCTCTCACCACCTACCACTGACTCTTCCTGTAAACCGAACATAGTCAAATTGCGCTATGTCAAATCTCCGCAAAAGAAAAAATAGCCTATTAAATTCCAGTAATATATAATCGATGATTCTTGAAACCGTCAACTCTCCCTACTTTCACACAAACCAAGATGTCTGTCCCAGAACACAGCTCAATTGAACAGGATCCCAGCTTGCCCAAGAACACGATTGTTGTTGTCGGTGGCGGATTGAGCGGATTATCACTGGTGCACCAGATTATCCAAAACGGGGGGAATGTCGTGTTGATCGACAAACAAAAGTTTATCGGCGGGAATTCCACCAAGGCAACGTCGGGGATCAACGGCACTTACACGAGACTGCAGCAGGACCAAAAGATCCAGGATTCCGTGGAGCTTTTCAAGCAGGACACCATCAAATCGGCGAAACAATTGGCCAATCAAGAATTGATTGATGTCTTGTGCGACAACAGTGCCGCGCTGATCGAGTGGTTGATCAAAGACTTTGGTCTAGATCTTACTGTGGTTTCCAGATTAGGTGGACATTCGAATCCGAGAACCCACAGGGGCCACGACAAGAAATTCCCGGGCATGCTGATCACGTATGCCTTGATGGAGAGATTTGACGAGTTGTGCAAGGCGCATCCTAGCAACTACCGGTTGTTATTGAACTCGAAAATCGTCGAATTGATCAAAGATGGTGACCACAAAGTGGTTGGATGTATCTACCAGGAAACGGGCTCCAAAGAGTACAAGAAGATCGTGGCCCCAGTGATCATGGCTACTGGTGGGTACCTGGCAGATTTCGAGAGCGACAACTCCTTGATCAAGAAGTACAGACCGGACATCATGGACTTGCCGTCGTCTAATGGGACTCATGCCACTGGAGACGGCCAGAAGTTGATCATTTCCAAAGGTGGAGTAGGTGTAGATATGGACAAGATTCAGGTGCACCCTACTGGGTTGTTGCCCTTTGACCACTACCGGTCCAAGGCTGAGCGCTCGAAATTCTTGTTCTTGGGAGCGGAGCTGTTGCGTGGGGAAGGTGGAATCATGTTGAACAGCAGAGGTGAAAGGTTCTGTGATGAATTGGGCACCAGAGATTACGTCAGTGGGAAGATGGTTGAGACGGAAAAACTGACAAAATCGTCGAAAATCTTCTTGATCTTGAACAGCAAGAGCGAAAAGAAGTTGCAGTTCCATTTGAAGCACTATGTCCAGCGTGGCTTGATGAAAAAATTGACCACGTCCCAGTTGGTGAAGGAGATTGGGTGCTCAGACGAAAAGTTGGAGAAAGAGCTCTCGAAATACAACAGAGCTGCTAAAATACGTAAAGATCCCTTCGGTAAAAAGTTCTACCCAACAGCCCCGTTCCCGTTCCGCCAAGAAAACGGCGACGATGAGTATTTTTACGTCTCCTACATCACCAGAATCGTCCATTTCACCATGGGCGGGGTCAAGATTGATAAAGACACCAGAGTGATGTCTGCTGACAAACCGATCGAAGGCTTGTATGCTGCTGGTGAATTGGCCGGCGGAGTACATGGCGAAAACAGGTTGGGAGGCTCGAGTCTCTTGCTGTGTGTCGTCTACGGAAGAGTAGCAGGGTACCTGAGTAGTAATTATTTATTCCACAAATTGTCGAACCAAGTCAGCAGCGGATCCACTGGAGATTCTGCCCAGGACAGATTGCGCCAGATTAGCTTGCATTTGGATCCGAGCCTGCCTGGAAAAGTTGTCGTTGAATGGAGCGACGGGGCAAAATCAGACAGCGGTTCGGGATCTTCCGGTAAGGAGGCCACAGCAGCACCAGCAGAAACTTCAAAATCTGAGCCAAAAGAACAGGAAGAAGAAGAGAAACCGTTCTCTATCCCAGCAAAGGAGTTCACCAAGCAAGAGATCCTGAAACATAACAAGGCTACTGACTGCTGGGTCATTGTAAAAGATATCGTGCTCGATGCCACAAAATTCCTTTCTAGTCACCCTGGCGGTGAACAGTCGATCATCAACTTCGCAGGAAAGGATCTGACCGAGGTTTTTGAAATGTTACACGACGATAAAGTGATCCCAAAGTACGCTGCTTACACTGTAGTTGGTAGATTGAAGGGGACCAATCCAAAGCTTGATCTCTGATCTATTTATACATTATTTAACTCTATTTATTATCATTGACAATTCCACCAATGAAATATTCTGGAACTGTAGAGCCATTGTACGGGAGCGAAATGTTGACTTGTTTGTCCACACAACCAAAACTGGCTGCCTTCTTATCTAGCTTTCTTATCATCAGAGGGGTGTTGAAAACCAAAAATCACTAAAAAAAATCAAAAATCAGGGCCAGCCTTTGACACAGAATCAAGACATCAAAGAACAAGATGGCCGGAGCATCGCAGAAAAAACAGCTGTATTCGAACATCCAAACACTTAAGGAGATCCACACACTCTCTGCTGGAATCAATGCTTTGACTTTGGCCGTGTTGTTTGTGTTCAACAGACCTTCTACCAAGAAGTACTATTTCCTCTACTTGATCCCAATGTTGATCTGTGAATACGTCGTCGAGGCCAACGGAAGACCAGTCATTGACCAAGCAGGACAGATCATTAAATCAGGAGATGACTTGAAACAGTCTGGTTTGACAGAGTACATGTTTGACTTGATCTATTTGACGCTTGCATGCGATTTGATGATGGTGATGTTCGGGTCCAACAAGATCTGGTATATCTACGCAGTTGTAAGTAATTTTGTCCGCAATGCAGTTCTGCGACTAAAATTTGACAAGACGGGTAAGAAACAGTTACTAATTGAAACAGGTGCCGGTATTTGCCATCTACAAAGTATTCAGTGTCATTCAACTGGGCAGACTGATGTTTGGGCTCGGTGGAGGCAGTGAAAAGGTGAAAAAAACAGATGACCAGAAAGCCGATGGTAAATCCGCAGATTCCAAGAGTAAGAGACAGACAAAATTGGAAAATCGTTCAAAGAAGCAACAAGTCCGTTACAGATGATCTTATGAAAAAACCCGCAATGGCTATGTACTTCTTCAAAATAACTGTCAAATAAATCTCATTGCTGACCAGATTCAAATCTAAATCTAAGCCGGGTAACTTGTCGCTCTGGCCTGGAAAATTTTGTTTCCAGTACTTCAATTAGAGAGAAAAAAAGGATCGCTGTTGTTTTAAATTTAATTTTTTCCTTTTCCTTTATAATTCCTTTATCTTCCAACAACATTTCAATTCATTTGTAATTTCCAGATTCAAGTCGAATTAAATAATATACAAGTACAGTCAAAATGGATGGAGGTATGTAGTTATCCAAGTTACAAAGGAAATCTTCGCGGTCAATATGTGATGGATTGTTGATCAATTGGATGAGTTTCTCTAGTGAATTGCATAAATTTCATGGATCTTTGATATCTTTGAAACATCATGCAAATCACCAAGAGTTACAAAACTCCAATGATACGTGTCCATTTTGATCATTCCAATCAATCAATGGCCGAGACACTGAGATCGAGAAATGGATTGCATTCTGGACTGCTGTTATCGTGGCTGTCATAGTTCGGCGCGAGATCGGTATTATTCAACTGCTTGCCATAAATCGCTTTTCGATTTTTCTGATCCGTTCAGTGTCACATTTACGAAGAATTCTCTACTCAATTGAAATAATATTTACTAACAAACATGGCATTGATACAGAAGAAGTTGCCGCAGTAAGTAACCCCACATCATGATTATTCGTCTACTCAAGTCAAGTCCCGAAATCCGATTGATCTCGCTCACTCTAGCACATTTTTGAACAGATCCCAGCGCTGTTATTTTTGTGTCGTTTTTTCCCGTGTGCGCCGCCTTTGGGTTTTTTACCCAAATCAGCAATCTATTCGCTGCTATTAATTACTGGATTCGGACGAACACGATTTTTTATTCACTTTCGGGTACAAGGACACGACCTTTTTCACCTTCAAGCAAATGTACTAACACAGACAACAGTTAGTTATCGATAACGGTTCAGGTATGTGTAAAGCCGGTTTCGCCGGTGATGACGCTCCAAGAGCTGTCTTCCCATCGATTGTCGGTAGACCAAGACACCAAGGTATCATGGTTGGTATGGGCCAAAAGGATTCCTATGTTGGAGATGAAGCCCAATCCAAGAGAGGTATCTTGACCTTACGTTACCCAATTGAACACGGTATCGTTACAAACTGGGATGACATGGAAAAGATCTGGCACCACACTTTCTACAACGAATTGAGAGTTGCCCCAGAAGAGCACCCAGTTTTGTTGACTGAAGCCCCAATGAACCCTAAATCCAACAGAGAAAAGATGACACAAATATTGTTTGAAACTTTCAACGTTCCAGCTTTCTACGTCTCTATCCAAGCTGTTTTGTCCTTGTACTCTTCTGGTAGAACTACCGGTATTGTCTTGGACTCTGGTGATGGTGTTACCCACGTTGTTCCTATCTACGCTGGTTTCTCCTTGCCACACGCCATCTTGAGAATCGATTTGGCCGGTAGAGATTTGACCGAACACTTGATGAAGATTCTTTCCGAACGTGGTTACAGTTTCTCCACCACCGCTGAAAAGGAAATTGTCCGTGACATCAAGGAAAAATTATGTTACGTTGCTTTGGACTTTGACCAAGAATTGCAAACTTCATCTCAATCATCTGCTATTGAAAAATCTTACGAATTGCCAGATGGTCAAGTCATTACCATCGGTAACGAAAGATTTAGAGCCCCAGAAGCTTTGTTCCACCCAAGTGCAATTGGTTTGGAAGCTGCCGGTATTGACCAAACCACTTACAACTCCATCATCAAGTGTGATGTCGATGTCAGAAAGGAATTATACGGTAACATTGTCATGTCTGGTGGTACTACTATGTTCCCAGGTATTGCTGAAAGAATGCAAAAGGAAATTACTTCATTGGCTCCATCTTCGATGAAGGTCAAGATCATTGCCCCACCAGAAAGAAAGTACTCTGTCTGGATCGGTGGTTCTATCTTGGCTTCCTTGTCAACTTTCCAACAAATGTGGATCTCAAAACAAGAATACGACGAAAGTGGTCCATCTATTGTCCACCACAAATGTTTCTAAGCAGATTAATTTTTTTATTTTTGTGTGTATTCCTCACTTGAAAAAAAAAGTTTACAATCTCTTTTCACATTTGACTTTCGAGATATTGAACCATATCAACTTGATGATGTGATATATATCAAATCAAATTCTTTTTCAACAAGTTTTAACAATATATAATCTTATACTTAATTTTTTTTTGGCTCCACAAAGATCCGCTGCGTAAATGATCTACACAAAGAGATTAGATATTTGGCATTACTAGTAGATGATATGATATGTGTATTATAAAATGATAGAGGACTTACACTAGGAGTGATAAGTGTAAAGATTATAAAACTCCAAAAGAAAGGTGAATACAACAAAAAAGATTAACAACAACCGTTACCTTGACCATTGTTGATGGCTTGACCTCTCAAGTTGACACCAGATTTACCGGCATTGTTACCAGAGGCGCCATTGGCGCCGTTGGAATTGGTGCTCATTTGCAGCTTGATCTGTCTTGCCATCGTGAAGAACAGTTGTTCGACATTTGTGGAGTTCAATGCCGAAGTTTCCAAGAATGGGAAATCCAAAGAATCGGCAAACTCTTTCAGAGCCGTGTACTCAACCACTTTTTTATCAACCAAATCGGATTTATTTCCAACCAACAACTTCATCACACCTCCGGTGGCATATCTGTCGATTTCTTGTAACCATTGTTTGACGTTGTTGAAAGATTCTTGTTCAGTGACATCGTAGACTATGATGATACCATGAGCACCTCTGTAATAGGAAGAAGTGATGGTTCTAAATCTCTCTTGTCCAGCGGTATCCCAAATTTGCAACTTTATCGTCTTGCCATCCAATTCTATGGTTCTAATCTTGAAATCAACTCCAATGGTGGAAATGTAATCTGGCGTATAAGTGTCATCAGCAAATCTCAACAAGAGACATGACTTACCGACTCCAGAGTCTCCGATAAGCAACAACTTGAACAAATAATCGTATTCACTGTTCATCGTGACTCGATTCGTTATAATCTAATTCGGTGTTAAAAGTTCGTAGAAACAAATAGATGAATCAATCACAACTGGCTTCTGTAACTATTTCAAATTCAAATCGATCAGTAGCCAATACCAATGGTTTGATGGATTAAAAGATGGGTTATAAACGAATTTAACAGCTTTAATCTCTTATGGTCTAAATTTTAAAAGACTGTTCCAATTTACTTTTTTCTCTGCTTTGCCTTTTGGACAACAAAGAAAGGGCAGGAATTGGGTTATTGTACACGACCTTTTAAAATGGATTTCAATTTGCTACAACTTTGACTATGAGAAACGACTGTGGTTAGTTGCTAATCGCTTTGATTGGACTTGAACTCACATATCATAATATAACAGTGCAGACCATACCTATCAGTTTATACAATTTAGCCCATCAAAAGCTAAGTTTCTTGCTTCATGTACTAAATCCTCATTGAATCAACATCTTTCTTTATTTGCCAAACTACATTTCAACTGTAACTCAATTACTCATTTTAAAAAACCTATAAACCGCATATAAAAATAGAACTGAAAGGGCATACTTTATAACTCATTACTTTGACGTTTAGTCAACTTCCTCAACAGTTGGGCCAGAATCTTCACCTCCTGGAGCACCTGGGAATCCACCTGGAGCACCGCCAGCACCTGGGAATCCGCCTGGAGCACCACCTTCAGCACCTGGAGCACCGCCGGCTTGGTAGAACTTCATCATTATTGGCTTGGCAGTGTCCTCCAATTCCTTTTGCTTCTCGCTGTACTCCTCTGTAGATGCAGCTTGCGACTCATCTAACCAAGATATTGTCTCGTTGATAGCCTTCTCCAAGGTTTCTTTATCACTGGCATCAACCTTTTCGGTGAAGCCCGATTCTGACAAAGTATTCTTCAAAGAGTAAGCATAAGATTCCAAACCGTTCTTAGCACTGATTCTGGCAGTTTCCTTCTCATCTTCCTCTTTGTACTTTTCAGCTTCAGAAACCATTCTTTCGATATCATCTTTGGACAATCTACCCTTGTCGTTGGTGATGGTGATCTTGTTGGTCTTACCAGTACCTTTTTCGACGGCACTCACGTTCAAGATACCGTTGGCATCCATATCGAAAGTGACTTCGATCTGTGGAACACCTCTTGGAGCAGGTGGAATTCCGGACAATTCAAATTTACCCAACAAGTTGTTATCTTTGGTTCTAGCTCTTTCACCTTCAAAGACCTGGATCAAGACACCAGGCTGGTTATCAGCATAGGTGGAAAAGACTTCAGACTTCTTGGCGGGAATCGTCGAGTTTCTTGGAATCAACTTGGTCATGACACCACCAGCGGTCTCAATACCCAAGGACAATGGGGCAACGTCCAACAACAACAAATCTTGAGTCTTTGACGAAGTGTCACCGGTCAAGATCAGTGCCTGGACAGCTGCACCATATGCAACGGCTTCATCTGGGTTGATAGATCTGTTTGGTTCCTTACCATTGAAGAAATCAGAAACCAACTTTTGGACTCTTGGGATTCTGGTGGAACCACCAACCAAAACAATCTCTTCGATCTGAGACTTGTCCAATTTGGAGTCTTTCAACACCTTTTCAACAGGTTCCAAAGTGGATCTGAACAAATCAGCACACAATTCTTCGAATCTTGCTCTTGTGATCGAAGTGTAGAAGTCGATACCTTCGTACAAGGAGTCAATTTCTACAGAGGTCTGAGCAGAACTCGAAAGTGTTCTCTTTGCACGTTCACAGGCGGTTCTCAATCTTCTCAAGGACCTTTGATTAGAAGACAAGTCCTTCTTGTGCTTACGCTTGAACTCCTGGACAAAGTGGTTCACTAACCTGTTATCGAAGTCTTCACCACCTAAATGGGTGTTACCAGCTGTGGCCTTGACTTCAAAGATACCTTCATCGATGGATAACAACGATACATCAAAGGTACCTCCACCCAAGTCAAAGATCAACACGTTGTGCTCACCTTTGCCGGAGTCCTTCTTGTCCAAACCGTAGGCAATAGCAGCTGCAGTTGGCTCGTTGATGATTCTCAACACGTTCAAACCGGCAATCAAACCTGCATCTTTAGTAGCCTGTCTCTGAGAATCGTTGAAATATGCAGGAACAGTGACTACTGCGTCTTTCACTTTAGTGCCCAAATAAGTCTCGGCGACTTCTCTCATTTTCACCAAGATCATCGACGAGATTTCTTCAGGGGTGAAGACTTTGGTCTCACCTTTGAATTCCACCTCGATATGAGGCTTTCCGGCCCTTTCAATCACCTTGAATGGGAAATGCTTAGCGTCGTTAACCACTTCGGGATCGTCAAATTTTCTACCGATCAAACGCTTGGCGTCAAATACGGTATTAGCCGGATTCATAGCAGCTTGGTTCTTAGCGGCATCCCCGATCAATCTTTCGGTATCGGTGAATGCCACAAAAGATGGAGTCGTTCTGTTACCCTGGTCATTGGCAATGATCTCGACTCTGTCGTTTTGGAAGTGTGCAACACACGAATACGTTGTACCTAAATCAATTCCGATAGCTTTAGACATTTTGATGTTTGGTTGAGAGAAAGAAAGCGGGATAATTGAGGGATTTCATCGTTTATATATCATGAGACTCTAATGCCGAATTAATCTATAGAAAATTCTAGTGCCTTAATTACCCCATGCATGAAAAAAACTATAATAGCTCTATAGGTGCTAGTAAATTTGCTTTTTTCCATCGAGTTCTATGTGGTTTCCTGATTGGGGACCTGGCCCACAGCCCCAGTTTGATGTTGGCACCTAGTGAAGCGGTGTATGTGTGTGTAGAAAGGTGGGTGAATGAGTAAGTGGGTTTGTGTGTGCATATATGATTATATATGTATGGCATAGCTGGATGGTGTTGGTAATACCTGTCTTAATTTAGCCAATTGCACTATTGCACTACCTAGATAGCACAAAAGTGGTGTAGTGATGTGAAAACAATTATCTCTACAAGAAAAAAAGGCGATTAGAAAATGGAGACAATCAATTAAGGCACTTTAAGAACATAGAAGCGTGATCCAGAATGTCTGAACAAGTCAGTAATAACAGCACCAATGGATCCGGGAGGCTGTCAACCACTTTCAACAAACTCAAGCCATTGATCAAGACTCCACAATTGTACTGGTTCTTGGGCCATTTCTTTGCAATTTTGTTCTTTTTGAACTACACATTCTTATCGTTCATCTCCAAACACACCCTTTGGCTATACAATTGGTCCTTGAACTCCATCATATTGACATATTTGATCGTTTTGAGACAGAGTTACAACAACAGATCCATACTCAACATTTTTTCCAACTTTTACAAGTTCTTGAGAGACGATAACGTGCAGTACTTGTTATTACTGTTGATCTTGAGATTGAGTTCCAAATTCCCGGGCCCAATCTCGTCAGGTTTGTACCCGTTCATCATCTTTGCATTGTTCCATTCATTGACATACACAAACACCTACATCATTCCAAATTTGGCAATCTTATCCGACGACTTGAAGAGACATTACATCAACACGATTAACAACTTTGTCGTCCAATACAATGAGAGGTCGTTATACCTGGCGTCATCTTTTGAATTTTATCTCTTGATCCCCGTGCTCATGAGCCTTGCGAAGTTGGTCTTGTTGTTCGAATGGCTGAGATCAAATCCGTTCCGCACTTTGAAAAAATTAGTGGTCAATTTGTCCATCGTTGTCTTTATCAAGTTACGGTACAACCAGTCCAAGCATATGCAGGCTATCGTAAAGAATTACGACATGAGAGTCAACCAGATATTGTACTCGTCACCATATCTCCCTCCTCAGTTACAACAACTGTACCAGGTGCTGAGGAATTTGGTTATCAGTTACATCGGACCGATAAAGATCCCACAACAACAGAACATCAGAAAAGAGTGATCAAATTACACACCACATCTTCTGAAATGGGCCTATATATGCGGGTATTTATCCGCTTTCCCGCTTATCAGCTCGGCTTAACCCCATTAGCTTCAGCTTACCAGCTTTAGCTCCTTAATCTAGCTAATCCAGTATCTGCTAGTGCTAGTGCTACTAATACTAATGTACTATCTACTATATGAAAAAACGCGTGAAAAAAAATCAGCTGGTGAAAAATTCCAAGTGTAGAATCTAAAACTAAACAGCATCAGAGACCAGATAAAATGACCGACTTATCGCCGGAGGTATGGACTTCGGCATCGAACGATGTTGTCAACTTGAAGATCTCGGATCAGGCCGGAGAAAGCTCATCTTTCAAGCCCATTTTCACTTACCCCATCTATGGTGATTCCGAGACCATTTTCGGGTATCAGGGCTTGAAGATCGATTTGAAGTTTGACAATCTCACCTTGAAACCGTTTTTGGATGTCAGTTACAGCGCCAAGATCCCAAAGGTGGACGTCGAAGATCCTGAGCTGAAAGTTCTCGAGTTCTTACCTCAAGATACCGTCTTACACGACGAAGCCCAGTGGTTCAAGGCTGTCGAAGAAGAACGTCTGGGCTTCAAGATCCCGGGCGAGAGGATCCACACATACAAAAGAGACGACTCTACATACCACATCTACAAGACAACATTACTGGACCCCGAGCTGGTGAAATTGCACCTTCGATTACAGATTTTCGTGCTCTTGTTCATCGAAGCAGGTTCGTACATCGATGAGACTGACGAATCTTGGGATATCTACTTGGTGTACAAGGAGGACAGCTCAATTGTAGGTTTCTGTACGCTGTACAACTACTTCTTGTACCAAGGTCATGAGCAGCACGATCTGAGCGATGTGTCGCTGCTAAGTTACAGGAAGAAGATCTCTCAGTTCATCGTGTTACCACCATTCCAGTCCAAAGGCCATGGAGGAGAATTGTACAATGCCATGTTCCAGCTCTGGTACGGAGATATTCAGATCAAGGAGATCTGTGTAGAAGATCCCAATGAGTCGTTTGATGATTTGAGAGACCGGTCTGATTTGGTGCAGCTCTCGAAAGAACACCAGCTGGATTTTATAACAGAGTTGTCCCAGTTGAGCTTGCCCTACACAAACGAGTGGTTTGTTCAAAAGCAACGTGCGCTTAAGATCGAGAAGAGACAGTTGCAGAGGTTGATCGAGATGTTGTTGTTGAAATTGTACCTGTTGAAACAAACCACTTCCAGCAAGAAACTGATCAGATTGCAGATAAAGAAGAGACTCTACTGGAAGAACAAAGACTCGCTCTTGGAGTTGGACAGAGCCACACAGTATGATAAGTTGCAGACGGCTTTTGAAGGTCTCGAACAGGACTATGAGAGAATCATGGAACCCTTAGATTTGAAATTATCTGCAAAGAGGCCAGTTCTTGAATAAATATATCCATCGATTTCCTAATTCAGAAATGAAATTTATTGCTCTCTGTAGCCCACTTTTCTCAATTGCTGCTTTTCTGGAATTATTTAAATGACTGCCGAAGCCTTTTTTTCTTTGTTAAAGCCACACCACATTAACTCACAAAGATGCACAGAACTTACTCATTACGTTCGGCAAGAGCTCCAACAGCCGCACAATTGGCTGCTCCTCCTCCTCCTCAATCCACCACCAAGTCGAAATTTTTCGGAAAGACCTCGCTCGCCGGAAGCATAAGAAAGTCCACTGCTGGTTCTTTCGGGCCAGAATTGAGCAGAAAATTGTCTCTGTTGATCAAGATTGAGAAAAATTTGGAGAGATCCATTGAGTTGGTTGCCCGTGAGAGAAGAAGCGTTGCCAAGCAGTTGTCCTTATGGGGTGAAGACAATGACGATGACGTCTCTGACGTGACTGACAAATTGGGTGTCTTAATCTACGAAATCGGTGAATTGGAAGACCAGTTTGTCGACAAATACGACCAATACCGTATCACTTTGAAGTCTATCAGGAACATTGAAGGTTCTGTCCAGCCATCGCGTGACCGGAAACAAAAGATCACCGATGAGATCCTGCAATTGAAGTACAAGGACCCACAGTCTCCAAAGATTCCAGTCTTGGAGCAGGAATTGGTCAGAGCCGAAGCTGAGTCGCTTGTAGCTGAGCTGCAGTTGTCCAACATCACTAGAGAAAAATTGAAGGCTTCTTTCAACTACCAATTCGATGCCTTGAGAGAGTTGTCTGAGAAATTGGCCTTAATTGCCGGTTACGGTAAGGCCCTTTTGGAGTTGTTGGACGACTCTCCAGTCACTCCAGGTGAAACCAGACCTGCCTACGACGGTTATGAAGCCTCTAAGCAGATCATTATTGACGCCGAAAACGCTTTAGCCGCATGGACTTTGGACGCCGCCCTGATCAAGCCAACCTTATCCATCCGTCAAGGCGATGAGTACACCGAAGATGTAGATGAAGAAGCTGAGGCTGCTGCTGAAGAAGAATGGGCTGGTGAGCACTAAGTTGTTTGTTCAAGCCTTGTCCAATCCTGCTATCGCTATTGACTCTTGAAACTTTTTTTCCGTTCTTCTCTTGAGACCAACTGTTATTACTACATTATTCTAATCTGTTTTATTCAACCAAAACGTCAATCTCTAACGAGCCTGTAGCTGTGTTACGTAAATTGCATTTGTTGGCACTGGCCAATTCCAATAGACCCATAAAGACCTGACAGATCTGACGCTTATTCTCTGGTGCCTCGACTAATCGATCAAAACCAATCAATGGACTTTCGTCAGATCTCTGCATATCGCGCTTCATGGCCGTCAAAACTTGATAGAACTCCGACAATACCAATTGTTCCTCGGACCCAGTTAGGTCATCGTGGAACTCCGTCTGTATCTCGAACTCCATATAGTCAGGCAGTTGCATGAAATCGTCTTGCATGAGAAAAGAGTCGGAATTTAACCGAGATCTCGAGGCCTCTGACATGCTCCCACGTCTCAGCATCTCGATTGTAGTTATCGATGAACTCCGCCGCTCTCTGCCTCTTTCAATCTCGATTTCCTCTCGAGTCTCAGCAGTATGAGGGTGCAGATGCAAGCCAATATTACCCAACCCATAGTCATGTCTTGGCAACACGAGTCTCTCAAACTCGATTACGCTCTCTACAGAAAAATATGTAGGTTCTAAATCACGGATCCTCTTTCTGAACTTGTCCCCGATTTGCTCGACTTGAGTGGGAACATATTTCTGGCCCATACTTCTCAACTGTGAAGTGGAAAGCATGACTTTGGAATCGATTTTGATTTTGGAAAGGGTCTTGGGTTTCTTGGTCACATTATCTTGAAGATCTTGCTTTGGTGCTAGACCTTGTGTAGGATCTTGTGCAGCATCTTTTTCTACAATCACGTTGATTCCATCAGTATCCAAATTGAAGCCCTGCATAAAATCGTCATCCATGAATTGTACAGGAGTGATGGCTCTAGAACTACCCAGAAATTTGTGCTGGTTTAAATCCCCGAAATCCAATTGCAAGTCAGGCTCGTCATTCAACGCATCGAACTCAAGCTCAGCAGATCTGTCGTATGCATCAGTGACAGAGATCAACTCCTTCCGCAAGTCATCTTCTCTGACTCCGTTATACACTATAATTCCTTTGGGATCTGAAAAGTCTGGCAATATCCCGAAATCGATGTTGAACTTGGCATCGTCCCGCATCAACTTGGGCATCCCGCCTGATTTTAAGCTGGCAAAGACGATACCTTGAGCCTCAGCTCCTTGGAGCGCGGGCATTGCTACTTTTTTAAACAAATCTCTGGAAATTCTAGTCTTTGTCTGCATTGCTTCTGAATGGAAATGGTCAACCTGCTTCCCGTACACCAAGGATATTCCATACATCAAATTCGAAGAAAACCTCAAAGGCAAAGGATTAAGGGGGTTCACTATGTTCTGGCACACTGATGGAATGGAGACTTGCAAGATTTCTCTTTTGCGGTGCAAAGATTTGGACCCTAAGGTGGACACCAACCTGGATTGGTATTAGTATAAAGATTTGTACTAAAGAGATGTTTTAGGGATCCTTTAGGGATCCTTAAAAGGGATTTTGAGGTATCAGGTCACTGGAAGCGCTAAACTCACCAAATAGTTCCCACGCCTTCTTGTTGAGATAATAGTATTTCGTGGTTGTAAATTGAGCCTGGATTGGACATATTCAATACGGTTATTGGTCAAATATAGCTGATGTGATAATGCAATTTGATAATGAATAGAGATTATTTATACAATGTTTTTTGACACATTTTTTCGTTACCCCCTTGTAGAAAAATCATTTGAGAAAAACCCCCAAAATTGAAATGAAATGTGAGATGGAATCATGAGGTAATGTGGGTTGCGAAGTTGGACAAAATCAATTCATAACACTCAGGACTGTTCCGGCAACGGTGAACACCATACTGACAATGACCAGAATCACAAGGACCAGTTTTTGGAATTTCGGTAGTTTGTGCTTGTACACGTCCAAGTAGAACAAGAGAGGCAAGGTGATACATATAGTGAAGCAGATAAACGCCCCCAAAAACAGCATTGTCCTTCCAAATTCGGTTATGAATAACGAGAGTGTCACAAATAGCACCGATAAGAACAACTTGATGCCGATTTTGTGCAAATTTTGGTCTGGTTGCACATGAAATACCGACTCTAAGTAGTTCATTATCGGTCTGGAGATAAGAGGAAGCTTCGAGACCGGGAGAAGGCCCAAAGCTAGAGTTATTACGAGGAAACACCAGTCCGGGTATCCCTTCAGGAGCATCAAATTCTGGGTGAACTCGTCCTGGATATCGTTTCCAAACATGAGAAACAGAGTCACACCTATAGTCATGTCTACAATCACAGTAAAGGCAAAAGTTATCTTGAAACTCTTCACCAGATTGAGGGGCTGTTTCATGTCATTGATAAACTCGGGAAGAACAGCGTGTCCGCCGAAATTCGACATCATGATGGAGATGGAGATGAAGAAATTCTTCAAAGTGGTCGGGTAGAGCGTTTCTGAGGTCAAAATTGGGTGTAGCAACGACCCAGGACTCTCGTTCTTGAGAAATCCGCATATCAAAGTGATCAAGATGATCACGTTTGTGGAGAGAATGCCCACCAAAGACAATACCGAGAGCATTTTTAAGCTGAGGAAGTTCAAAAAGAACAAAAGCGCACCTATAAAGACCTTGAAATACACCTTTTCTGCCCCAGATATGGTGTGGAAGCTGTCAGCGAACAATATGATCAACAGCGTGATTGCCCCGATCAAGTCGATGTTGAACAAGACCACAATGATGAAATGGTAGCGGTCTCCAATGAGTTTGCGGCCCAATTCTGTGTAATTTTTGTATTTTGAGTCCTCCCAGTAGCATTTCAGCAACAAAGACGCCGTATATTGAGTCACCAACCCACAACAGGCCAACGTGATGACTCCCACTATCAAACCACTCAATTTGAACAGCAAGGGAAGCGATAACAACCCAATACCGATCAAGATGTTGATGGAGTTGAACACCGTCTGGAACACTGTAGATTTGTCCTCAAAGGCTAGAACGTCTGTCAACGACACCAATTCTGCCTCTAAGGAAGATGACTCGTCGTCCTCCAGGATCAGAGACGTGGAAGTGGGAGACTCGATTGGGATGTCGAGGTTTCTGGAGATGGACTTCATTAACCGGTTGATGCTGTTGTCTCCGCCATAATCTAGCAAGCTGGATCTCCTCCTGGTGGTGGTTGGGTCGAATTCGCCGTTGAAGGACGACGGGACACTGCCGTACGATCTTGCTGTCATCTTGTGCGATGAGTGTAGTACCGAAGCAGCGCAGTTTTGGGCCTGATAAGACAGAAAAAGGGTGTCCCGATACGGTAATGGTGTGCCGCCCCTGTTTACTAGTCAGATGAGTCAAAGTGGGATTTGGCTGGGCCGGGCCAGGGCCAGGGCAGGAATAAATGCACATATTCGCTGGGACCCGGACCGCTGGATCCGCCCGGGATCCGGACTACAAGTCTGAATCTGACTGCAGACCCAGCCCCAGACCCAGACCCAGACTAGACCCAGACTGAACCCAGACTCAGACTAACCCGGGCCAGACCCACAGTCCTTAACAGAGGAGAAAAAAAAAGAGAAAAAAGTGGAAACTAATCTTTGTCATCAACTAACGACACCTAGGTGGATAAACGCCCTAGCGAAGTGGAGACAAAACACCTGATCCAAGCCAAAGAACGCCCCAAACGATGGTGCTAGTGAATGGAGTCAAATACGCCTGTGAAAGGTGCATCAGGGGCCATCGGGTGACCACATGCACCCATACAGATCAGCCCTTGATGATGATAAAGCCCAAAGGACGGCCTTCCACGCTGTGTGAGCACTGTAAGAACGCCAGGAAATCCAAGAACCAGCACCAGAAATGTGTTTGTGTGAACAGGCTTCCAGGACAGCCGCACGAAAACGGCTGCTGTTGTAAAGACGAAGATACATGTAGCTGTCAAAGGCGGAGAAAGACTAATACCATACACACGCCTTTGAAGAAGCAAAACAGTGTCAAGAAGAAGTTGGAGAGCACGGGAAATGGCAGCAATGCGGACTTGAACTTGTTCCAAAGATCGACAATACACAATTTGGACACTGCCAGCTCCAGCACGACACCTTTGGATACTAACCTTCCACAGCTGTTCGACATGAGTCTCTCTGCTGGGGGCTCGATGTCCAGCGAGTATTTCATTCCGAATGTCAACTCCACTACCAGCATCACGTCATTACCGCAGGGCAGGATCGGAATGGAGTATTTACAGGATTTCAAGCCGTCGGGGTCCGTCAGCTCCAGACTCGGAGAAGTCTCTGTACCCTTAGACGAATACGTGCAGCCTTTCCAGCAGATGACCACGAATCTCAACAACCTTCTATCGACGTCCTCCGTCAAGAAAGAGGAGGATGCTGAGGGTGCGAATCCCACCAACGGTAACTATTATAGAACTCCTCTAGAAGATAACACTGATGATATATTTAACGACATCCCGGTCCCGTTTCAAGGGAAAAACGGGTTGTTGGACTTGTTTGACGACAATTCGTTGATGACACAGTTGAACGAGTCCAGTGCATCGATAAACACCACAGGGGCGCAACCTCCACTGGGTTACAATACGACAAATGGCCAAATTTACCAGCAACAACATCAGCACCAGCAAAATCAGCACCAGCACCAACAAAGATCCGATTTGAGTCCTTCTTCTAATGACATGTTCCCATTATTCCAAGTTGTTGGATCGCTGTCTTCATCCCAGCTGTCAATATCGTCCAATTCGTCCATCCACGAATTCCAAACCAACTCTCCTAACTCCGCAAACACCTCACACCACCTCCACCACCAATATCACCAATTACCACCGCATCATTCGTCACAGCAATCCCAGCACCAGCACGGACATTATAATCTGCATTTTTCGCCGTACCCTGTGCCCAATAGAAGTGAGTCCTTCTTGAGCATCGCGTCCTCAAACGCCTCGGAATTTCAGTACGGCCAGAGACATCTGCTGCCCCAGGGCTTACATAACCAGAGTACGGACTCCTTGGTGAGCCTACAGCACCAGCAGACGTTGACGTTGGACGAGTTGGAGAAGAAGAAGACGCTACAAGGCTCAGAGATGAAAGATGAGATTGATTTTGGATTGTTCGATTCTATCGATTCGTCGTTATCTCAGCAGCAATTGCTGGACAATACTACAAACAGCAGCAACTTGAACAACGGCATCGACTCATATTTGGCCAAAGTCGAGTTCGATGACGGTAAATTATAATATTTAGTGAAAAAAGGCCTCAATAACAGTGGGAAATATGATCAAATACAGTACTAGCAAACCAAGAGATCTGATTGCATTTTGTAAAAGTGCAGATCTGTTTTGTAGATGCAAGTTACAGACTGAAGTCAAAGAAGGATCGTCCAACTTCAAACCTGGTGATATCGTGATCTTTTTGTTGGAACCTCCATATAAGATGTGGCATGTCGTTATGATGCTGTAGATCCACAAAAGCGGTAGAATAAATCCCCAATGCATGTACTTTCTTTGGGTCTTTTTTGTGGACTTCTCGCAGCAGCGACACTGGCACTGGATCTCATCGGTCTCTGTTATCATGATTGCCCAGTCCCTGATCTCAAATTCATGTTCATTTCACCACCCTATTTATATCCATCAATATATCATTTTGACTAACCCTCTTTTTTCCATATATGGCATTAACAATAGCAAGTCTGATTTATTTTAAGTCCGCTCTCTGTAAAGGTACATTGCAGAATATGTATCCGAGGTTATCTAGTAGAAAAAGGGCAAATCAAATGTACAAAAAAAATATTAGTTTTAGCTTTACATATTTTTGGTCGTGCCCATTATTTTCTGTCCATGTCATACCCGGAAGACTTTCTTTAAAAATTGAGAATTTCAATAGTGTGTGATTTGTGCGTATTCTGTGAAAGAAAGGAGAAACAAAAGATTTTTTTTCCGTCTTCAGTATGAGGCGGATCCATGACCCCTAAATCCAAAAAATAATTCCGATTTGTATCTGTTGACAACTTGAACCGAACTGGCTAAAGTGTTATAATGAAAATATTTGAGCAATTTCCGCTCACAGGTCCATACTAAAGGTGATAATAAGATCCAACTTCAGAGAATTAAACTGTGCTTCGATGATCCCTGCATCGCAGCCTAAAGTTTGTTCCATTATTTTTTTATACAAACTACATGGTCCCCCAATTTTTTCCCTCTATTTTTTGTCCTCTGGTCATGCTATTCAATCGTGGTTTAAGATTCACCTTCGACTGCGGACGCGTTGTCTTCAATGTCCTCGTCTTCTTCACTGTCTTCACCACTGTTCTCCGTCAAATTCAGTTTCTTACCGAATCGGCCGTTCAAATTCCCCTCGGCCAATTCACTTTTAAACCTCTTCAATATGCTATTCCACCTATACCTTACACTCTGTCCGTTTCGCTTGCCCAACACTTGCAGATACTTGTTAAAGTCTTGTCTCGGTAAAGAGTCAGTGACCAAGTCGAGTAAATTGAGATCGTCCTGAGGTAGCCATGACGAATTTGTCGACCTTTTTCTCTTGTGGATGTTTCTCTTATTTACCAACGGGGGTGCGAGTATTACTTCAACTGGTGGATAGTATTGCTGGTCTTGCAGTTGACCAGATTGTTGTTGTTGTGGAGGCTGGATAGAGTACGGCTGTTGATGCTGATGCTGCTGTTGGTGTTGCCGCAGATGCTGCTGTTGATGCTGATAATGATATTGCGGCACATTGGACTCTGCTGGAGCTCCAGTTGGCTTTGTTTGCTGATATTGGGGTGTCGTTGGAGGATAGTAACTCTGTGGGTATGACGTCACTGGCTGCTGTTGTCGCTGCTGCTGTTGTTGGCGCGGCTGGGGCTGATGTACCGGTTTATATTCTTGTTGTAAAGGAGGTAACAGCAGCTGTGGTTGTGGTGGTAATTGATAAGCTGGCAGTGATGTTGTCGTTGTTGTTGTGAATGTGGTTGTGATCACTGAGTGTGGTGACCTTATCTGATTGGTGTCGTCATTGTTATCTCTATTCAACAACAGATTTAAGTCTATCTTGCTCGTATTCGGTGTATTTTTTCTAGAAGTGTTATCATTGTTCATTATCTCTTAAGCCTTGACAATTTTATTCTGAAGATAACTCATAAATATGTCGTTTCCAGTTATTCATATAACTTGAGAATTCAATGATCAAAACCAAAGCTGTAAGGGATTAGCATTTATGTTGAAAGAAAAAGTTCGAGGAGGAAAAATTTAGGTAGTTTGTTTGGAGCCTATTGTGTATATTTATATCAAATAATATTGGTAATACGAGACAGATATACAGAAACACAGAGACATAATTGCAGTAAGAAAAAGTTTTTAATAGATAAAATAATCAACGAATGAAAAAGAAATTTTTCAATTCTTCTCTCTGGTACAAAATTTCTTGAACCATGCATTAATTCACATGAAAATGTTTATTTGAACAAGAATTACAATACTTTAAAAATACTGACATCCGCCTTTCCTGTGGGCACACCAATTCCGAAGGTTAATTTTTACTTTAAATTCTTTTTTTTAACCTTTTTTTTCCGTCTTGATTGACTAATGAACGGACTGATATCCGGATAACGGACTAACAAGAGTCGTTGAAGGTTTGTTATCTGTTGAATTTCTACATTCGGAGTCAGCGTTGATGGGTATGTGGCGCTTGCGTTTTACATAGCCGTCTTCCTGTAACATCCAAGAGCACTAATTCATGTGGTTCCTTGATGAATTCATCAACAAAGACATCAGCCGAGTGTTTGAACTGTTTCATGATGTAACAAAACTTCAGTTCAACAACGAAGGTGATTTTAGGAAAGAAAAAAAACTTTATTTTTTATGCACATTTCAAATGTAATTGATATGCATCTTTTGCATATCCTTGTATGCCCTTATTGAACAATTTAGAATTATGCCTAAAACATGCATGGATTCACCTATTAATAAGGTTTCTTTTCAGCTGGAAAATAGGGCATTTTTCGTCTTTATTAATTTGGCTCATGCCTCAGTGCTCATTCTGCTCGTCATATCTAATCACCGAGCTCTAAACGATGGCATTGTTCTGGTGATGGACTGGTGATGCGTTGGTGAGGTCATGGTGGTGTGTTGATTAGTTTGCGTGAGGTTGGTTGGGTTGGATTTGGTTGGGTCTATTTCAAACTCTCTATCCCAACTTATCACCGAGGCTTAACACGGTGTTACATTCACTTCGACCAAGCACTTAGTGTGGATGTGGCAACGTCAAATCAATTTCAAAACGACATGGCACCGCTTGTACGCATAAGTTCCTCGGAATTTTGCACGCTGAAGCAGACGCACTAATCACTACACCAAACCGCACACCTTGGTGGCACAGGTGAATTGGTATTTTTTGGCAGTATTTATTAAATTTTTTGTCCAAATCTGAAAAGGACAAATTGGAAAAATATGTCAAACACATACATATTTTTATAAATTTCCTCGGCCCCAAAAAGACTCAAAAAGGACTGTCAAAGACGTTTCCCCAGGTTTTTCGGTTTATTTTCGCTCGTTTATCTCCAGGTCCTAAAAGTCTGCTCGAGGCGCCCAAAGTCGTTTCTTTTTCACAGCCACTTGCAATTTCCTAACGGTTCCTGATCTGTAACAGATTCAATCAAAACGTCTTTCACTGATCCACTAGAGTGATCCCACTTTGATCACGATTTTCCCCAGCTTCCCCAGTCACACCACTGGGAAAAACTGGTTGCAAATAAATGACATTACTTATATAAGGCAAGGAAAAAGTGTCTGAGAAAGGCTGGAGAAAGAGGGAAAAAAATCCGATAAAGCAGCAACGTTGAGAAATATTCGACACTTCAATTACACCATCCATCCTTGAATACTCACCATTGAACCACCACACCACAATGGCGGAAAGAGATATCAAGAACCATTTGTTGTTTGAAATTGCAACCGAGGTCCTGAACCGAGTGGGCGGGATTTACTCTGTCCTCAAGTCGAAACTGCCCATCACTGTGGCCGAGTATAAGGATAGATACACTTTGATTGGCCCCTTGGACCACAAAAGTGCCAGTGTCGAAGTGGAGCAATTGCCCTTGAAGGATGGAAGTCCGTTGAAGACCACTTTGGACTCGATGTCGCAGCGCGGAGTCCGTTACATCTATGGGCGGTGGCTTATCGAGGGGGCGCCCCGGGTGATCTTGTTTGACTTGGGCAGCGCGCTGCACTTGCTCAACGAGTGGAAAAGCGATCTCTGGAACGTGGCCGGAGTTCCGACCCCGGACCATGACCAAGAAACCAACAATGCCATCTTGTTGGGGTACTTAGCGGCGTGGTTCTTGGGCGAATTCACCCACAACGAGCAGTCCAAGCTGTGTATCGTGCACGCGCACGAGTGGTTGGCGGGTGTCGTGTTGCCGTTGTGTCGGAAACGGCGCATCGATGTCGCGTCCATCTTTACGACACACGCCACCATCTTGGGCCGGTATCTCTGTGCGGGGTCCGAGGACTTCTACAACAATTTGGACAAGTATGACGTGGACAAAGAGCTGGGAAAGCGCGGGATTTACCACCGGTACTGCATCGAGCGTGCGGCGCTGCACAGTTGTGACGTGTTCACGACGGTGTCGCACATCACGCTGTACGAGAGCGAGTTCTTGTTGAAGCGGAAGCCCGACGGCGTGGTTCCGAACGGGTTGAACGTGGTCAAGTTCCAGCTGGTGCACGAGTTCCAGAACTTGCATCTGGAGAAGAAGGAGAAGATCAACGAGTTCATCAGGGGCCATTTCTACGGGCAGTTGGACTTCAAGTTGAGCAACACGTTGTACTTCTTCATTGCCGGCCGGTACGAGTACCGGAACAAAGGAGCGGACTTCTTCATCGAGTCCTTGGCGCGCTTGAACCACCGCTTGAAACTGAGCGGATCCAAGATGACCGTGGTGCTGTTCATCATCATGCCGCTGCAGACGTCCAATTACACCGTGGAGACGTTGCGTGGACAGCTGGTGATCAAGCAGTTGGAAACCACCATCAAGGACGTGCAGCTGCTGATGGGCAAGCGCTTGTTCGAGTTCTGCCAGTTGCCCACCAACTGCCAGAGCTCGCAGCACGTGAATTTGCCGGAAATCGACGACTTGTTGAGACCCAGCGACCGGGTGATCTTGAAAAGACGCATGTTTGCCTTGAAAAGAGATTCGTTACCGCCAATTGTCACGCACAACATGATCGACGACGCCAGCGACCCCATTTTGAACCAGATCCGGTCCGTGCAGTTGTTCAACAGGCCAGAAGACAGGGTCAAAATCATCTTCCACCCGGAATTCTTGAACTCCAACAACCCGATTTTGGGCTTGGATTATGACGAGTTTGTGCGCGGATGCCACTGTGGTGTGTTCCCGTCGTACTACGAGCCATGGGGTTACACCCCGGCTGAGTGTACTGTCATGGGGGTGCCTTCGATCACCACTAATTTGTCCGGTTTCGGCTGCTACATGGAGGACTTGATCGAGAGTCCTTCCGACTACGGAATCTACATCGTGGACAGGCGTATGAAGTCTGTTGACGAGAGTATCGAGCAGTTGACGTCTCAGATGTTTGAATTTACGCAGAAGTCCAGAAGACAGCGGATCAACCAGAGAAACCGGGTCGAGAGGTTGAGCGATTTGTTGGACTGGAAGAGAATGGGCTTGGAGTACGTGAAACTGCGTACTTTGCTGTTGAGACGTGCCTATCCAGACCAGTTTGCCACTTCCTCGACGAATCCGTTCGAGTTGAGCTCGTCCATCAAGATCACAAGACCGCTCTCGCTGCCGGGATCGCCTCGTGACAGAGACTCGTCGGTCAACAACGTGATGACTCCAGGTGATTTGGGCACTTTGCAGGAGAATAACGAGGCAGATTACTTCAGCTGGAAGTTGCCAGAGGACGGAGACGAAGATGAGGGCGAAGATGAAGAAGAGAGAGACATCACGTTGCGGGGGTTGAGTGTTGCCCCATCGGTGAACGATTCAAGTGATGATGAGTAGATCACCCTTCTAGAACCTATCCATTCTTTATCCGTTATAGTACAAAACTTTTCATTAGATGTTGCCGTGAGCGTAGTGGTGTAGATGAGTAAATGTAGTGGTGTGAATGTGAGTGAGTGCAGGTTAAGTGAGATTTTATTTTGTGATGTTTTCAAACGCAAAGGGTAAATGTAGAATCTTTGGTTAGTACACTGTTGCGTTCAATAGTAGTGGACGGTGCACTGTTAAGGAAAATATGTAGCGGAAAGCTGAGTGTAAATGTTGAGGGAGATTGTGTAGCGGAAAGGTGAGTGTAAATGTTAAGTGCTAATGTTCAGTATCAATATACATGCAATGCTAAAGGAAATGTTAAGGAATTGTTGAGTGTGAATGTTGAACGAGATGCGAATATGGAGAGAAATAGTTAACTGTGAGTGCTGTGTAGCGCTGCAACTGTTCAAATGCTGAGTGTATACTTTGGTTCTTAACCGCAAACATAAGGAAATGCTAAGGAAAGAGAATATTTAGTGTGAATGTTAACTGCCAGAGTAAAGACAATTGTTGGGTGTAAATGTTAAGTGCGAACGTTAAAATGTTAAGTGCCAATGTTAAAATTACAAGTGCGAATGTTAATCTGTCAAGTGCAGTAATAACTGTGTTTAGGGCATTGAGTGTTCTTTTTTTAGTCTGTTGGGGGTAATTGTCAAGAGCAAAAGGTCGTGCCCCAATCACAAATCCCAATCAGGAAATGTTTGGCATTAGTGCAACGAGATGAGGAGAACTCAAATGAGGGGTTCTGGGAACAATTTATGCTCCTCAGTTGCAACCGCAACTGAACGTCGGGCAACAAGTGGGATAGTGGGAAGTGGCCAGGATAAAATATCGACCCAACAGCCCCACCTGACCAAAATAACCGCCTCAGCTTACCCTCAATTCTACTTACCCAACTGACCCTGCCCAACTACCCCAACCGATCTAACCCCTGCTAACCCAGCTCACCCAA
The DNA here is from genome assembly GCA_030571255.1 of Nakazawaea sp. yHDR128. Classification (NCBI taxonomy): domain Eukaryota; kingdom Fungi; phylum Ascomycota; class Pichiomycetes; order Alaninales; family Pachysolenaceae; genus Nakazawaea; species Nakazawaea sp. yHDR128. The sequence goes on from JAJLXL010000021.1 coordinate 122,447, forward strand.
CCCTCCTCAAAACTCAGCAAAAAACTAGTTTTGCCCCTGTACACGGAAAAATCCATCACCAGATGAATAAAAAAATATTTTCCTGCTATGATTCATTCATAGTGCGCACGCTAAAGGACTAAAATTACCAGATTTTGAATTTTTTTCTAGATAATTTTCCACATAACAGAATTTATGGTCTCAAGAAGGAGGTCTGTCAGCAGAATAACCAATAATCACACTGTATATAAATCGCTGTATCATCTTGAATCACTCATATTGAACCAAACCATCAACTCATAACCATCATACCAAAATCAACCAATCATATCGACTCATAGTGTCAATTTACCCATCTATCCCTACCCACAATGAGCAAGAGCAAGAGTATATCACCGACCGATTCCAAGTTGTCCAACTCCCGCGTCTCCTTCAGCGAAACACCGCCCAACGTGTACCAGTACCATGAGAGCGCTATTATATCCAGCGAAGAAGATTTGACGCGTGGAGACGAGGCAGTGGAGTTTAGAAAACCTAATTACCACAGTCATGATACCAGATATCGTCCAGATCCCAGCGGTTTGGGCAAATCGCTGACCAGCGCCACCCAAAATCCCGATGATTACGAATATAACGACCCTAACGACACGACAGCCCCAGATTTGCCCATATTTAACAGCCGCCCTTTGAACGACACACCCGTTGTGAGCACAGTGACTTCACCACTGCAACATCCGTATTCGCCAAATGCCGAGGACTCGTCCGATAACGACTCGGATTCCTCGTCGGAGAACCACAACTTGCACATTGCCAAGGAGAACACCAAGAAGAACAAGGACATCCCGTTGCTCGATCTCGATGTCGATGTGATGTTGCGCGAGGACAAGTTGAAGCAGAAATTGGCCACCACGTTGGACATTCCGGGCCAGACCCGGTCGAAAGTGTCGCCGGATGGGCAGATCCTGAAGACGGACGTTGGCTCCAAGTTGGTGATTGTCATGGTGGGGTTGCCGCTGCGGGGGAAGTCGTACATCACCAACAAGTTGACCCGGTACTTGAACTGGTTGCAGCACAACTGCCAGGTATTCAATGTCGGAAACACCCGGCGCCGCGTGAATCTGGACGTGGGCCCGGAGAAAAACCCCTTGCCGGACAGCCCGCTCCACATGGACTCTGGCAACACGTCTCCAGATTCGCACCACGAAACGCAGCACAAGCTGAGTTTTTTCAGCCCGGACAACAAGTTGACCACGCTGTTGCGGGAAAAATGGGCCATGGATACTTTAGACGAGTTGTTGAACCATTTGATCGACGGCGATTTGAGCGTGGGCATCTTTGACCTGACCAACTCCACCAAGCTGAGAAGGGCCAAGATCTTGAGCAAGATCAGTGAGCGGTCCAACGGCGAGTTGAAAGTGTTGTTTTTGGAGAGTATCTGCTCGGAACAGAGCATCATCGACGAGAATGTGCGCTTGAAGTTATCTGGACCGGATTACAAGGACATTGACCCGAAACTCGCGCTAGATGACTTTTTGGGCCGCTTGCGCAACTACGAAAAGCTGTATGAAGAGATTGGTGAAGATGAGGAGAAGGTTAAGAACTTTAGCTACATCAAGATGATTGACGTGGGCAAAAAAGTGGTTACGTTCAACGTGCAGGGCTTTTTGGCGTCGCAAACTGTGTATTTTTTGCTAAATTTCAACTTGCTGGAGCGCCAGATCTGGATCACGCGCCACGGCGAGAGTCACGACAATGTCTTGGGCCGGATCGGTGGCGATCTGCCGTTGACGGAGCGCGGAGTACGGTTCTCTAAAGCTTTGCTGCAGTTTATGGCTGTCAAGAAACAGGAGTTTAGAAAGACCCAATTGGAGCGGTTCAAGGACAGACTAGAGGTGAAGATCCGCAACCATCCACAGCAGACAGATGCCGAGATGTCGCCTCCAGATGAGCCGCTTTTCACGGTCTGGACGTCCATGTTGCAACGGGCCATCCAGACGACGCAGTTCTTTGCGGACGACTTGTTCTTCATCAAGGAGATGCGCATGTTGAACGAATTGGGAGCGGGCAAATTCGACTCCATGACGTACCCGGAGATCCAGAAAGACTTTCCACTGGAGTATAAGCTGCGTTTGAAGAACAAGATGACGTACAGGTACCCCGGAGTTGGGGGAGAGTCGTATCTCGATGTGATTAACAGGTTGAGGCCGGTTATCACCGAGATTGAGCGGTGCACCGACCACGTTTTGCTCATTTCGCACCGTGTCATTTCGAGAGTCTTGTTGGGTTATTTCTTGAACTTGGACAAGAATTTGGTGGGCGAGTTGGACGTACCTTTGCACACTGTGTACTGTCTCGAGCCAAAGCCCTATGGTGTAGAGTACCTGTTGTATCGGTATGACGAGGCCAAGGATGACTTTGACAAGGTGAACATGGAGGGTTTGCGCAACTTGAGGAAAGTGGAGCAGGTGAATATCAGTTTCAAAGAGAGACAGTATTCTGTGATTCCAACAGCTCCTTCGGGGCAAGTCTTTAAGAACAAGTTGCCCCTGACGTATACAGATGGGTTGCGGAATTCACGCAACGGGAAACCAGCCCAGAGATCTACAAGTGGACACACATCTAGTTCAAATGGGTCTTTGGAGATGGAAAAATTGCACGAAAAGTTGAAAAATCTCCACCATTCAAGGGCTGGTGAGGCTCCATGAGTGGGTGGTTATTAATATTCAATCGAGTATTTATTGGATGCACAGAGCATTAATAAAAGAACATCGTTGCACTGCGCAATGGTGTGATTATCATTTGGTTGAATTGTAAGTGCATCAAGCTTGAACTGACTTATTTGTGCGGAATTATGTTGAAGTGTACTTAATTTACTGAATACTGCTGAATTGTAGTAGATTATGCTGAGCAGCACGGAATATCACTGAATCGTACTGATTATGGTGAATACCGAATTGCACTCAACAGTTTCATGTCTACTCAATTCTACTCGATTGTAGTGAGTTGTACTGAATTGCACAAAATGAGACTAGTTAGACTAAATTAGATTAAATTGACTGAATGCACTCAACTGCGCTAAGTTGTACTAAATCATATAGTGAACGCACCGAGTTGCACTTGGCTGTAACTGATCTGATCCTTGAATTGTACTAAAATACTCTGAACTGCACTAAAATGAACTGAAATGCGCTGAATTATTGCACTAACTACGCTAATTTCGCTAATTACGCTGATTACAGTCAATTGCCCTGTCTCTACTGAATCATGCTAGATTACACCAAAAAACACTAACTCGAGCACAACCAAGCTGGATACCTGAGTCTACTAACTCCGTTGAAATGGGCTGAATAGCGCTCAACACATAATTGCACCTCCACATTGCACCACCACATTGCACTAAAGTGCAATTCAGCTTCAGCGCCCCCTTTTCAGTAGTGAAAAAACCCCCAAAAATTCTTATCCGCTGTCAAGTACTCAACACACCACCAAGCCCACTCAATGCCAATTACCTTGTTCAATGCCCCCCTCCAGCCCGTTCATGCGCCGGTTTTCATCCTTCATGGTCAAATAGCAAATGAGGCCCAAAATCCGCGTGTCCGTGTCGCTTCACAGGCATTTTCCGACCAGTTTTTCGAGACTAATGGCGGGTATTTCAAGCTGCTAGTGACCTTGCAACCAGGTATCAACGAAGTGCACCTCTCAATCTCGCCCTCGGACTCCACTATGGCACTCATCGAATACACCCCACTAACACAAAATCCGCCCTTACATCTCTGTCTCTTGGTGGCCAAGGACTCGCCACTACAATTTGACTCTATGTTTGCGGAAAACGGACTCGAAGTTCTGTGCAAGAAGTTGAAGCTAGCCGGGCGGTTGATGCAGCTGTTCACACAGCAACAAATGTTCCGGAACGGGTTCGGATACAGAGTGTTCCGGTTCGTGGAGGAACTTGCCGAGTCCAGTCAGTCGCTCTATGACGACCAGAACCATGTCAAGAGAGACGAGATCAAGATCCATGTGTTGCGGTCGCAAAAGACGCTCGCACAGTTGCGGGACCCGAACATGGCTCAGCAGAATTCAAAGGGCACAAACACCGGCGGGTTGTTCTCGCTCCTGATCGAGGAATTGCGGCGCAATTTGCCGCTGTTCAAGGACGACAACACGAAATTGGCACCTCTGTATCTGGCCGTGATGTTCTTGGACACACACTGGGACCCGCAGCTCAAATTGATCTTGACACACGCGCTGTTGGGCGGCGGCACCGACCGGATCAAGTTGGCCATCTTTGGCAGCCACGGGATGTGGTCGTGGCCGAAACACATCGACGAATTGTCGCTGCGGTTCACCGACGAGACGAAAACTGACACCTCACGGGTCGCCAACGACTGTAACGAGTGCTCGACGCTGTGGGAGTGCCTCAACATCACAATGGGGCTGTTCATGCACGAGATCGGCCACCTTTACGGCTGTCCGCACGAGGAAAACGGGGTCATGTTGCGCGATTACGTCACGTGGAACCGGACTTTTATGACGAGAGAAGTGCGCTCGGTGCGCACCAAGAGAGGGCCCTGGGGTCCCGTAAATTCCCGCGACGAGTGCACCTGGCACCGCTTGGACTTGTGCAGATTCTTGTACCATCCTCTGTTTGCGCTTCCGCAGGATTTCCAGGACCAGGGTTTCAAACCGCCGTGTATTTGGGACCTCGAGTTGAAAAAACGCACACCTTTGAAGCCCGTGGTGTTCCCACACGACGCGCAGACGGTTTCCGTGGAAGCCAAACATGCGGGCATGTACTTGGTCACGTGCCACGTGGGCGAGTGGTCACGGTACCATTTAGAGTTCTTGCCACGCAGTATTGGGGGTTCGGGACCGCTGAACAGGATTTTGTTGAATTTCAACGATATCCAGGCGCATCTTCCGCAGCAATTCCGCGGGAAAAGAGTCGATATCGAGATATTGGGCAACGGTGGTGAGCAGACGCGCGTCGACGATCTCGCCAAGGTGTTGAGGCAAAATAGTGAGTCCGGGTTGCAAATTGGGGGTGTAAACTGCTACAAATCGGCTGTTTTGGGTAGAAAAGAGGGTAAAGAGGTGCCCTTGGCGGTGTGGAGGGGGTTTAGAATCACCAAAGTGCGTATTCACAGTGGACTAGCCTTGGATGGGGTGGAATTTTTCGGAATCAAGCAGTCCCAGGACCCGGGAAATGCCCCACCTATCCCCCCAAGAAACTATTCTCTCAGCTCCACGTTCCAGAAACTGCTCAAATTGGGCCCAAGTGACCCTAATACTGGCGGAAAGGAAGAATTTGTGTGTAGAATCGGAAATGTGACCAACCACTATCACGACTTTGCATTGCAACCCGATGAATCTATCAAGCAGTTCAATGTGAGATGTGGAGCCTGGGTAGACGGTATACAGGTGGTGTTAAATAACGGCCGGACGTCACAAATGTTTGGGGGCCAAGGCGGCGGACTCGCCGAGATGAAGCTGCCCGATGGCATGGAAATCGTGCTGTTCTACGGCCATCTCGGCCAGTGGTTGAACGGTATAGGTGTTGTATATGGGTAGGTCAGGGCCAGAGCACTCAGACAGCCCCTGTTTAGAAAGTCGTGCACCGCTCCAAAAAAATCGCTGAAATTTTACAAACTGAACAGATCACAAAAACTCTTTTATCCTTCTACTCCCTAGAGACGTTCGATACATCATCTGATACCGATCCGGACGTGGTAAGTGATTCCGCTTTCAATCCGTTTCCCGATTGACATATCCGCCGTTTCCCGATAGATATCCGCACTCCATTTCCGCTTCCCACCCATTTCGACCCATTTCCGCGGCAGATCCAGAACAATGTCTCACAGGAACAGAAGAGCGTATCCACAGGCGCAATACGACTTGAACCCGACGACGCCGCCGCAGGCTCTGCCACAGCCGCCAGTAGGCACGCAGCCGCCCGGAAATCAGGCCTTTGGCGCGCAGCCACAGTTGCAGCAGCCGTTCATCCCAGCACAGCAGTACTACGGCCAGCCGCAGTCTCCTGTCGACCAATTGACGCAGAGCGTTGCCCAATTGGGCGTCCAGCTGCAGCCACAGCAGCAGCCACAGCAGCAGCCACACTACGGCGGCTACCAGTCACAGCTGCTGCCGTTTGCGCGTCCGCTGTCGCCGTACGGGTACGCTGCAAGCGGGGTCGCCGCCGCTCCGGGCCAGTTCGACCCCGCTTTGAACGCTCTGCTGCCCTTAAACCAGTTGTATCCGTCTGATTTATTGCGCGACCTCCCTCCGCCGATCCACGAGTTGTCCTTGCCGCCTCCGCCTTTGATCATCCCGCCTGGAACCACGGTGACGTCGTCTCCAGACCTGAATGTGGCCACCAATCACTTCAGATCCACCTTGAATGCCGTCCCAAACACCTCCTCGTTGTTGAAGAAGGCCAAGTTGCCCTTTGCGTTGGTCTTTAGACCGTACAATTTCCTCAGAGACGAAGACGAGTCCATCCAAGTGGTTGAAGACACCGTCATCAGCAGATGTCGCCGGTGCAGGACTTATATCAGTCCGTTCTGCTTGTTTGTCGAGAACGGCAGGCGGTGGCGGTGTAACATGTGTAATTTACAGAACGACGTCCCGCAGGGGTTTGATTTCGACCGTGTGACGTCGGCTAATGCCGACAGAATGCAGAGAAAGGAGTTGAACCATGCCGTTGTGGAGTTCATCGCTCCTCCGGCATATTTGGTCAGAACCCCGCAGCCGTTGATCTACATCTTTGTCATCGACGTCAGCATCAGATCCATGCAGAATGGCTTGTTGGGCACCGTCACAAGGACCATCTTGGAGACCTTGGACAGGATCCCAAACAAAGACGGTAGGACTAAGGTGTCTTTCATCGCTGTGGACCAGAGTTTGCACTTCTTTACGATCCCACCAGATCTGAAAGACGGTGAAGACGAGCAGGACGCTTCGTTGTTGGTAGTTTCAGATGTCGATGACGTGTTTTTGCCCTCTCCGGACCAGTTGTTGGTCAATTTGAACGATTCTCGCGCAAATATCGAGAAGTTGTTGAACAATTTCACGGGCTTTTTCCAGAGCTCCGTCAACGAGGGCTTTGCCTTGGGTCCGGCCTTGAAATCCGCCCAAAAATTGATGCAGTCCATCGGTGGAAAGATTGTCGTCTTTGGAGCTTCTTTGCCAAACGTTGGTGAGGGAAAATTGACTATAAGAGATGAAGAAAGTGTTGTGAACAAGCTGAAAGAGAGCTCTTTGTTGTTACCAAACAACTCCTTTTACAAGACATTTGCCGTTGAGTGTAATAAGTCCCAAGTCACGGTAGATATGTTCTTGGCCGCTTCCAGTTATCAAGACGTTGCCACATTGGCCAACTTGCCGCATTATACATCTGGTCAAACTCATTTCTACCCTGCCTGGACCGCAAGCAGACTGGAAGATGTGAACAAACTCTCGAAGGAAATCTCCAACCATTTGTCAATGGACATCGAATTAGAACTGGTGATGAGAGTCAGAGGCTCCTCCGGCTTGAGAATGTCGGGATTCTACGGAAACTTCTTCAACAGATCCTCGGACTTGTGCTCGTTCCCGACTTTCCCAAGAGATCAATCCTACGTGATCGAAGTAAGTATCGACGAACAGTTGATGAAACCTGTGCTGTGTTTCCAAGCTGCTGTATTGCACACAACTCTGTATGGAGAAAGAAGAATCAGAGTCGTTACTATCGCGATTCCCGTAGTCAAGGACTTGAAACACATCTATGCCAGTGCCGACCAGTTGGCCCTCACGAATTACTACACACATAAGGCCATTGAAAAGGCCTTGAGTTCTTCATTACAAGATGCAAAGGACTACTTGACCAAGAGTTTGGTCGACATCTTGACCGTCTTCAAGAAGGAATTGGTTGGTGGAAACAGTGGATCGCTGTCTCCATTGCAAATCTCCACCAACTTGAGAATGTTGCCATTGTTGTTGCATGCGTTGACCAAAAATGTCGCTTTTAGAGCCGGTAAAGTCCCAAGTGATCACAGAGCAAACGCTTTAAACTTGTTGGGATCCTTGCCATTGCCACAGTTGATCCAGTACATCTACCCTACTGTGTTCTCATTGCACGACATGGCTGACGAATGCGGTTACCCTGAAGAGTTCCCAGAAGAAGAATCTGCCGAAGATCAGGACAGTGAGCCTGTTAGATTGGGCGAGATCGTTTTACCAGATCCAATCAACTCGTCTTCGGAGTTCTTGCAGAGATACGGTTTGTACTTGATCAACAACGGATCAGAGTTGTTCTTGTGGGTTGGTGGTGACAGTGTTCCACAGTTGATTGAAGATTTGTTTGGTTTTGAAGAAATCTCACAGATCCCATACGGTAAGACGGAATTGCCCGAATTGGACAACGAGTTCAACATCAGAGTCCGCAACATCATAAACAAGGTGAGACAGAGTAAAGACAGTATCGTTTACAAGACTTTGTACATCGTTAGAGGTCAAGGTACACTGGATCCTGTCATCTCTCTGGCAGATCCTATGGCTAGAGAGTTGGTGGCCTTGAGAGTTTGGGCTTTGAGTGATTTAGTCGAAGACGGTGTGCAATCCATGCCAAGTTACAAAGAATATTTGTCCCGTTTGAGGGAAAAAGTCTACAACTGATCTTGAACATATAGTTAGTGATCACTTTTAATTAGTTTTTGCGTGTTTTAATATTGATGATCCTTCTAGGATGGGAAGTAGATTGCCTAGATCCAAAAATTGGCTTCTTCGGATGCTGTTTATCCAAAATGTCCTGAATACTAGAGAATAAATTATGAAAAACAATATTTTGCTGCGAATAGGTTCCGTTGGCAATTCACCAAGAGCCAGGTTAAGCTGAACAATTGCTTGAATATTGAGTGTTTTCTAGTCTATTTGATCACTACCATTGTAGTAGTAGGTGTTTTGGCTGCATAGGTTGTGGTCTTACTAAGACCATCCCTTAAATATACTGGAAATAAATTAATTACCACAAAATCAAGCACCTCAAGGGCCTAAATTTTTGTGAAAAGATAGGACAACAAATGCCTCATAAAGACCCCCTACGCCCATTCCACGTTATCTAGGTCCAGGGAAAGATGATAAGTATACAAATTCACTCATTTGCCTGATTGAATCACTGAAATAGAGATGGAGAACCGTAAATTGATAATGTGCTATTTGTAACATCGTACACTACCCTTTCACTCCATTGATCAATCATGATAACAACTGTGACGGGAGACAAGCGGCCAAAAGGAAAACCACTGGAGCTACTATCAGCACCCTTTGATTCCCATTCAAAACCATTCGGCATTATCACTTTTGTTCATCAACTTGTGGCATAGTCTTGGCCCGCTTACTTCTGTTGTTTTTCCGTTGCAACTAATGCCAAGATATTACTTGGGGCTGAAAAATCGGATTGTTAAAAGATAAGGATAAAGATAAGGCTAAGAAACTCCAAGAGGAGCTGACGTTTTCGAAGACTGTCGGAAAAGTGACATGTCTTCTTCCACACACACATCTGTGGAGTGAAGCTCTTCATCGATATGATGTTCACTCCAACAAATTGTGGTGACAAAAGTGCCTGAATGTGTTAACTTGACAGCAGGGTTGCGCCTCATCTGGCACCTTTTCTGATAAGCTGGAAATGCCATTCGATAAGAGCGTCTGAATCGGAGCGCCTATTTACCCACAGAAATGTCGATAATAATTTCAACCAATATCTTGGCCCGTTCTCTTAACGAATAAATCATGGCTCTCTTCCGGGATCAGAATCTCAAATCTCGAGGAAAAGTCCAAGTATCAACTCACACCAACACTGTGGCGGAAACCTGTAGCACTGCATGCGGACTCACATCCAGCTAGTCTCTGTTTCATCTTGAGCCCACCTTTATAACTTTCAACCTTACAATATTCACCCAGATTCAGTACCTGTCTTCGAGACATGTCTACCCCGACATCGTTCATGCTGAAAAATGCACCGAAATCACTCTCACTCACAATGCGTTATCAGCTTATCTTTATGGCCGCCGCAGAAAAGATAAGCCCAATATGCGCTGTACCACACTCACACAGGTAGTCAAAAATTAAGATTTTCGGAAATTATTTCAGTGCAGGCCAAAGTACAGAAAAGGAAAAAATTGTGGTGGGCGATCAGAGGATTGCAGGATCACCCACTTTGGAGATTATAAAAAGGGCCTCGATCCTCAAGAACAATGGCTTTCGGGGATCAACAGGTCATACCAAAAACATTCCAATATGAGCGATATCAGGTCTTTCAGTGCCTCGAAGGGCGAAAAAATTGATAGAGTCTCTATCGAAGTTGCAGAAGTTAATTCTCTCGAAAAGGGATCCATCCCAGAAGGAGAAAACTATGTGCTCGTAGAAGAGAGAACCAGATTGAAACAAGGTTTGAAACAAAGACATATCCAGATGTTGACTCTTGTCGGTGTCATCGGTACTGGTTTGTTTCTTTCCAGTGGTGGTACCTTGGCCAAGACAGGTCCATGTGGACTTTTCTTGAGTTACTTGTTTGTCGGTATTATCATCATGATGAACCAGTTGTGTATTGCTGAGACTTCTTGTCTTATGCCGGTCACAGCTTCTACTGTGAGACATTCTGAACATTTCTTGGACGAATGTATCGGTTTCGCTTACGGTTGGATTACTGTGTACTCTTCTTTGTTGCCAACTGAGTTGGCTGCTGCTGCAGTGGTCATCACATATTGGACCGATTTGAACCCTGCTATCTTTATCACCATTATGGCTATCGTGGAAGTTGCAACTAACAGTTACTCTGTCAGATTCTACGGTGAAGTGGAATTTGTCTTCGGTATCTTGAAACTTTGTCTTGTCATCGGGTTGATCATTTGTGGTTTGATTATCGACTTGGGTGGAGTCAAGGGCCAAGAGAGATTGGGTTTCAGATACTGGAACGATCCAGGACCATTTGCAGAGCATATTGTTACCGGAAACTTGGGAAAATTCCTCGGGTTTTGGAGTGCAATCAACTCCGTCGTCTACGCTTATGGTGGATTGCAAGGTATTGCTACATTACTGGCTGAAACCGAGAACCCTCGTAGAAGTATCTGGAGAGCTGCAAAGCGTGTCTTGGTGAGAGTCGTTGTATTGTACTGTCTCCTGGTACTCATCCTTGGAATGTTGGTTCCTTACAACGATAGCCAAATCCTGACAGGTACAGGAACTGCAAGCTCTTCTCCATTTGTTATCCTGATCAAGAGAGCAGGTATCACTGGTTTGGATCACGTGATCAACGGTGTCGTCTTGACCTCGGCTTTCTCTGCTGGTAACTTGGGTTTGATCCACTGTTCCAGAACTTTGTTTGCCTTGGCAGTCAAGAAACAGGCTCCAAGGATCTTCTTGAAGACCAACAAGAGAGGTGTCCCATGGGTAGGATTGTACACCACTGCTGCCTTCTTGCCATTGGCTTATATGTCCTGTTCTGAAAAGGCAAACAACGTCTTCTCCTGGTTCCAGAACATTTCCTCTTCCAACACTTTACTTTTCTGGATCTTGATCTCTGCAAATCATATTGCCTTGACAAGAGCCATGAAAGTCCAAGGTTACTCAAGAGAGATGTTGCCTAAAAAGACAAAATTGACCCCATACTTTGCTTGGATCTCTGGATTCTTTTCTATTTTGTTTCTCTTAACTGCTGGTTACGCCAACTTCATCTCTGGAGGTTTTGAATTCTCTTCATTCTTCACCTACTACTTCATCATTCCATTGTTCATAATTTTGGCTTTTGGTTACAAGTTTATCAAGGGTACCAAATGGATTAAATCTCATGAAGTCGACTTGGCTACATTGTTCCAAGACGTCGAAGATCACCCTGAACCACCATACAAACCTTTGAAAGGCTTGGAATGGGTCACTGTTCTTTGGGCATGATCTTTTTCTTTACAATTTTTTATCGTTTTCCACTGCCCTTCAATTCAACTCGTATTTATATTTAGTCAGATTCCTGTAGCTTTTAAGCAATGTGATTAATCCTTAAAGATGAGGCTTCTCCACACATTTCAAGATGACTAATTGCTCATTCGAGTGTGTTTGACATGGTACAACTCACGAGTGGTGTAAAGAATGGAGATACGAATCAGCCATGGGGATGCGAAACTAGTAAAATCATCAATTCAAATGTTCAAACAATCATCTTTAAGTCATTTTTTCATTTTACATTTGACTCATATACATTTCCAAACACGACCTTCACTCATGGTTGGGTGATTGGGTGATTGCAAAAAAGTTACCAGAGTCGTGTATATAAAGTCCGTGATAGTTTAGTGGCTAGAATTACCGCTTGTCGCGCGGTAGACCGGGGTTCGATTCCCCGTCGCGGAGCATCTTTTTTTTTGGTTTTCCTTGGTTTTCCGAGCCACACTCACACAACCCCTGTCTATCACCATGGCGCTAGAGAACCATCTTCTTCAAAAAACTTACCCGAATCTTCCACAGTTAGTCTGTCATAGAGCTCTAATTGAGCTTTGGCGGTCTCCTCCGGTGTGAGACTAGGATATTGGTCTAAAATCTCTTTTGAGAGTAAAGCATAAACAGCCTCTGTAGTGACCAACCCTGGATGTAAAGCAATCATTATGAATCCCTCTTCCTTGTGGTCCAAAGCTAATGCTAAGGTAAGACGGTTCAAAGCACTTTTTGTCGAGCCATAGACACCGACTTGGATGGGCATACATTCTGATAATGAACCCAGCTCACTGCTCATGAAAATGATTTTTCTGGTGCTTTTCTTCAACAAGAAGGGATATAACTGCTTGAAAATGAAGACATTCGCAAAGACATTGACTTTATAGATGTCGAGAAAAGTCTCATAAGAAGCGTCAATGACTCTTCCCATTGGGTTTGCATAACCGGCATTACCAATGTAGTAGTCAATACCGTCTGGCAGATGTTCTTTCAAGTAACCGGAGAGTGCGCTGATAGATTCAAGAGAATCTGGAACCAAAGTAACGATTTCGATGTTACCTGTTTTCTCAGCCAACTCTTTCAAGGCTTCTGCTCTTTCAGGGTCTCTGACCGTCGCAAAAATCTTGACATTTTCTCTAGTGGAGATCTCTTTGACCAAAGCAAAGCCAATACCTTTGTTTGTACCAGTGATGAAGTAATTAGTGGTGGACATTTTATAGATCAAGTTTCCGATATATATACATCGCAAAGACTTCATGTTTCTGGGCGCCCTTTTATAATTCAAGTTTTAAAGAAGATCAGGATGAACCGGGAATCTCGGCAATACTGGATACCCTTATAATGCTGAGAAATAAAGAAGTGGTGCCCATCCTTACTACGTCAAGTTCCTTGAACATCAGAGACTTGAAAAGGGGGTTTCGGAGGTAGCTGGGTCAATTCCCGAATATTAACGAAGCGAGGGTCAATTTTTTTTGTATAATAATAGTGTCGGCCGTGGAGCCTAAATGGTAAATACTGCAAATTTGCACTACTGAAAGTTCTCGTTTAAGGTGTCGTCGATCACAAGCTGTGATTTTTTAATTTCAAAAGTCCCAGAAGGGATTTTTTTATTCCTTGTATCAAAAAAAAAAGGGAGACAGAAAAACAGGGGAAGCTGCCTCCCTGCTACTTATATGATCTGAGCACCAACTCTGAGCTTTTTTCAAAGCTCAGCAACTCACCACGGAGCAGTAGTACCATCATGTCTGTAAAAGAAACCAGAATTTTCAGTGGTCATCCTTTCGTAAAAGTCGATCTGTGCTTTAGCAGTCTCCTCCGGTGTGACCATTGGGAACAGAGCCAAGGCTTCTTTTGGAAGATGGGCAATGGCTTTCAAGGCACTTTCAGTGCTGACTAAGCCGGGGTGGATAGCAACAACAGTGAAATCTTCTGCCTCGTGGTCCAAAGCCAAAGCTGCAACAAGACGGTTCAAAGCACTTTTCGTTGAACCATAAACACCAACTGGGACGAGGAACTTGAGCGTCAAAGTACCCAGTTCACTGCTCATGAAAATGGCTTTTCTAGTACTTCTCTTCAACAAGTAAGGATACAACTCTTTGAAGATGAAAACGTTTGCAAAGACGTTGACTTTGAAAATGTCAAGAAAGTTCTCGTAAGAAACGTCAATGACTCTTCCCATTGGGTTTGCATAACCGGCATTACCAATGTAGTAGTCAATACCGTCTGGCAGATGTTCTTTCAAGTAACCGGAGAGTGCGCTGATAGATTCAAGAGAATCTGGAACCAAAGTAACGATTTCGATGTTACCTGTTTTCTCAGCCAACTCTTTCAAGGCTTCTGCTCTTTCAGGGTCTCTGACCGTCGCAAAAATCTTGACATTTTCTCTAGTGGAGATCTCTTTGACCAAAGCAAAGCCAATACCTTTGTTTGTACCGGTGACGAAGTAGTTGATAGTTGAGGTGGACATTTGTAGTGTTTGGATGATGAGGATGTTGTTGTTGTACATCCTCAACCATTACAACTCTGAACCCCCCTTTTTATATTCTTCAAGGTGACTGGAATATAAAACGAGGCTCGTTTAACTTTCTTGATGACAAATCGGGTGAGGACTGGCGAGAAGGACGATAGATGACTATATATATAAGATATGCCTCTGACAGGAGCAGATATACACCATCATGAGCGACAAATATGCGTCTCGAGAGATCATTTGAGCCTGGTAATGACGGATCAGCATGCTGAAGATGAATGGAGGGAAGAGATATTTGGGCCACTCAGTATCCCCGAATTGATTTTTTTTCTTCTCGACAGATCAATTTTTCGTTTTCAAAACAGGGAAACACAAAAGAACTTTCTAGATATGGTGATTGAAACAACCCGACCGTGCATCACACACAAAAGACAAGTGGCAGACTCGTTTAAAACACTGTTTTGAGTAAAATAGCAACATATTCAACGAGTTGGAAATACAACCTTAGGGAACAGCTCTCGCCCGAGAAAAGTCTACTTATCTGATCTGCAAACCCATCATAGTTGTGAAACTTACGGCTCTCCCAACTGTGCTCTTTCAGACAGAATTCTGCTACTTCTTGATAGACATTGTACACAGTTCATTTCGGTACCCTTTCTAATGCAAAACTCTTGTTAACTGATCATGTCTTCCATTATCACCCCTTTCTTCGCTTCCTCAAAACTCAGTTTAATGTACCTAACTATCTGAGATTATGGGACCACAACTTCACCAAAGTAAGCAGCCTGGCTGGTAGATGATCAATCACTCAATACTATTGGGTATTTGGTGCTTTTTGCAGTTGTTTGTTAGAACGTGAGTTTAGGCAGAGCGGAGCGGTAGAAGCTGGGACCAGGAGAACGAGGCTCGTTCAATGTGATTTGCCTGCGCGCATACACAAATTTGGGGGCGGTTTGAAGACGAGTAAAACGAGGTCACTGAGCGGCTCAATCAAAGAGGAACGTGATTTCGGAATTTTAAGGTTGAAATCGAGCCACAATCAAGAGCGATGATGAATTGGTAGTCGGTCTACAAATTTAAGGCAGATGAGTCGAATGAGGTTGAAATTTTCTTGTAAAGATAACATTCTATCAGTAATTGGTAAGAGCTTCTGAGACAAGTTTTACGGCAAAACGTTTCGTAAAAGCAAACAATAGATGCGTCTCACCATGGGTGATCAGTACCATCGTACTTGAAAAATCTACCATTGTCTGCTTTAGTCAAGCTGTCATAGATCTTGACTTGAAATTTGGCAGTTTCATCCGGCTGAAGAACTTCAAAGCCCTCAAGGGCTTCAGGAGGGAAGAGCTTAGCCATTTCCAACACAGGTTCAGTCAGAACTGCACCTGGGTGGATGTCAATGATGATAAAACCTTCCTCGGCATGCTCTTTGCTCAAGCTTCTAGTAAGTCTGTTCAAAGCAGCTTTAGTGGATCCATAGCCTGCCATTGGAAAGTCGATGACATTGGTAATGGAGCCGGCATCGCTGCTTATGAAGACAACCTTTTTGGTCTCTTTCTTCGAAAGAGATGCGTGAAGCAGTTTGAACAAAAAGATGTTGCCCAAAACATTGGTCTTGTACATATCGATGAAATCGTCATAAGGCTTGTCAATGATTCTACCCAATGGTCCAGCATAACCAGCATTACCAATGAAATAGTCAATTCCGTCTGGTGCAGCCTTTTCCAAATAGGCAGGAATCTTCTCGATCGACTCGATCGAGGCCGGAGTCAACTCGACGATTTCGATGTTACCCCTTTCTGCACTTAGTTTTTTCAAATCTTCTGCTCTAGCAGTGTCTCTGACAGTTGCAAAGATTTTGACATCCTTTCTGGAGGACAATTCTTTTACCAAGGCAAATCCGATTCCTTTGTTGGTACCGGTGATAAAATAGTTAGTGGTCATTTTGGTGTCGCTTATTTGTTCTTGTGTTATAGTGTGCTTCTGTTTACCGGATAGTTTGGGTTCTATGTCTGCTCTTTTATATCGTTCTTCCCCACGGTGTGGTGGCGAAATATACGAGGCCCAATAAATTGGATTTCGTAAAACATGGCTTCATTGTACTTGAAGGAACCTTGATTTTGCTGGGCAACGAGTCTCAATCAAAAAAAAATAATTACCCTCGTCAAGTTTACGCTAGTTTAGGTAACTCAATTCACTATTAACGAGTATCAATTAAAAAAAAAAATTAGCTCTCGTTAAAAAAATAGTGGAAAATTTTTTATCACTTTATGAACTACTTTGACTGTTGACATATATAGGGGCGGCGTAGAAGAGACGAGCAAAACGAGGTAAGTGGAGGATCGCGCCGCACTTCGTAGAGAAAAAATAATTTCCTTTTGTAGAGTTTATAGGGTGGGAGCTGTATAGGAGACACAGCAAGATTGACGAAAAGAGCTATTAGATTGGTATTATTCTTGAAGCGCACAGCAGATGAATTGAAGATGATGTATTGCTTTATGAAAATCGATTCTATCACTATTTATAGGGTTGAGCTTTTAGAAAAGCAGACTTTTTGAGACCATTAGAATTTTGACAAAGTTCAAAGACCCATTACCATGGGAAGTCAGTTCCATCGTAGTTGATGAATCTACCACTGTCTTCTTTAGTCAAGTTGTCGTAGATCTTGAGTTGGTATTTAGCACTCTCCTCTGGTTGAAGAATATTGAGACCGGCAATGACTTCAGGAGGGAAGAGATTAGCCTGGGACAACACAGGTTCAGTCAGTACAGCTCCTGGGTGGATGTCAACAATAATAAAACCTTCCTCGACATGCTCAAGACTCAAACTTCTGGTAAGTCTGTTCAAAGCAGATTTAGTGGCTCCGTACACGGCAATCGGGAAGCCTACAATCTTGCTAATAGAACCGGCTTCACTACTGATGAAAATCACCTTTTTTGTCTCTTTCTTCGAAAGAGATGCGTGAAGCAGTTTGAACAAAAAGATGTTGCCCAAAACATTGGTCTTGTACATATCGATGAAATCGTCATAAGGCTTGTCAATGATTCTGCCTACAGGCCCAGCATAACCAGCATTTCCAATGAAATAATCAATTCCCTCTGGGGCAGCTTTTTCTAAGTATGCAGGAATTTTTTCAATTGATTCGATAGAGCCTGGTGATAGTTCCACAATTTCAATGTTACCCCTTTCTTCGCTCAATTTTCTCAAATCTTCTGCTCTGGCAGTGTCTCTGACAGTTGCAAAGATTTTGACGTTGTCTCTAGTGGAGATCTCATTGACCAAAGCGAAACCAATACCTTTGTTGGTACCAGTGATAAAATAGTTAGTGGTCATTTCTAAAGTTGCTTTGTTCTTGCTTTACTGTGTACCTTTGAAATTCATCTGCCATCTCAGCTCTTTATAGGATTTTTTCGAATATATGCAGGCAAAAGAAACGAAGTGTGATAAAGAAAAATACTTAGCATTCGTAAAGCTGTGGTGCTTTTGGAACTGTTGTTTCAGCTCAGTAATAACGAATCTCAATTAAAAAAAAAATTAGCATTCGTTAAGCTACACTGCTTGAGGTAATGCAGTTAAGTCTGATAACGAAGATCAATTAAAAAAAAGAATTAGCTAACTCGTTAAACTGCGAGACCAAAAAATTTGGGCAAAATGAGGCTCAAGGCACACCCAGGGTACATCCCCGGCAATAATCATAAGCTATCTGTTGTATAAATGAGCACTGATGTCGCTTTATCACTGTAGGACTAAGTGCCCTATTGGTTAATTGCTGGTACCCGCGGCATAACTGAACCGACTCTTATGGACAAACTCAAAAAAGGGCCCTCGAAATATACCGCAAATCAGCGTTTTTCAGTTACCATCTCTAGTTATGCTTAATTCTCTGCATCTCTCTAGAACGAACCTTATATAAAGCCAAGCAAATTCCCACATCCAAGCTCTCAAAATTACATAGAACAAGCTTTCACACAAAACATTATGAGCTCAAGCACCACAAACTACTTCATCACCGGTACCAACAAAGGTATCGGATTTGAGTTAGTGCAACAATTGTCAACCAAAAAGGATGTCAAAATCTTCGCAACGGTCAGAGACACTTCTAGAGCAGAAGATTTGAAAAAACTAAGTGCAGAAAGGGGTAACATCGAAATCGTCGAGTTGACCCCGGCCTCGATCGAATCGATCGAAAAGATTCCTGCCTACTTAGAGAAAGCTGCGCCAGAGGGAATTGACTATTTCATTGGAAATGCCGGTTATGCTGGTGTCTTAGCCGGTGTCTTTGACAAGACCTACGATGAGTTTGTCGACATGTTCAAAACTAACGTTTTTGCCAACATCTTTTTGTTCAAGCTGCTCTATCCATCTCTTTTGAAAAAAGAGAACAAAAAGGTCATCTTCATCAGTAGTGAGGCTGGCTCTTTTGAAAGAGATTCTCCTTACCCTATCGGTCTCTACGCTTCCACTAAGTCTGCCTTGAACAGACTCACTAGAACCTTGAGTAAAGAGCATGCCGAAAACGGTTTCACTATCATAGACATCCATCCAGGTGAAGTCCAGACTGACACCCTAGCTCTATTGCTCAGCGGTGTCCCTCCTGAACTCGCTGCAACTCTTCCATCAATTACACCTGAAGTGTCTGTTGAAAACCAGATCGCTATCTACGACAAATTGACGAAGGAAGACAACGGTAAGTTTTACAAGTACGACGGTACTGAGCACCCATGGTGAGTTGCTCTCATTCTATGGTCTTCTATGATCCTCTAGACTCCTGTGATCTTTTAAAATTCTCTAGATAGTGCTTTTTTTCCCTTAAAAGCTTTTGTGTATTTTCACCAGCGTGGATTTTAGGCTCAAAGTAATTCAACAAGGCAAATATTCTTGTAACCAATTGAAAAATAACCACAGAAGCAACTCCTCAGTATGACAAATCCGTGAAACATCAAGAATGCACTTGTCTCCCACCATCTCCCCCTTAATTCTGAACTACCGCATAGGCGTGAAAATATCAGTAACTGCAGAACCAAAACAGTTCAAAAAATTGAAGCCAGGCCCAGGTGAGAAACTTCCTTGGAAAAACACTGGGTATTTACTGCTTTTGAGATGGGTATATCTGTAAGGATGAATGCCCAATTGATCAGCTACTGGTAAGAACTGGTTCTAAAAAACAAAATACCCACCAAAAAAAGTGCCCCAAAATTCACCGCACATCAATGATGCCGATACCATCTTAGCCATTGTTTCCTCTTCTAGTACCTATTTTGAAAAGACCTTATATAAAGACAGAACGCTCAAACGTAAGCTATCTAGAATTGATTTACAGAGAATGGCCCCAGCTACTACCAATTACTTCATCACTGGTACTAACAAAGGTATTGGACTTGCCTTAGTGCGAGAGTTGTCGGCTAGGAAAGATGTCAAGATTTTTGCAACTGTCAGAGACCCAGCTAGAGCAGAAGACTTAGAAAAATTGAGTGCTGAAAGGGGTAACATCGAAATTGTCGAATTGACTCCGGCTTCGATCGAATCTATTGAGACGATTCCTGCCTATTTAGATAAAGCTGCACCAGAGGGAATTGACTATTTCATTGGAAATGCTGGCTATGCTGGTGTCTTAGCCGGTGTCTTTGACAACACATACGATGAGTTTGTCGACATGTTCAAAACTAATGTCTTCGCCAACATCTTTTTGTTCAAACTGCTCTATCCTTCTCTTTTGAAAAAGGCGACGAAAAAGGTTATCTTCATCAGTAGTGAAGCAGGCTCTTTCAAAAGGGATTTGAAGTATCCATTGGGTCTTTATGGGTCCACAAAGTCTGCTTTAAACAGACTCACTAGAACTTTGAGCAAAGAACATGCAGACAAAGGTTTTATTGTCATTGTCATCCATCCGGGCGAAGTACAGACTGACACCCTTTCAATGTTACTCAATGACATTCCAACTGAAATCGTCAAGAATCTCAAGACCATCGAGCCTGAGTTATCAGCAAAATATCAGATTGCTATCTATGATAAATTAACAAAAGAGGACAATGGGAAGTTTCTCAACTATGACGGTACTGAGTACCCATGGTGAGATGTTCCCATTGGTGATTTTTGGACATTGATATATCCCCTTTTTCCTCTAAAGGCTTTTCTGTCTCCTCATCATAGTCGATAGTAACAAATTTGAAAAAGGCGTCAATTCGCAAAGCAAAACCTTCTGTAACAAATAAAGAATCGACATTGTAGGAAATCTACGTAAGAGCAGAGAAACCGAAAATGTCAAATGTATGTCTTGATAGCAAAAATTTTAAATTTACCCGAAAAGATCGTGTATAGGTTTAGGTTGTCAGTAATCACTAAAATTTCCTCTCATCATTTATCGAGCAAAAAACTCTCGCTTACAAGGTGATTCGTAAAGTGCTAAGTAGAGTTAAACAGGCAAAAACCCCCAATTGACAGCGATAAATGTTGCCGGACAGCAAAAGCACAAAACAAGTAGGGTTTTGGTATGAGGCGATTACTGAAAGAGTGCGTCACTGTGCAGCTGTTTCCAAGGACTTCTCTGTAACCAAACAGAGTGGCCCATATTGGCTTACAAATCTCACAAGAGTCGACATCAACGTTCATCTGACCAGTCTACCCCCACAATGAAATCGATTTGAATAACTTTGACTTTCCCTAACAAATACTATTATATCTATACAATTCCATCAGGGGAAGGGAGAATTGTAAAGTCTAGTTACGTCTCGTATCCGGAGATATTTTTGCCACGAGAAAATACTGAATCCTTGACCTATAATATGTGCAGAATATGCATTTCGTACACCAAGTTTCACAGGTATCAATTGTGAGACCTGGTATGCTTTTCTAGTCATCCCTGTTCCGCTGGAGGATAGCAGATTTAAGCATAGACCCACCACGGATGCTCAGTACCGTCATAGTTGAAAAATTTACCATTATCCTCTTCAGTCAATCTATCATAGATAGCCATCTGATACTTGGCAGATTCTTCAGGCCTGATAGTCTCAAGAGTCTCAATGACTTCAGGAGGGGTGTCAACGAGAACCAGTGAGAGAGCATCAGTCTGGACTTCACCCGGATGGACAACAATGATAGTAAATCCCTTCTCGGCGTGCTCTTTACTCAAAGTTATAGTGAGTCGGTTCAAAGCAGCTTTAGTGGATCCGTAAAGGCCCATTGGAAAATCTAAATATCTCGTGAGAGAGCCAGCTTCACTACTTATGAAGACCACCTTTTTCGTCGACTTCTTTAAGAGAGAAGGATAGAGCAGTTTGAACAAAAAGATGTTGGCTAAAACGTTAGTTTTGAACATGTCGACAAACTCATCGTAGGTCTTGTCAAAGACACCCGCTAAGACACCAGCATAACCAGCATTTCCAATGAAATAATCAATCCCCTCTGGTGCAGCTTTCTCTAAGTAGGCAGGAATCTTTTCGATCGATTCGATCGAGGCCGGGGTCAACTCGACGATTTCGATGTTACCCCTTTCAGCACTCAATTTTTCTAAGTCTTCTGCTCTAGCTGGGTCTCTGACAGTTGCAAAAATCTTGACATCTTTCCTAGCTGACAACTCTTGCACTAAGGCAAATCCAATACCTCTGTTAGTACCAGTGATGAAGTAATTGGTAGTAGCTGGGGCCATTTTCTGTCTCGAGTAAGAGTTTGATGAACGTGTTTTGGATATTTTTCATGGGGGGCGTTCACCTTTATATATGGTTTGCTCAAGAAGACCGCCGCAGAGAAGCCACAAAACAACACCATTGTTTCCACTTAAAATTAGAGCGACTGGCTGTTTCCGCATCAAGACCCTGCAGGCTGCTTTGAACCTCGTTTAGATCCATCCAGTTATGGCTTTAAAATGCTTAACCCCGGTAAAAGTTGTGAGGTACACAAGCTCGATGGCGACAATTTGCGATGCGCTTTAACCAAGAATTTCGGCTGTTTCAAGGGAATCAAGGGGCAGGCACAGGCCAGCCGTGTATTTTGCTGACTGATGAGAATGATCTTCGTTGTTTCCTCGAAAACAGTACTTCGATGCACCCCCAATGAAAGTTAGGCCAGCGATTTAGTAAAATTAAGAGGCAAAGACTGGCATTGCAGAGTCAATCGTAGCCCACTCAACACCACAAACACTATGAGGAACCGAATCTCGACACCTTCACCTGCTGGTTGCCCATAGCCTTTGCCAAATCCATGTTGGATTTGTATTTGATCATCGCGACACTACCATTAACATAACTCCATTAACATAATGTTCGAATGTTCTGGAGAAAAAAAGTGAGAAAAAAACTTTAGAGCGTCAAAGTTGTTAAATAGCAAATCACATCCAGAACTGTTGACACCTCATTGATCAATACTAAGAGATACCAACATGTCGAAAACAGTTCATCCAGAAGGTATGTTCAACCAGGGAGTGAATTGATACTAAAACAAGGAATATTTACTAACTATGACGTCAACATATAGTCTTATGGGCACAGAGATCCAATGCTACAGACGTTGAAAAAAACGTGATTTACTTGACGGTAAGAGCGCTTGATCCAGAAGAAGAGAAAATTGACTTGAAACCAAACTCTTTACACTATGTTGCCAAATCCGGTGACTCTGAGTTGTTGCTTGATTTGGAATTCTTTGCAGAGATTGACGTTGAGAACAGCAAATACCATTCATCTGGCTCCAATGTGATTTTCATCTTGAGAAAGAAAGAGGCAAAAGAAGAATACTGGCCAAGATTGACTAAAGAAAAGTTGAAATTGTACTACGTCAAGACAGATTTTGACAAATGGGTGGATGAAGACGAGCAGGATGAAGATGAGAAGCCAGACGAATTGAACGGTTTAGAAGGGTTTGGCGGTGCTGGAGGTCCAGGAGGTCCAGGAGGTGCTGGAGGATTCCCAGGCGGTGCTGGTGGTGAAGGCTTGGAGCAATTGTTGGCAGGTATGGGTGGCGGTGCTGGTGGTGCTGGTGGCATGCCAGATTTCAGCCAATTAGCCGGTGGTGCTGGTGGTGCTGGTGGCATGCCAGATTTCAGCCAATTAGCCGGTGGTGCCGGTGGTGCTGGAGGTATGCCAGATTTCAGCCAATTGGCACTGCAGTTTGGCGGCATGGATGCCTTGAAAAAAGCAGCAGCAGCAGAAGAAGAATCCTCTGCCGATGACGAAGAAGGCGATGAGCTGATTGAAGAGATCAAGAATTGAACAAAATGTAAAACGCTACTAATGGAATGAACATAACTAGGAATATGATATTTATATATCTAGACAGCTTGCAATTTTATGGCATCGCCTTTGTAGATGGTTTGGGAAGCGCTCCACGACTGTCCCGGTTGCAAATCGATCAAATCGTGCACGTGGCCCGGCTCGACACACAACATCTTTTGGTACCCGGTTTTTGGCTCGAAATCTACCATTCCCAGCGATTTCTCGACCCATGGATTCCAGACGACAACGTCTGGTAAATTGTCTCTCTTGACGTTGTGGATCACTTTTCCCTTGTCAATCACCTGTAACAATTTGGACGTGGACACGACTTTGTAGATCCTGTCGAATTCCTCGGTGAAAACCAACAGAGGATGTCTCTCTTCATAGGTCTGTTTCAACAATTGGTCGTAACACGTTTCGCCGGGCAAATTGTTCACCAAGGTGTCCTCGATGTCCTGGATCAGCAAGTAGGTGTGGAACAACCAGTTGAATTTCCAGGCCTTGGAATCGGTGTTCTGTACCTCGATGGTCGTGCGCAAGGAGTCCAAATTCAATTCCACTGTTAAAATCAAAGTAAAATCGTTAGTTCCCTGATCCCATTTGGAGTAGACGTCTTTGTTCAGCTGCTCTGGGCTCAATGCAAACTCCACCGTAGGTGGATCCAGCTTGGTCTGGCCCAAGAATTCCCATGTAGAATTTCTTGCAAACCCGTGCTGCGGCAAAGTTTCGAAACCCGGGGCCTCAGATTTACCAAAGACTGGGAACACTAAGGGAATTCCCCCACGAACAGGTTTGGTACCGTCCAATTTAGCTGCACTGGATAACCACAATTGTTCGTCGGAATCGATGGTCCAGGAAATGATAGTGGCACCATAGGTCAAGATCTTCACCTGTGTACTCGGTGAGGATGGATGTGTGAGAATCACTTGGTCGTCGGTGGCTTCAATTGGCATCTTGTGTCGTTTGCTTTTTACAGTGGTTGAAGAATTTCATTTTCCACTTGTAATTTTTCATCATTTTTTCTGCCTTATATAGGCTACGGGCCAAAAAGGGGTGATTTGCGATATTCTATTGTTGTATGTAGATCTGTCTCTAGTCCGATGAATTGTCCCCGACTCATTCGTCTGTTAATACTGTGTTCTCGTCGATCAAATCTGTAGCCGAGACGTCCACAGGGACTCCGTTTTCCTGTAACAACAGTTTCAAGTTGTCAATCACCTCTTGTTCGCTCTTCTGGTCCAACTCAGCCATTCCGTATTCCTTGATGGTCCACAACCCGTAGATTCCACACACGACACAGACAAAGAACAGAATGTAGCCCTTTGTAGTGAATCCCGGTGGCAAAGGAGCGTGTTGCAAATTTTCTCCGGAGAGATCCAACCAGTCTTCAGTGTGACCCAGGGCATTTCCCTCGGTGCTGATACCGGCAGCGCTACAAACTTCGAGCTGGTTCTTGGTCAACTCCAAGTCAATCAAGTTCGGACTCTCGATCAACACCACGGCCAAGCCTTGCAGAGCCATGTGGTAATCTACGTGGCAGTGGAAGAACCACACACCTGGGTTATCGGCTTTAAACCTGAGGAGCAAATTCCCGTTGGACTCGAGCAACACAGTGTCTCTCGTAGCGACAGAATCTCTCAGCAGGTCCAAATTATCGTACGAGAAGGCTACTGGATCGTCGTACAGCGGAGATTTGTACACGATCTGGAAGTTATGGCCATGCAAATGGAACGGATGCTTACCGTCGTCGATATTGTTGAGGATGATATCGACGATCTCGCCGTCCTGGATCAAGAACGAGTTGGTGTTGGAGCCGTAGACCGCGATGTCGTTCAGGACTCCTGCACGTTTGGCACTCATCAGAGTGTACAACAGAGGCACTTTAGGGGCTACATACGTCTTATCGTTCAACATCATATAGTTGACACCGTCGCCCAAGTTCTGGGCTTCCAAGTTCAACTCGATCGTCACATCGGCAGACTCGAGCAAGGGGACCTCGTTGATCGGGTGCAGATAAAAGTCGTCATAGGCATTCAGATCCAAATAGTCTTTGTCGATTTCCGTAACGTTTGGCTTGGGCAACAACGGATCATAGACGAGCCAGTTGGATTCGACGATTTTCAACTCTGGAGGTTGCAAGTCCAACATTTCGTCGTCAATGACTTGCACGATGGAGAAATTCTCGTCGGCATCTTCCTTCGTGGTCAACAACAACGACATTCTCTGTCCGACAGAGATGTACACCACTTCTGTCTCGTTAGGCTTGATGTAGACACCATCCAACTCGACCACTTGGAAAGTGTGCTGTGGAATGTACAAGTACTGCGAGACAAACATTCCGGTGTTAACCAAATGGATGAGGTACGTGGTATTGGTCTTGACCGGGACGCTGACGTTTCTGGAGTTCTGGAACAACACGGCATCCGGGATCGGCTCAGCACCAGTGGGGTTATAACGTGTGAGCGCGGTCTCGACCAACTCCCAACTGGTGAGATGGAACCAGTCGGTTATTGTCCACACCAATTCCTCGTCAAACTGGTAAAAACTCTCTGGTTCTTCATCATGCACGATGAAAGCGCCGCGGAGCCCATCTCCATACTGTAAGCCACTATGGGAGTGGTACCAATAGGTACCAGCTTGCTCAGTCACGGTAAAATTGTACAAGAATGTGGACCCTGGAGCTATCGGACATTGCACCACCATCTCCGGACCGTCCATATGTGCAGATCCCTTCTGGAGCAAACCATGGAAATGCAACGAGGTATTGACGTTACCCAACCCATTTGTGAGATAGAAGTTGATTTCGTCCCCCCTGTTGATTTCTATCGTTGGCAATGGTGTGGACCCGTTGAAAGAGATCACTTGACGAGGGAAAAGCCCATCCGGGTTCTCGGTGACCCATGTAGCGTTGTAGTAGAAAGTGTGAACTTTGGCAAACACCGCCTGTGCTAGCACGAGAACTAGGATCACACAAGTGTACATATTGTTGCCTGATGTATCTGCGATAGATGACTGTAAGTACCTTTGATATGATTTGACTTGATTTTTCACTTTTTCACTTTTATAGTGTGGTGCAAAAAAATATTTAGCGGTACTAAATATGGAGGTAGTAATTACGGAGGTATTACAATGGTATTAAATTTAGTAGGAATGTTGGATATGTGGTATTAAATATAGTGGTATTAAATATCGTGGTATTGAATATAGTGGTATTAAATAGGGTGGTATAGTGGGGTACTCCATATAAGGGTAAGTTGTAGAGTGGTGCTGAATACCCTGATATCAATAAAGTGGTTAATCTACTGTGTTGCAGCGAATGTGGTGGTGCTTAACCATCTACTATATACCAGTATCTACCCCTAATCACCACTATATAATACCAGACACCAAAGTACTAAATCTGTCTAAATACTTTTTTCTTAGATACTTTTGTGCACTTACTTTACTACACTTTTTCATGATTTTTTTTCAAACATTCAACTAGACGCCCTAGCAACAACTGAGATCATGAGCCGGCCGTCTTCATCGCTTCCGAACACACCACTAGGACCGAAAGCTTTACTGCAGCCGAGCCGAGGAGACTCAGAGTCAGATGAATACTACGAGGGCACACTTGAAGTATTACAGAACACATGGTTATTCGACCTACCAGATGTGCTCTACACGACACCTTCCAGATTTCAAGGCGTTGAACTCTCACAGGAACTGATCTTACGTTACAAGGCTGCTTTATTCATCCAGAGGATGTTTGTAGAATTGAAACTTTCACATAGAACGTTGTTCACCGCTTGGACGTATCTACACAGGTTTTACATGCGTGGTTCTCTCAAGATCTTTGGGCAGTACGAAGTCCTGGCTCTGAGTGTGTTTTTGCTGTGCAAATGTACCGAGAATCACCGTTCCTATAAGGACTTGATCCCAGTGGTGGTGAAAGATACTTCCAAGGGCAAAATTGTAGATTGCAAAGAGGGATCCAAGGAGTTTTGGAAATGGAGAGATGTGATTGAGATATTCGAATGCAATCTCTTGGAGTTGTTGTGTTTCGACTTGTTGGTAGACTTGCCCTATGAGCATACCCAAACAATAGCACGTACACGGGAATTCCAGCAGATTTGTGGAGATGACAGACCGAAATTGGACAAGATCATGGGCAAGATAACGTTGTTCATCGAAGACAGTCTGTTGTTGGGCTCTGTCCTCGTGCACCCGGTAGAGGTCATCTTTGTCACCCTGTGTATATATACTGCTATAAAATTGGCAATCCCCAGTGACTTGATAGTGTCTCTGTTGAAACAGCAGCAATTGGAGATCAGCGCTGACCAAATCCATGGTTGTATAGTGTCGTTAGTGATGTTGGTGAAAACTTTGCCCCCGGAATACGCAAAGAGATTCCAGGATTACAAAGAGATCTCCAGTGAAGAATTACAGACTTTTATCGGTGCATAAGCGATATTTATATGAGTTGTATTAAGAAGCTATAGAGTCATTAAGATGTATCATTTCATCCTGTGGAGGGCAATTTCTAAACTGATCAAAATCACGAGAATCAGAACACATTCCTCGACAAAAGCCATACCGACGTAGATTCTCCAGTCACCGTACAACTGGGCATACTTGGAGGCTCCTGAGCCGTAATAAGAGTTGAAGTTGAACAGAGACAAGATCGAATAGATGACTCTGATCAAGACCAATGGAACTGCAATCATGAACAACACAATGACGATCCCAATATCGTATTTGCGATTTGGAGTCTCTCTGTAAACCTTCAACTTGTAACAGTACATGAGAAAGATGGTGACCAAACTGATCAAATAGAATATGGAACCGACTTCAAGAATTCTCCTACCTTTTGCGTAGTCGTCGCCGCCGCTACTTGCCAAACCACCGCCCAAACCACACAAAACAACAGAGACGAGGACAAAGGGTCCGATCAATCTGTCAAGAAAAGGAACGGCATAGATCGAAGGCCCCGATGCCTTTGCTTTCTCGGCAGCTTGTTGTTGGACTTCCAGAGCTCTTCTTCTGTCTTCCTCTGTGACATGATGGGCTTTGTTCTGGAAATAGGCATAAGAATCGAATCCCAACTTCAGGATCAATGTGATTGGTCCACCTGCTTTACCTTTGAATTTGCTTTCGTAGACTTTTGGGGGTCTTGAAACGTCATCAAATTCTTCTCCGTCCTTGACATCATCGTTGGAACGGGTTTCGACATCTTCTGGGTAATATTGATCTGTGTGCATGGCGTCGATGAATTTGACTCCAATCAACAACATTCTCAAGAAGAAACCAATGGCAATGGTGTTCAAGATGATATAGACGATGGCCAAATTGATATTTGGATTCGACAAATCAGAAGATAAGAAGGCGACGCAACAGGAACCGGCAATAATTTTCAGCAATACCAAAATACCGAGAAAGATGAACAAGGACAAAAAGCTATACCTATGATGGTACAGCTTGAAGAGCAAATGACCTGCTAAGATACCAATTGCAAGGTAGTAGAAAATTTCCACCCAGGCAGTGATCTTCCAGGCGTTCAAATCAGCTGTTGTTTCTGCCATTATGGTGTGATGAGTATTTGATGGTTATAGAATAAAATGGTTTGGCTCGAGAGATTAAGTTAAAGCGAGGTAGTATTTATTTATATTCCCCCCAAGCATGGTGAGGCCCAGTTATGCTGACCCCAAGATCGATTCAGCCCTCTATTAGTCTCAAAATCCGCTTATGTAAGCGGGATTAATATCCCAAAAAGTAACAAAAATTCTTTTTCGATAAAGTTTATGCACCTTTTTGGTTTCGATATTATTGTCTGGTGAATTTACAGTGACGCAAAGGGGCTTTGTGCAGTTTCAAGTGTGATTGGCGGAACAATATTGATACAAAGTGCATGAACAAAAGGCTTGTAGTTGCATATGAAGCGTGAAAAACTTTGAGGGTCGAGGGGACTTTCGGGATCCACCAACGTTGGTTTTGTGGCTACCGCGGATCTTTAACCAGTTGGTGCTGTCTAAGCCATGTCCCGTTAAATGATTCCTCTTTGAGTCCCCCGTTGCAGTATAGAACAGTCCCCAGCCGGTGTTATGACTAACGATCCGTTCTTAGAAACCCCGAACACCTTCATCATGCTGAAGTGCTCCAGCCGCGTGGCTACTCTCTGGCTAAGATTTATCCAACCCACGACAAAACAAATGAGCAACCTGAAAATGTAATCGGAGCTGAATCTTCTACAAGTCTATTGTTCGAGAAATTCATACTTGAGTAAGGAACGAAGAGAATGGAGTTGTTATCGGCTACTTTGAAAGATTTCGGATAGCACTAGCGGAACACATTTCTACCACCGAGACACTGCCTAATAACGACGTCATTGAGAAGCAGCAACCACGATGTGACAGTTTGAGCGACAAGCGCATTGATAGAGGGTCGATCATAAAGAAGTGGAAAATCTCGGTTTTTACTGTTTCAAGAATCAAGTATGCAACTTGTTTCATTCCAGCGCTCGCTCCTCCGCTGACTAGCTACATCTGCGACGGGCATAATTCAGTCAGCCTCAGAATCCAGACCCTTGGATCTGGAAATTCTGTTCATGAGACCACCACCAAAGAAAGTCCCCGACCTGACCGGTGAAGCTGTAACTAAGGACCTTTGCTTGCGTGATCGAGCCCCCTTTTTGCATTTGTTCGGCTTAAATAAGCGGAAGAAAGTTTTTCCCTGGGTAGAATTTTCAGTGAACTGGAGCAATACCACAGCCTAAAGAGATTTCAAGGGTGCGGCGAAGAATGCCAAGACCAAGTGCATATGCAAAGCCTGTTTGGACTTTGCTGATCACTGTTCAGTTCATTGCATTTGTTTTTAGTCTATGCTGTGAGTTGTTATACGGCGATTAGCTCTGCTTTAACTCCTTGAGTAGCTTAGACGCAGTGCTTCACATCCCCGGCACCTTATCGCTCAGCACCTCACAGCAACAATACCACATCCTCTGTACCCCAAATTCTCCCTAACTTACCATACTAAACACCTACAACGCACACTTTCCTATGGGCCCCTACACATTCACCGCCTTCACCACTCCGATGCATCTGCAATCCCAATGATCTGCGCTAGTAGCCCGATTACGTAAGCGGGATAATATCTTCAGCCAACAATTACATACACTAAAAAAGAGCGGAGTGACAGCCCCGAATGGGTCTGGGTGATTTTAAGCCTGGAATAGGGGGAAAGAAAATTAAACAATCAATCGCTGATTAGCAGAGATTCAGGGAATGTGTGTTACCCAATTGGACCCGGAGTCTGAATCAATTGTGGATACATCTGGAATATAGCCTGTTTATAATGCCGAAACAGAGAAAACTGGCCAAAAATCCGAGCTGCCAGAGCTGCCAAAGGCTTAAGATAAAATGTGATCGCACAAGGCCCAGATGCGAATATTGTTCATACAGAGGCAAAGAATGTATATATATGAGTGTCGAAGTGGTACAAAATGTCCATTCCACTTCGCCAATATCGGTTTCCACTTCAGAAGGTTCGACAACTTCTTGGACAGTATCACCTTTCACGCCTGAGATAGAACAAGTGTTCTCAGATACACAAGACCAAGGGATAAATTGGCCCCTCGAAACTGTCAATGTGCTAGACTTGATCAACATTAACTCGCTGACGAAATTGATGAATAACACTCCGGACCATGAAATCCAATTGTTGAGATTTTACCGCACACATTTCTCAGAGATATTTTCATTGAGACCAGGCTCTTCTCAAATCACGATTTGGCGTGATAAAGTGCCCTCAATCTGGGTCTCTAGTGACGTGGCAAAGTCTGCCATGTACTGCATCTCATCGATGAGCATGTGGATCTTGCATGACTTGAACACGTTACCCCACGCGACAATAGGCGACGCGAAACCGTTGACGATGTTGACCTTTTCGTATTTGGAGAAATGTATCAAGATGATGTTCGAATTGATGCAAAATCCCATGGGAAGTTCAGTTTCTTTGGCGTTGTTGAACTTTGTAGTGTTTATTCTGTCATGTCAGAACCCATACAAGACAATACCGTTGATTGCAGTGACACGACCTGGTGGAGATCAGAACACTGATATGATCTCCATAATAACGGCATATTTGAACACCTGTCGTCCTTATGTGCTGGAATTGGTCATGTCCGAGTACTCTTCATTGTTATCTCCTGAAGAAAGAGTATCTCCACCTTCAGCTGTCAACTACAGGTTTGTTACCGAGCTCAAATTACAGCTATTATCCGAAACTCCGTCAAGTTTACAAGTTTCATTGGAAGAATACAATGCATTATTACAAGCGATACTGACAATGGAACTTGCCATCTACAGATCGGTCTACTTCAACTACCCCGTGCCATTCTTCAGATCGATATTTGCATTACCGCAGAGCTATTTTACACTATTAAAACAAAAGAACAACATAATACTGCACAAGATGTTGTTCTATTATGCGTCAATTTGCATTCTTTTCAACTTCTCCTTGTTCAGAGACTCAAGTATTTGGTTGGAGTACGTGGACTATTACCGAAACATCTCAGAGCCCAATGAATACTACAAAGACCACAATGACTGCGAATTGTTGGAGTTGATTGACAAAAGAATTTGCGTCGGTGATTTATCAGGATTTTTCCAAATCGCTGACCCATTGACATTGCCGGATTTCGTCGATTGATATCCGCTTGTCTTTTCGCTGTAAACATTTCTCCACAATCTCTTTCGCTCCGAACCAACCGGGGCTCACAAACAGTGGATTCGCATCGATATTATCCTCGTTGAAATTCCACCAGTCCCACTCCATCAACAGAATCCGGTGCAGAACTGTCTGTCTCATGCGATGCGATTTGTTGCTCACATGACTATTACTGCTCTTGGGTAAGGCATCAAATGGAAGTCTGCCCTCCATTAGCGAGTACAACATCACTCCCAACAGCCAGCAGTCGTTCTTTTTGCCATCATAAGGTATTCCCATCATCAATTCAGGACTGACGTAGTCTTCCGATCCACACCTAGTCTCCAAGAGCTGACCGGGATAGTCTAGTTTTTTCCCCAACCCGAAATCCGTCAACGACACAAGCCTGGTAGAGTTTTCTTCCAGCTGTAATATTGCCCGTTGGTCATAATTTAATAGAACGTTTTCCAACTTGATATCTCGATGAACAATGTCCAAACCGTGTAGGTAGTCTATGGCATCACATATCTGCAGGAAGATGTTCCGGAAAACCATTGGCGAAGCTTTATCTCTATAATTAGATGCAAATGTGTAAAGATCTCCGCCCAGGCAGTAGGGCATCACTATAACGACACAATGCTCATCTGGGACGCTTGACAGTAGTAGTTTGATGATGTTCGGGTGTGAAATCTGTTTCAAAATCTCCAATTCACGTCTCATCGACGACTCTACTCTCAGCCGATTCTGTTTCCCCTCAGTCAACAGCGTAGAAATTTTCACCAGCACTTCTGTGCCATTGGTAGGATCTTCACACAACACCACGACACTGAAGCTGCCTTCGCCTATTTGGCGTCTAGTCTTGAACAGCTTTGTGTTCCCAGTGATATCTGTAGCTGTGTATCCGTCTCGTATCACATCTGCAAATTCTTGCACTTCTTGAGGCGTATCTCTTTCCTGGGGCACTGATATTGGCGCAGTGACGTTTCTAACGGTTGGCCTCATTGGTCCAAGTTGATTCGCAGCGCCGAAAGGTGATTGCAAGCGGTTGTTCTGTATCACATCGGTAGCTTTATACTCACTGACAAGACGCACAGCGTCCATATTACTGCGATGACTGTTTCTCAACTTCTCAATCTTCAATTCGCCATACCTGGGGAATTGCAGTTGCCGTTTGTTGGGCGTGTTCACCATGGGACTAGGGAGATGTAAGACGCTTTCGAAATTCGACGGTGACATTTGATGAGCCCCCATTGATTGAAATGAATGTGAGTGGCTTTTATCCACAGGTGTATGCATTTGCTGCGTTTGGAGCAGAGTTTCGCGCTCAATTGGGGAACTTTGGGGCTCCAGAGTCATCGCTGTATCCACATGAAGTGCTCTCTTGCCATTGGCGTCCATCGGATCAGATTCTGCAGGTTTTTTTTCGCTTCCTGACACCATTTTAGGCCGATTGGGAGTAGGGGGCTAAACAATTAAGGATCTGGTTTATGTTCAAATAGTCAAAGTTATAGTAGATTCCCAGGGCTTAAGCTTTTTCTGTTGTGCGTTTCTGGTTTTTTTCTGCTTTCTGCGTTTTTAGTTTTCCTGCGCTTTCTGCTTTCATTTCGTGCTTTGATTTTTTGATCTCGGTTCACTTTTTCGTTTTTCGTTTTTGTGTTTTGTTCTCGTCTGTTTTTTGCCTGTTTTGGAGGGTCAGGATTACTGCCCAGCACTGCGGCTGCGTATCGATTAGATCTCATGGTGAGGGCGCACTGAACGAGCTTTCACTAATTTGGCACTGGTTGACACTGCTTGCTCTCCAATCCCCAACTAGTCCACGGGCTGGCCATTTGCGCTCTCCTCTCCGCCACTCCACAAGATCCAATGTCTGGCTCAAAAATAAGAAAAAAATCGATGATGTAATAGCTCAGAAGAGAAAAATATCAAAATCCGAGCGTGATATTTGAGATTCAAGTCCATAAGGGACCAGCGCTTCTGAACGCCATACCCCCTAAAGAACTTGAAAGTATGATACGGTTCGAAGAATTACCCGTAGAGTTGAAGCTCAAGATCTTTAGATATGCATTGGAAAATTCCACATCGAAATTGACATCCAGCTTGAAGCTCACATGCAGAGAATTTTATGTGTTTTACAACGAGTTGTTCAATGAAAGGTTACAGACAGAGTTCGGTTCAGAATTCGTGCAACAGCGGCTTGCAAAGGTGATACATTTCATCAGACCTTATATTGAATCTTTTGACTATTGGCGAAAATCACAGCGCCAGATGGTGGCCAAATTGATGAACCTTTCACCCGAGGAAGAGTTCTACAAGGACTCGTACCAACTCGTTTACTCGATATGCAAAAACAGAAGATTGTTTGCCACTTATGAAGACTACAAGATCGATGAGCCTACAACTTACCAGTATAACAACTTTGTCAATGTGAACAAGACGTACTTATTATCATATCGCAAGACGATCACACTCACTCTGGATCACTACAATTTGGCATGTGGAATCATAGTGGAGAATGTTTTGGGGTTGAGCACGACCAAATTTCAAGTAATAAGCCACGAAACTGGCGAAGAATTGTTGGTCTACTACCCGCCTTCAAATATCAATGACATTCTCCCGAAATCGAAATTTGTCTTGCTAAATTTGGGGGACTTCAAAGTCGTGCAGCGGAATCCGACTCAAAAGATGGTCGCTGTAGATATCATAATGGAGGAAACAGGTTTATACATAAAGAGTGGGTTCAGTGTTTGCTTTATTGATGTCAACGTAATACAACCGAATCACACTGATCATATAATTCAAGTCCCGGTATCATTGCATGAAGCTGCTTTGCAGCAAGAATCTCATCAACCACCGGAACCTTTGCATAGATCTGGAAGTTTGAATGGACCAAACAGATCCAGAAGGAGATCCTCGATCTCTTTGAATTCTTCAATGACTGCTGTGCAGACAGAGGACTTCAACTTTCACAATTTTCTATTTTGGTACGTGGAAAACGATGCCGATCCGCCCTTTAGACAAAATTTGTGCAATTTGATGTTGAGAAATATCTATAAACTGTTGGAAGGATCTCTCACAGAAATCCAGGACAAAGTGGCGATGAATTCAGAGGACTTTGATTTGACTCCATACCAAGATGTGGAGAGTTATAATCGTAACTTCTTTTCGAAATTTTGTGTCGACAAACCCGATGAAAAGATCAAACGAATTTTTAAGTTCATAACGGTGATCCAGCAACGTAATTACGATATGGAAGTGGCGAAGACCACAAAGGAGTTGGAATTAAGGCAGGCAATGGGACTCATTCCTAGGGATGACTACATGGATTCTCATTCTCCTTTGAAATGGAAAATGCAAACAATTCTACAACTTTGAATGCGTTGAGGATATATTTTTGAATTAATACAATCATCTTGGGTTAATGAAGCAAAACAGTATATAGTATATAACATACAAACATTTGGAAATGATGAATGGGTACGGAAATGTTAATAAATGTCAATCTGAGGGAGAAAAGCTGACGAGTAGGAAAAAGAAACACACATAGATACACGTTTTGATGAACAGATCATTCAGCTCTCCTAACCTTTTCACGCTCCAAATAATTGTACAACATTGCCAATGCCTTTTCGACATTATAGGTTGTTCCACTCAAGTTGAAGACTCTTTCACCTTGTTCGTTGTCTTCTGCATCGATTATGATCGTGCAACCCGAGTTTCTTCTCACCTCTTGGATCCTACTACCTCTTTTACCTATCAAAGCACCAACCATCTCCAGTGGAAAACCAACGCTTTCGCTCACCTGTTTACCACCACCATTGATACCAGATCCTGAGCCACCATTGGCATTGACTCCATTGGTGGAAGAGCTAGAGTTGAACGATGATCTCTGTTGTGTGTGTCTTGGAGAAGGGTTATAGTAGATAATACCAGTTGGAGTTTGGTAATCTTCCATCAAACATCTCGATATGATCTTCATCAGTTCTGTTATATTTTCCGGTGTTCCTTGTATTTCAACGATTCTCTCTGTGGAGTTGATCAAAGTTTCCTTTGAGGCCACTAATTTTACATCATAAGTCTCTTGGATCAGCTTGATCCGGACTCCTTGTTTACCTATCAATGCACCCATTTGAGAGTTTGGTACCATCAATCTCAATGAGATGTGGTCATCGTCCAGAGGTGGAGGACATAGTGGCCTCAAGGGGAAGAAAGAGTACTGTGTGATAGGACCCGATGAGGATTTGTTATTCGAGATCAAATTTTTGGCAAACAATCCAATCAGACTGGCAACATCATCCAAAGATCCAGTAACAGTCAAAATCCTATCCACACAACCTTCAACCAACTTGGAAACCCCAGCTTTGACGTTGGTCTCATCTCTTATATTTGTGATCGAATCTCCATTTTTGCCAATAATGACTCCCGCCTCTCTTCTTGTGACCAAAATACGGTAATTAATCAACGCGGTGTTCAATTCCAACCCAACAGGTAGAACTTCATCCACATTTGGAACTTCTTCAACAACAGGGTCACCTCCATCTTCAACAACGGTAGATTCATCTGTAGCAGTAAATTTGGTATCGAATAAAGATTCAGATGTTGTAGACATTTTCGGATTTTCTTTTGGTTGAATCCCTCTATATGGAATCGGTTGATATTTTATCCTTGAACTGAACTCAAAACCACTGAAAGTCGAGTTTGAAATGATCTTATTTGAAGTGAATCGAACTGAAGTATGTGTAATGATTTTTTTCTGTGGAAGTAATCGAATAAACTGAAAAGGTTAAGAAAATGAAACAAAAAAACTTTCAATCCCAACTAATGATTGTCCTCTTTGATGTTGTCAGCTGTTTGAAATCCAATTCTAAGTGTCTTAGTCTAGTGTCAATTAACTATGTTCAAATCTTAATTCAAAGGTTATACGACATGTAAAACGTATACGCTAATTTTTTCTTTTATTTTTTCTACATTTTTGTGGTGGGTATACACGACTTTTATTGTTAACAAATGGCAACAGGAAGGTGCAATAAGTTGGTGAGCAATAGTGGAGACACAGAGCAGCGAAGCAGCTACAACTCCCTGGAAGATGAGATCGAGTTACGTCATAGTTTGTTTGGGCAAAAACAGCTTTTAAAACACCCTGTAGCACAAAAAGGTGCTAGCCAATTTTGACATCTTTATTGTACTTGAACCTCATAATGTCGTGTATTAGCTACCAAAATGACCCTTCTCCCCACCGTATTTGAATGAATTTAAAAACACCTATCGTCCCCTATATCAGTGGCCACATTTGAGTGAACTCAAATGACGTAGTATCAGACATAGAAACCCACGCGAGGTAAGCCAAGCATATTCCACTTTGAATGGAAACCAAAAAAAAATCTTGATTTTGCCCAGGATCGAACTGGGGACGTTCTGCGTGTTAAGCAGATGCCATAACCAACTAGACCACAAAACCAAGTTCAGTGATTGAAAAGACTACTGGTTTGTTATAAATCATTTAATTTGAGGACTCAAGATCGCTAAAAAAGCTGTGATCTACCTCACTACACTCTATTGATCATAACCATTGAAAGCCATACAGACTATTTACAAAATTGACAACATGCCGTCCACACTGCACAACTTCTCTCTGATCTTGCCCTTTTTGAAACCAGTATTAAATTCATGTTTTTCAATCGTCTCCCAGTCTTTCCAAGTGACAAATTTCACGTTCCGTTCAGTCAACAACTTCTCCACTCCATCTGACCCGTTCTTCAATTCGTCCTTATAAAGATGCAAATCCTCCAAGATGAAATCTCCAGTCTGGAATCCATTCATCATGGTTGACATTATGACACCTTGAGCTCCGATAGAGATCCAGCCAGAGGTGTAAAAGCCTTTCAAATATTGCGAATAATCGTTCTTGGACACGACACGCCCGCCGACGTTACCAATGGTACCGGTTTTGGGATCAAATGGGATCTGCAATTCGTCAAATCCAGGAATGGCCCTGCCTCTATAACCTGTAGATGTGATCAAAAGCTCACTCTTGTAGGTGATTGTGGAGTCAGTGCCAACGATCTTGGCATCTCCCATGGGCGACTCATGTGCAAGTTTGTTGATGGCAAACGTGGTGGATTCAAGAATATCGGGATCTGTGCCAGATGGAGTCACTTCTATAGGTGATTTCAAGTAGTCAAGCATCCAGGTCTTGTTGATCTGGTGTTTTTCAAGATCGGCATTCGACAACATTGCCCTCTTGACGAGATCGAATCTCCTCTTATGGATTCTGCCCAACTGTGCCAGTGTCAGCAGCACCGGTTTCAACTGCTCGGGGTTTATAAAGTTGAAAATGATGCCCTGGGACTTCAAATCCAACAATTCTCTGAGCTCTTTGTTGGTGAATGCACTCTCCAAGAACCCTCTTCTGGCGACAATTCGCACGTTCTTGACTCCAGACTTGGACAACTTCTCAATGGCATTCTCGGTCATATCCGTGGTTTTCCAGAACTCTGTCGGCAGTAACAACGCCCTTGTGACGTCCAATGCCACATTTCCGTTTCCAATGATGACAACATCCTCCACTTTTTCCAATGGAGGATTGAGATCCTGGAGCAGCGGGAGTCCGTTATACCATCCAACAAACTTTCTCGCACTCAAGACACCTTTGGAATCCATCCCGGGGATATCGGCAAACGCCCCAACGTTGTCATCATCACATCCGTAACTCATCACTATACAGTTATAGTTCTCTTTCATCTCCTGCAACGTTATATCCTTGCCCACTTCCACATTTCCAAAGAACTTGAAATCCGGAGACTTTCCCAACTCCTTGAAAGTGTCCTGGCAGTTTTTCACCTCCGGATGATCAGGCGCCACTCCGTATCGGGACAATCCATAAGGCACCGGTAATTTTTCAAACACATCGACTTTCAAGTTTTCACCTTTCTTCAAAAGATGGTACAGAGTGTAAAATCCGGCAGGACCTGAGCCAATTACTGCCACTTTTGTACTTTGGAATCTGAGCCCATTCCGAAGCCCACAGACCACTTTTCTGTTCACTTGAAGCATATCTCAGTCGTCGTTGGATAGATATTAGGGGACCGATAACTTTTTTCCAAAAGATTTTTTCGGAGCTTTTTATCAATACCACAGAAGTGTATTGGGGGTAATTATACATTTATACTGGCACGACTTCTAGTCCGTGCAATCCTTCTGATATGTAGTAGCAGAGCACCATTCCAGTCAACTGAGTCACATAGAGCATGTATCTCGGATTGAAGTCGCCTTCATCAACAGAGCCCATCTTGCGCACACAGATCCCACAGATAGTGCTTTGGAGCCTATCCCCCTGCGTTTTCGAGGGGTAACAAAACTCCTGTCTCATGGTGTGACATCCCCGGTGAACACAGAGCCTGAAAATTGATACATAGCCCAATTGGGATGCAATCACCAAGCACGACAACTCCGGGACCAAGCAAGATAGCGAAAGACGGTTTGAGTAGACGTCGTCCTCGTTTTCGTAAAAATTGAGATTGAAAACAGGTTTCTCGGTCGAGGCCACACAGAGCAACGATTCCGTGTTGAACAACCCCAATTTCGAAGAAGACGTCATACAGAGAAACTGATCATTCATAGTGGTGGTCACAACGGGTTCCCAATAGTACTTTCCATTCAACGATCGGTACGATTTCAGCCTGCTACGTTTCTTCTCTAAATAGTAGGCATCAAACATCTTTCGGATCCTCCTGTACCGGTCCGACAAAGTATCCATCGGATGCGATAATCCCGAATATCCGTCCGCGGTAACTGTTTCCACGGGGATGTTGAAGTGTTGGATCTTGGCAGCAAAACCAAAATCAGACGTGATGCAGGGATCGGACTCCAGATCCAAGATCTCATTTTGCCTGATCATGGTGTGGCAAAGACCGGAGTCGTCTCCCAACGCGATATCACCCGTGGCCTCCACAAATGAGTCCACCTTTTTGAAATATTTACCATCTATAAAGTTGACGGTCCAGCCGTCTTCGTGGAGTAGAGTTCTGTTGATCACTCGCAGACAATCGTAGAAATCCACTCGGTCATAAATCTCTCCCTCCTCTTCCTCGCGCGCCTCTTCCTCTTCGATGTCACATCGTATCGTGCGGTTTCTAGTAGCGAAAGGTAGCCAGGGCCCATACCGTTTGCGGAACTTGAACTCGAAGATGACAAGTTCACAGCTGATAGAGATAGAAGAGACTTTTACATGCATTTCGAGCTTCAAACTGTCACTATCGGAGTCAGTTTTGATGAAACTGAGAGTGGGAATGTTGTGGAGTAAGGCGTGAGATGTACAGGGATGGAATCGCTGCTCCTCAACATCGTAGTAGAACAACGTTATTGTTTGACTGTTGTCCGAAACCACGATCAAGTTGTACGCATCGTAAAAATCTACACACCATGCAGAAAAGGACATCTTCAACTCAAATGCAGGTGGGACTTTTATAGTGTAAAGACTGTTACTCCAGCTTCTCTCCAGCATCATCTTGTTGTACCGGTCCACTTCTCCTAGAAGCAGTTCGACATGCCAGATGAGAACCCTTCCATCGTCACAAGTGGCGGCCAACACCTCTCTACTGTTGAAAATATCTACTTTCAAATAATTGATAGTGAAGGGAAAATAGGGCCAGGTGGCTCTATGAGCATCCCCGGTACTCCGGACACTGGGTTTGGTGTCAAAATGTAAAATCGCTGGCGTTTTCGGTTTGTTATCGGCGTCTATAGTGTGGCAAGAGATCGTCGAACTTATCCCAACAAACATTATTTGGTGTCTGTTGGAAAAACAGGTCAAGTTGTTTTTGAATTTCTTGCCCTGGATCAACTTGAGATCACTCACACCGATATGTTCTATGTTTAGAGCGTCTTTATACTGTTTAGAGTGACTTCCAGTGCTCTTTTTACTGTCCCAACCCAAGAATGAGTCCTGCAGATTCTTGGGTAACAATGGGGGTGGTGCAATCCGCACCGGTTCTACAGTAATGGGACCCTCGGTCTTCGAGTACGAGAACTCCGAATCGTCATTGCCTATTACAGATATATCAAGCGCAGATTCTGGCGGGTGAGAGTGGTGTACCGCGTCGTAAAACTGGTCGAAATCCTCGTGTCCGTCCACCGGTGTCTCCTGGATATCGGCAACAAGATCAGAGTCGCCGCGGGTTCCAAGCTCAAAAGATGGCTCAGAGTTCGCCTCTATTGACAGATCGTCTTCGGCAGGTTTCGTGTTCAAATACCGGTCCACCAACTTGCCATATTCGTCGATACTTCGCAGCCTCAAAGTGCGGTACCTCTTTACACCACAGAGGTTTAGAAACCGTTCATACCGTCTTCTGTGGTCCAGATCCTGGCTTTTAAGAGCCAATTTCCTTATTCTGTCATCGCTGGTCATGGGCTGCTGGTTCGAGTTCACAATACACAACGAATTGGTGGTGGAAGGTGGAGATAAGAATGGAGATGATGGATCCTGCTGTGGTGTCGCCAATTCTCGATCTCGCTCTTTCCAGCTCAGCTCTGACACTTCTCGTAGTATGTTCATGTAGGGGTCCATATCCGGTAATAATTTGCTTGTTTTCAAGGGGTTGATATCAGTTCTGGACGCGTTTCACCGCCGCGAGTTCCCATCTATTTAGTGCAAGCCCGCCCAAGATGGGTATTAAATATTTTTCCTAACCCCTGGCCTAAAGTACAAAAAATATCTGGAGTGTAAAAAAAAAATGTGGAAAAAAAAACCAAGAAACCAAAAATCAAAAACACAAAGACCCCCAATCCATACACATCCACACCATGACGGGACCCGAGGAAAAACACCATGCAGATTACACGTCGTTTGACAATTTGAGCAAGGCAGAAGTTCTCGACCAAGTGTTGATGTCATATGATGCCCTTGTAGAGGGCCAGACCAACTGGGTTTGCAACCTTTCCAATGCCTCATCGCTCATCTGGCACGCCTATCATTCGTTGAAGGTGCCCGTAAACTGGGCCGGGTTTTATGTGAATGACCCCAAAGTTGAAGGCCAGTTGATATTGGGTCCATTCCAGGGCAAAGTGGCCTGTCAAACTATACAATATGGCAAAGGTGTCTGTGGTAATGCTGCCTCACAGAGAGAGACACAATTGGTACCCGATGTGAATGCATACCCTGGACATATTGCCTGTGATGGCGAGACACAGAGCGAGATCGTGGTTCCCATTGTAGTAGGTGGCAAAACCATCGGGGTGTTGGATATAGACTGTTTGGTGCAGAACGCGTTTGACAACACCGACAGAGAACTGTTGGAACTGTTGGGGGCTAAGATTTCGTCGAGCTGTGAATGGAATTTTCAATGAATATTAGGTATTAGTTATTTACACTTATATATCGGTTCAGTCCACATCTGACCATCCGTAAGGGCTCTTGTCCCTGAGCTGTTTACCGTACTTGTAAAACACAAAGGGCAGTGGTATCAAGCACAGGGAGAGCAATGCTAACAACGTGGTTGCCCAATGGACACCCATTTTTTCGTACATCTGGTAGGTGAAAAATATGAAACCTCCAGCCATATAGCTTCTAACCAACGAATTGGCAGCCATACCACTTGCCGCATATAATCTGTAACCGTCAATTGTGTAGTTGAAGATTCCAGTCAAGGTGAGCAGAGTGCCCAATCCGTAAAAAACAGCTCCTATCTCTACGCCTATCCAATGGACATGTGCATAAGCAGTCCATGCAATTATGAAAAGTCCCGTCGTGCAACAGACAGACCCAACCATCACCAAAGGAAGCCTAAATTCCGGCTCCGATTTCCCGTTATTGCGCGCCACTTGGTAGAGATAGAGTTTCTGGATAAGAGGAATGGCAACCACGGCAAAGAGCATACCTACGACCAATCCCAAGAAAGACAAACCTTGTGGGAATAACGAAAAGTGGTACACATTGTCAAAAATGTACGGGAACAGCTCAAAAAACATGTAGATGATCCCCAAGATCAATCCACAGTAGAAACAGAGAATGTCCATCATTCTGTCTTTAGCAAGTAACAATATAGGTCTCTTTGAAGACAAAATAGTGGACTGGAAAAGCGTGAGAGGATTCTTCTCCAAAGGAGCAAAATAGTTCTGGTTCCCCGTTTCTTTACGCAATCCAATGGCTTTTCTTTTCAACAACACGGGTCTGTAGGTCTCTGGCACGAAAAAAAAGATCAAGATCCACATGACAAAGGTGAAAATCAACATCACATGGAAAGTCCATCTCCAGTTGATGGTGACGTTAATCAGACCAGCTACAACTGGCCCTAAAGATGGAGCCAAAAAAGGGGTCAATGAAAAAACCAACATCGGAGACCCGATCTCGGCCTTTTCAAAGACATCTGAAAGCGAGCCAGAAGCTACAGTCATGAAGGCACTTCCACTAAAACCGGTCATGAACCTTCCAAACAAGACCGAGCCGAAATTGGAGCTAAAACTTGACAAAAATTGGAACGCAAATGCAAAAAACAAGCCTCCTAAGAACGTGATCTTACGTCCATGGTACTCACTGATCGGAGACAAAAATAACGGACCTAGTCCCAAACCGAATATGTATAATGATATTCCCAAAAGAGAAACCTCTCTTGAGACATGGAAATACTCCCTGATGTGATCCGAAGCCATGGCCCAGCACGACGAGATGATCGTCATACAGAAAGCTGTACTGGACAAGATGACTGTGATGACCCATTTACGCCATCTGGACATATTTTTTGGGTCCTCGTCCAGATTAAGTGATACCTCGATCTCCTCCTTATGCTCCACTGCACTGCTGGACGTCTCCGTGAGAATATCCGGCTCGTCGGGCCGAGAAGGATGCGTCTGGAGCAATTCGCGCTCCGATCTCAGATCGGGCTCTTTGAAACTGTGCGGCTCACTCGGGACCGACAGCCCCGATTTCTCTCTCTGGATGTCTAAGTTATCGACCATCATCAACTCTCAAAACCAATTGATCAACCTTCACAGTGATCCGGTCATCAGAGGGCGCCCTTGTCATATATATATAAATTGGATTACTCATCTACAGCTTGCTAATATTAATTTTTTCAGCGCAATTTGGGGGCATCGATTTCCCGATTGGGGGTTAAATCCAGGCCCTGATGGGTCTGAAGGTATACGTCAGTAACTGTATAGATTGAGCATTAGATTAGTATACAAGTCAACGCCAGACCGGTCTGTGTGCACTGACATTAAAGCTGGTGTTTCTGGGAATTCCCGTGTTGAGTTGCTCTGAAGCGTTGAGGGCAGCTGCTCCGCGGTACACTACCGAGCCTTGCCTTATTTTATGGTTCAAATTCGACATAGTACTCGATTTCCGCATCAGGGATTCCTGTGA
The DNA here is from genome assembly GCA_030571255.1 of Nakazawaea sp. yHDR128. NCBI lineage: Eukaryota > Fungi > Ascomycota > Pichiomycetes > Alaninales > Pachysolenaceae > Nakazawaea > Nakazawaea sp. yHDR128. Next base: position 167,088 of record JAJLXL010000021.1, read on the forward strand.
TCTCAGTTGCTGGGCCACCGGTTGACGTTGCTGTTGATCCGTTTTGAAATGCATAGTCGATGACTTGCGCAACGGTTGCAATGACGACTTGGTGGAGATCGGAGTAGCGTTTTCGTTAAATTCGTACTGGGAGACCGATCGGGAAATTGATGCGGCTGTGGGTTTTAGGAAAGAAAATTTCCTGCTGGGGTCCAAAGTTGGCTGGGCAAGAGCAGTGGGTTTGGGCGTCGATGTTACATGTGAGGCCAAGGTCCTCGAAGAAGGTTGCTTTCTCAACTGTGGCACTGATCTGCGTTCTGGTATACTAGAATTCTGTCGTGGATCAAGTGTCCTTGTGCTTGCAAATGGGGGTTTTCTTGATCTTGGTTCCACGACTTTTCTCTGGACGCGGGGATCCAAAGACCGAATCTGATGCGGCTTTTCCCTCCTCCTGTCGTCATAAGTGTCTCTATTGTCATCCATCATGATGTCTTCTGGCCCGAGCAACGTCCTCCTTTTTTTCCTCACAGAGCGATCTTCTTCCCTTTTCGTGAGTGCCTGTTGGTGAATCGAGTAATGGCTGTTTATGGATTCCATCTTGTCAAACCTCTGTATATGGGCTTGGTTGAATCCCGCCCTCGGACTTCTCAAGTTATTTGTCCGTGAAGAATAGTGGCTTCTGTCGCTCATCATCTTTCTCACTTGGGACCGAGGGGAAAAAAGGGAGCTTTTCTTCGGCTCCAGCACCACTTCCGCGGTGTCGTTATAATTGTTCATACGCTGATCGAGTTCTTGTAACACTTTGGAGCTCAATTTTCTCGAAAACTTCTTTGTCAACAACTCGTTCTCGAACTTGAGCCCGCCATTTTCCTTGCCTTTCCTGGTGTCGTCATCCAATATCGATGGATATATCAGCTTTTTCGACTTGAAGTTGAACACCGGTGATCTGGGGAGGACATGAGACTCGGAGGATAGCCCCGAATACTGCTTCCTGTTTGGTGTATACGGGATAAAGCTCAAATCAGCCTCCATTTCGTCATGGGTCTTGATCAATCGTGAGGGATCTTCTTGCATTGGGGTCTTTGCCTTTGAAAGCATCGCAGAAGGAGCCGCACTTTGGGGAAACGATCCCGGAAGTTGCGAAGTGTCTTGTAGTGACGTGTCCATCATCGAACAATCAGAGTATCCGTTCATCTCTTTGGTCCTGTGCCTACTCTTTAGCGTATGGTTATCGTACTTGAAAAGAGGGTATTACAATCTCTTGATCAATATTTTACAAGTTAATTTTTTTTCTACTTAATGAGATGAATTTCCTGTTTGGGAAATTGATAAACAACGGTATAAACACCCCTGTTTTGGAGGGTTATGGGATCACTGTTGGAGGTACAAACCGTCCTGCATGTCAGCATCTTGGCCATCTGGAGTAAGACTTGGCAAGTAGAACGAACTAGGATAGAAATAGTTGTTCCAGTTCATCTGGTCAAATAAAGTCTGGTTCTCCAAGATTCCATTTATATAAGGCACATCCCACTCCAGAGATTCGTTGGTCGTGGTGGTCTGAGAGGTGGCAGAAGATGGAGATGACTTGATGGACTCCAGTTCCATCAGTTTCGCACGCTGTTCCAGCGAGAGACCACTGATGATGAACGGATTAGGCTCCTGGATGTATTGACGGGGTGATAACGACGTCGAAGGAGGTGATTGCAGAGCTTGGTCTTTGTAGGTAGACTGCGATAGAAACTGTACTTGACGGGCCGGATTTCCATTTGCATACAGTTTCTCATGATGCAATTGGTGGTGTAAGGGAGTCGTGTGCAAACCTTGGAGATTGGATTTTCTCTTACGCCCAACATGATGATGATGTCCATTTCTTTTCTTGACTCCAGAGTCCAGCTCAGCTTCTAGAACCCTTTTGTTCTCTGGAGAAACCAAAAACTGCGTATAATTTACCGAAGTATCCATAAACATGGCGGTATACTCTGGATTACGGCTGAAAAAATCCTTATCGGTAGGGCTGAACTTTTCGTAGTGCTTGATCAACAAATAACACATCACCTTGATGATGACACGGGCACCTGAAAGCTTGTCATTTACAGGCGAAGGAAGCACTTCGAATGAATTCAACATGAGGATCATACTCTCAATGTCCTCTCTCACACGTGGCCTTGTGATGTCTTCGAGACAGGCACAGAACAACGTGATAAAGGCACAAAAGGGGAAGAAGAAACACAAAGCCAGAAGCTGCGTCTGCTCTGCCCCACCAATGGTCAATGCATACAACAATTTCCGGGAACTGTCGACGCACAACTCAGCTGCACGAGTCTTGTTCACGGATTCTGTCATACTTGAGGCGAGTCCACTGAACGAGAAACTCCACATGGTTCTGTTCACTGTTAAAACGCTGTGGTAGTAGAGGAATAACATGTACATCATGTGGAATTTATACATGTGTTGTTCCTTCTCTGGTAATCCCTTGATACAAGATGGTAAATTTAAAGTGGTATGAGGTGTTGAGAAGTCCTTGATCAACTCTTCAGGTATACTTCTAAACCATTCCAGTTGATCCCTATTCAATTCTTCGATGATATCTACAACTTCCTTTGCCGTTTTGTTCTGTAACAGAGTGGCAGAGAAAAGCAACGAATACAGCTTGGAGTTGATTCTCATGATCTCTGTCAAAGAGAATTTGAGAAATTTCACCAAATAAAGGTATCCGTAGAGATCAATTCTCTTTATGACATTTGCCTTGTAATCATCCAAATTCAAGGATTTGAGCAAATCTCTTTTGAATTGGTATGGTTTCTTCAACATGCGCAAGTAGTGCTGTATGTAATTGGACTCCTCAAAATTCGAAAGCGCATATCTCAACAAAGGGATGTCCAACGCCGATACGTCATCCTCATGAAGCACAGCCGGTCTACTACATTTGAGCGCAGTGGTCTTATCGATGTTGTAACAGTGCAAGAAGATGAAAAATCTCCGTTCCAGCAAATGGCTAGGAAGATACAGATACGTCTCCAGTCTGTGTAAACCGATTTCCTGCAGTAATCTGATCAAAGACCCCACGAGTCTATACGACAACTGGGGCTCGATAATGAGATCTGCGTAGCAGATGAGCAAGGCGATCAGAAGCACCGCAGGAAACCCCTCGGTGACGACTTGGAGTCGGTGGAAATAGAACATCGCATTGAGATAACAGGACCGCTCTAAATCCGACAACTCTTTTGTCGTGACACCCAAATCTTTGAAAGAATCGTTAAAGTACTCATCGGGCTGCACTTGAGGGGCCCAAAAAGTCAAGATTTTCACACCGAGACAGAAAAACACATTCAAAATCGTGGTATCCGAATAGGGCAGATTGGTTTCGCCCCTTTTAGCGTACAACGCCATCAATTCTTCATAGGGCACTCCAAACATGCTGGAAACCGGTGTTTCAAAAACGACGCTGACAACTTTCGAGTACAACTCCAGATTCGGTAATTCCGTCAACTCGGTGCTGTCAATCAACTTGGTATAGAAACAATGTTCTTCTTGATCACATCCTTTCGCGGAATTTGCAGCATGGGCGAAATATCCAAACAAATCAGGGTTGTTCAACCGGGAAGCTACCCATTTCATACCACGGGAACTGAACACCGAAAACGAACTTTGGATTCCGAAAAAGTGTTCACCGTCCGCCAATTTGATAAAAGTCGACGAAGATTCCTCGTTATCATCGGATTCCGGATGTACCGGTTCTCGTTTATGTTCTTGTTGTAACGGCAGCAGCGGCGGGACGTCGGAAACCGCAGGCGCCGCGTTTTTACTGGACACGAGATTGAGAATCTTCTCCAACATCACTTCCACGTTGACGACCCGCTGCTCCAAGCCAGAAGTTGGCACATTAAGGGGCTGGATCTGGACAGGCGGTGCTGGCGGATACTGCAGTGGTTCTGACGTCACTGGGGGGACACTGTAGTGGTCCGGGATCTTTCTTGCAGGGGGTATCACATTATTCTTCTCCAGAACGCCATCGAGCAGATATCCGTTATCCGAGAAAACGGAGCCGTTGGATTCCGTTCCCGAGCTCAGCAGCATCTTCAGTTTGGTGCTCTTAGGTGATCTCTTCTTCGGAACATGGTTATAAGTACATTCTGCCTTGTAGTTGATACAGTGCTTGCAAATCTGCTGCCCATCACACTTGATCTTTTTCAATCTACAGTGGTCACACAGTTTCTGGATTCTCAGTCGTTTCAGCTGCTGCTGCAGTGACACTGATGCACTGATCACTTGGGGCATTTGGTCCGCCATTTGTGGGTTCCAAGTGCTATGATCTGGAGTGATCTGACTTTTAATACTCATCTCGTATCCCGGAACGAAGGCGAAAAAAAAAACTTTCCAAGTTCCGAGAAGTTCCTAGGGGCTAAGTAAGTGCAGTATAGTAAGTGCAGTAGTGTAGTAAGTGACAGAAATAGTGTGTACGGCTAAATGATGGGATTGATGGGCTTTAATTTGATCGAGTTGTTTTTGTGAGGCTGGAATGGTGAGTGATATAGTGCTCAAAGATTGAGGTGGCTTACTGGTATTTACGTTCTTACTAAGGGAAATTTCCTCCCCTTGTAGAATTTCAGATTCTCTTACAGTAGTTAACAGCACTAGCTCGCTGCGGCTGCTTACGATATCTGAGCGAATTTACCGGTTTACTTATTGTTAACATCCAGCCATAGTGAACAATGGACCAACAGATCACGGACCAATGGACCAAGGACTCGGCAACGCCCACTCTTGACTTATTGAGATCATCGATCGACAAGACTGGAAAAAGCTTAGCACTGAATTGGGGCTGTCAGAAATGGATTCTACTAATAGTGGTTCAGTAATAAATATGTCAGTCACATAAGCGATTTTGATCTCTATATCTCACTAAGTACGACTATACTTTGAGTTCTCATGATTTGTTGTTCGTTAAAAACACCGAATGAATTCTGGTGAATCCTTTGGAGAAATTGCAACTCAAGTTCTTGTTCATACAGTTGTTGCAATTTTTGAATTTGATGTACTTGTACCCGTCATCGTTTGATCTCCTTCTGGTGTTTGAAATGGAGTTATCCAATTTCGTCCTCACCAATTTCCATTCGGTGTTTGGGATTGGGTAGATAGGGTTATCCTGGTAGTCAAACCCTATTGGTTTTGAATCCACTGTACTAAGGGGTGAATCCACAGGGGTTGGGGTATGCAGAGGTGTAGAGTAAGGTGTCAAGAGTTGTAACTCTTCCTCTGTCAAATCCTGGTATTCCAAGATCAAAATATTGGCGTCACATTTCACCTTCCTAGAACGGCAATGGTCACATGATGGTCCAGACCTCTGTTTCCTCGTCTTCTTTTTGGTCTTCTTGCCAATCTTGTTATTCTCTAAATTCACACTCCCTTGAAAATCTGAAGAGTCAGAATCCACCGGTGAACTCGATGTGTTACTGTCATTATCATTGTATCTAGGTCTATTTTGGTCCTCCGGTGTCGATGGATCCGATTCTGGAAGTTGTAAATGCGGTAAATCTATAGGATTTGTCAAGAACTGTATGGAAGTCATATGGGCTTACCGTACAAACTCCGAATTTACAAATTCGAGGATGTTTTATTTATATATACCACTTACCTGAAACCAGTGTAATTCGGTAGTATCAATAAATGCCCTTGATTGTAATAATAATTTTAAAGTCCACCACAGGGGATTTTCATGTTGAGAACAATAAGCAAAAAAGAAACAATAAAAAAAGGCTCGTGGAGTGGGACCGGTGAAAGAGGGCTGGATCGGACTGGTGTTACGAAAGCCATAATCAATGCCGGCTTTATTGGGGCAAAGATGAAGGGTTTTTTTTTGCATTGTCTTTTTTTAACGTAATCCATCTTTAATGAAACCCCCAATCTGGGTGATCAATCTACTACAAAGTCCACTTCACATCCGTGAACTAACTACAAGAGAGTTTCATGGTCTCAGCCGATATACTCTAGCTACCACTGATCCCAGATGAAGACTTACACGATCTTCACACACTAGTATTTGCCAATCAATCACCTTATGTTGACTATATCCCACCTTTTTTCTATTGTGCGTATAATTCATGGAAAAATTTTAATGTGCCAAAATGCCCAATGATGTAATCGTGATGCAATTTTTTCATTACACTCTACTATGCCTACATAGGAATTCCGGCCATATAATATTATGCATTGTTGTACATGAATTTTCGGGTTAACTATTCAAACGGTGAAGTGGAGACAGGTCAGAGGGCACAAACTGGGAAGAGAGGGCACACTCTTGAATTCTACCGCTAAAGATTGGGTTAATCTATGATGTAATGATCAACCACTAAAAATAGAGTTAATCTCATCCATATCCGAGTTGAAATGATCAACTAGTCTATCGTTGTAGTTGAACAAGTTGTCAATTTCAATCTTGCCACCGTTCTTAGAAATTTTGAAATTCACGTTGAACAATGAAAGCTTTTTCAAACTTAACACATCACCGGTACGTCTTCCGATAAGAAAGTCTCTTAATTTCCTCTTTAGGAAATAGTTGGTGAAGGAGAATTCGTTCTTGAAGTCAATCTGGTACTGGAAAGATGTGTTTTTCAAATTCGAGTTCAACTTCAGTAACAACTTGGAATTGTGATCTTGGTCAATTTTCAAGAATTCTTCAAACAACAAGATCACAATCGACGAGTTCGAGATAAAATTCTTGAAGAAATTCAACTCTTTCAAAATGACAAAATCAACTTCAAGATTCGAAAGGTTGCAGTTGAAACTCAACGATTCCCCTTGGAACCTCAACAACTGTTGTTGTAACAACGTCAATTGAGTCAAGTTCAATCCTACCAAATCAAGATATATCTGCAAATCCTGTAGATTGTTCCCGGCAGCCAGTTGCATCACCATCGAGTTGATCAACATGATTCTCAAATTGTTCTTGTTGTCGTCAAATTGGTTGAAATACATTATGGATAAAGTTTGCAACTCGAAATGCCGCACAAGGAGAACAAGAGTCTTGAAAATCATCAATTCGTTCCCATCATCAATGATGATCAACTCCAATTTCTGAATTCTCGAAGCATCGATCTTGTTCATGATCCTCTCATTGTCTTGCATCGAGTGGTCGTTCTTGATGACTAAAGAAAGTGTATTCAAAACTTCCTGTTTCTCAAGCCCATCAATCATCTCCTCGAATTTGCCCAAATAATCTGTGGAATAGTTCTTCGGATATTGACTGATTTGAAAGGGCACAAATAGCTCTCCTCTTGGACGTCTCGTCCCCAACTGGTTCAAATTGTAACCAACACCATTAAAGGCCACTCTCTCATGGTCACTCAAATTGACAAATTCAAACAACTTGTTACTTTTGACATTCCTCTCCAAGAACTTTTGTAATCTTGCCTCGTTATTGATCAATCTATAACTCTTTTCCCCTTTGGGCGCCTTGTAACCCGGTAAGTAATAGATTTTATCATAAATCTTCAGGGTAATGATCTCATTCATGAACTTGCACGTGCACAGCATGTTCAACAAATCAGGAGTCGATAATGACTCCATCACAATGTCGATGCATTGTGGTGGGAGTGACAAGATCATCCCAATATTTCTTCTTTCTCTGTGACTCTGTCGGTTTTTATCTTTGTGGGATTAGGGAATGTCAAATAACAGTTGCTGAATCGTCTGAGAAAGTTGAGGTGATTGCGGTGTACATGGGTGTCTTCCTTGAGATGAATTTGTGTATAGCCCTGCAGTATCTGCTTTGATGTGTTCAAAGTGATCTTCAGTTGCTTAGTCAGTAAATTACTACCCTTTCAAATGTCGTAGTATGGTGCTGTAAATCTTTGTCTGTAATCTATTAGATAGAATCAAAGCAAAGGCGTTAGATCTCCTGTTTATGGCTCTTGAGCTGTGTAATCTGATACAATTAATTTCATTTTGACCTGATTTTTTCTTTTTTAATTTGCTGGAGAATGATAATGGTTCAGTTTTGGTATTTATATACACTACCTAGTCTTGGCACAAAGTGACCCAATCTTGTGGTAAGTCCCATTGCCTGTAAACGTCTGGCAACACGTTGACTTGCATCAGTAATCCCAGCTCCATATGCCACCCGAGATGGCAGTGGAATGGCCAAACCCCCGGATTATCCAACACTACTCTGAGTAAGACCCACCCATACCCTGATACGTTAACTGTATCCCTTTTGATAGGATTAACAGTGTTTACAGATCCGTAGTCTCTTTGCGGCTTGAAGTAACCTTGACCCCATTTCAAAATCCAAAATTTGTAACCGTGTAAATGGAAAGGATGGGCTCCGTCGTCGTAGTTGTTGATCAAGATGTCCACTGTTGCAACTTTGGTCAGCACCAACAGAAGCTGGTCTCCGTTGAAATTTGACACCAATGATGTCGAGGGATCAGAGATGGACATTTCTTGCGAATTGTACTGCTCCAAGAGAGAATTCTGACGAGACGAGTTCAAAGGAACGTAATGGACGTCATTCATATAACCCAAAGAGATCCTGTGTGCATGTATTTGGAATGATGAGTCGATCTGATAGAACCCCTCGGTCTCAGGGATCATTTCTTCCTGCAAAGGCACCAACAAAGTCTCGTTCAACTCACGGCAACGGACATTTGGATGTCCAAAGCCCGTTGAGTTTGCCTCAAGCTTGTTTGAGATCGGAACTGCGGCCGGAAACGATGGGCCCTCGTTCACGGAAATTAACAGTTTCAAATCCAAATCCAAGTTGGGATTCGGTTCAGCAAAGCAGAATGGATTGAACGTAGCCCTCAAGCTTAAAAGCTCATGGTCTGTTTGACCAGTCTCAAAAATGACAGAGTATCTCTGTGCGACGGCTATTCTCAACACGTCCAACTTCAAGTCTTTTACATTCGATCCTTCCACTTCGACCACTTTCAACATGTGCTCATCGATACTGAAATTGATCTCCAGAAAGAAACCCGCATTGATCAACCTCAATCTGTACTTAAAATCAGGTCTCAATTGGTACACATGCCGTCCACCGTAGTTAGCATCACATGGCAAATCTGTTTTCAAACAGTCAAAGATGCCACTGCCTTGGATTAGTCCACTATCTGGAGTCGGTTCGGTGTTCTCGTTACCGGGACTCAAATAGTCGGTCATATAATTACTCAGAGGCTTGTGGTACCAGTCATTGAACATAATAACCCGGTCTTCGTCATATACCTGACCCAGTTCTGCCATCAACTCATCCTCCTTCGAAGAATGGATAATCAAAGGACCAAATAACCCATCTGCGTACTGCGTAGAGTAATGGGAATGGTACCAATAAGTTCCCCACTGCGTTTCATCGATTTTGATTCTGTATTGGAGTTTACCTCCATTGGCTGGGATATCACACTGGTTGACACCTGATGAACCGTCGTAATAATTTGTCCCATTTTGATATATTCCATGGAAATGTAACGTTGTTGGTTCAACTCCAACATTTTCTACATCTATCACCAAGGTATCACCACTGTTACACTCAATCAAGGGCCCTGGGAATTCACCGTTGATCACTGTGAGGTTTTTCCACACCCCATCTGGCAGTGCTTCCACTTGACTGATCTGAAATTTGTATTGCCTCTCTTGCGGCTTTGGAAATTTATTGCTGAAATCCTTATCCAACTTGTATTCTTCTTCCGTATTCAATTTCCAATCTGGTAGTGTTTGAATGTTGTTGAAGTCATCCACTTTCAAATATGGCTGTTTATGCTCTGGTGATTTGTGCGCCTTGTGTGGATTTTTTGTTCCTGATAGTAATTTGAACTCTAGCAGTATAAGACAAAGCAGAGATAGTAGAACGATGGTCAAAATCAAGTTCAATCTACATCTTTTGAAAAAGGGCACTTGATCTTCCCTCGGTATGAAATAGTCATCCTCGTCTTCAAAGACTATCTTTCTCTTTATTCTGGATATTTTCTCTGTCTTGATCTTTGTCAATTCTATTTCATCGATACAACTCGAGGAGGAAGAGTCTGATCCCATCTCGGGAGATTCCCCACCCTCCACTCTCTCATATCTCAAAGTTTGGAACAACTGATTCAACATTTTTTGTCTTTGGAGGTCAATTTTCAGTATCAGTCAGGATCAACTGCAACGTTTATAATAATTCCATCTCAGATTCGCAAAGAACTTTTCCCACTCGTGTGAATCTTAGCGACACAGTCCCTGCTTTGTCTCCAACTAAATCAGCCATCAATCCATTCCGTTACGCCGAAAACGTGCTTACCAAATGTTGGAATTTCATTGGTGTTAATCATTGTGATACACGGCTCACCCACGTTGACATTCCACTCAATTTTCTTGTGTTCCCCTTTTTTTCTTTTAATATATTTTTTGAACGGTTTGCACAGTAATCCCATTGCTTGTATATTTCTGCAGGAGATATTGGGTACTGAAGAACAATTAAAAAGCGAAAACGTGGTGGTGAAATATTCCATTTTGCATCTGGGCTTGTTTGTATTTGGTGCCATATAAGCACTGGCAAAATTAATTGGCATTTTTTTTGCTTAATCTCCCCCAATTTGAAGCGAGAGTGCGGCAAGAGATATAGCTTGAACGGTTGTTGAACCTTAGAGCATCATCGTCTGTCTATGTAATGGACCAAAAGCGCCCTTCAGAAACAGTCAATCTGTATTCATGTGACATATGATGGCAGCGCGATGGCGATCACGTGTCTGTCTTCAATGGTGGATCTATGAAATTGGGGATAAATTTTGATTAAAAGCTAATGCATGTTGGTGATCTCATATGCACAAACTCGGGCCACGTTTATCATATACGGGCGCTAAGTGGAAAACAGTACCTCCAAGAAGTGTAAAAATACCGAAATAGCGGGGGATAATGGCAACGGCGAAGGGAACTTAGTAAACGGATGCTTGTGATTGGTCAAGACCTCCGGCAGGCCATATAAATCAAATCTCGTAATTCCGAATTCAACAAACGGCTACAGGGTCGAAGGTTGCCATGTAGATCATATAAAGAGGTCATGATCTAGACGAGTTTTGGAAAATTCAGGGCACTGCACCGATCTCAATAGCCATTATCAAATAACAAAGATGTTGACCAAAGCCTTAGCATCAGCTTTATTGATGGCCTCTGGTATCTCCGCCGATGCGACACCGAGATCTTACACCACCATTCTTCCTTCTTTGACTGATGTTGAGCTGGCAGCTGCTACCGCTGCCACCAACCATATCACTTCAGATGTTAAGGGCGGTAAGTTGTTTGACAGATTTGTCGTTATCTGGTTGGAAAACACCGATTTCGACAAGGCATACGATAACGATGACATGCAATGGTTGTCTCAGTACGGTATCGTCTTGACCAACAACTGGGGTTTATCCCATCCTTCGCAAGAAAATTACTTGGGTGCTGTAGGGGGTGATTACCTTGGCTTGGGCAGCGACGACTTCATCAGAGTGCCATCGAATGTCTCCTCTGTCGTTGACTTGTTGGACACCAAGAACATTTCTTGGGCTGAGTACCAAGAGCACATGCCATACACTGGTTACGAGGGGTTCCAATTTTTGAACCAAGAGTCTGATGCCAACGACTACGTCAGAAAGCACAATCCATTGATTCTCTACGACTCTGTCACTGAAGATCCTTCAAGACTGGCAAACATCAAGAACTTCACCGAATTCTACAACGATTTGGACGCCAAGACGTTGCCTCAGTGGATGTTCATCACTCCAAACATGACCAACGATGGTCACGACACCACGATCGCCGTTGCATCCAAATGGGCAAGAGATTTCTTGACTCCATTGTTCAACAACTCTTACTTCATGGACAACACTTTGGTCTTGTTGACCTTTGATGAGACCGAGACTTACACCATTCCAAATAAGGTGTTTGGTTTGTTGTTAGGTGGTGCCATAAAGGACTCCCAAAAGGGTACCCAAGATGACACTTACTACGACCATTACTCGGAACTTTCCACTGTTGAGGACAACTGGGACTTGCCCCATTTGGGTAGATTCGACGTCGACTCCAACGTCTTCTCGCCATTGGCTAACATCTCTGGATGGGAGAACAAGGCCGTTGACACCACTAACCGTTTCAACAACGAATCTTATGACGGATACTTCTCAGATGAAACAGTCTTGTTGCCTGTTCCAAACTGTGATGTCATCAACCAAGCTGGTCAAGGCATCTTGCCTGCCATCGAATCTGTCTGGTCTGCTCAGTGCCACTCTGCAAACTCTTACACGGCATCTTTTGCAACCTCTGCTCCTTCCTCAGTAGCCTCTTTCAGTACCGCCTCTGCTAAATCGACTTCAACTCCATCAGTCACCACTACTCGCACCACCACCGGCACAATTGGGGGTAAGACCACCTCTAAGAAGAAAACCTCAACCACTTCTACTTCTACAGCCACTTCCACGCCTTTGTGTACTGAGATTGGTTCAGATATCACCAGCTTCTTGGACAACTTGGAGAAGTTTTTTGGCTCGGAATACAAGTCATTGTTACAGAACCCAACCTCGATCAAATCATCTGCAGAATTGCCATTCTGTAAGATCATCAAGGAAGGTGAAGAGATTGTCGAAGATATTTTGACTTACTTGGAATCATTGGAGGCAGGCATCTTTACGAATTTGTTCAAAGAGTCAACTCTGTCCAACGCTTCCAACTCTTCCAATTCCACCACATCTACATCTGCCTCACCATCTACTGCCACTGGTCTGGCTGCCGGAGTCTACGGTATCACGGCTTCAGGTTTGGTTGCTGGCTTGATGATCATGATGCAGTTGATCTGATCTAGACCGTCTAGAGTTTTATTTGTTATAATTTGCAAGTCCAAAAGTGCATCTTGATCTGAGATGACCCAAAATGTGTAATTGTTACCATCATTAGATATTTCAAAAAGGCTTGATACTACATGTAGGAATAAAGTATAATCGTTAACAGGAGACTATTTCTATTGCTGAATGATATTTGTCAACTTGGCACTCAACTCCAATTGTGACTTGATCGAGCTGGCCAAATATTCAACCATCAAAGTGTCTTGGACATGAGAGTTGAACAGTTTCTCCAATCTATCGTGCGAGATCGAGTTTGGTTTGTTACTCAAGTTCTCCAACAAGAACTTTCCAATCAACTCATCACCCTTCAAGTCACCTTTCAAGACTCCCTCTACGTAACTTGAGACGTTGTCAATCAAACTGTCAATCTTGGAGATCTCATCGCTCAACAGTTTCAACTCGTTGGATGCTCCAACAGGTATCTGGACACGTCTATCTTGTTCTTTTTCAGCAGCTTTGTTCAACCATTTCAAGGCTACCAATTCACCTTCATCCAATTTCACTTCGTGTGGTACGGCGCTGAAGATAAAAGATCCAGATCTTTCCAAGTTCAAAGCCAGTGCCATTCTACCGGTGGCTCCAACTTGACATCCCACATACAGGCGCAACTCAGGCGTGATGACGCCACCTGTCAGCTTGTCTATTGTGTCTACAGTCAAATGGATCAGTGGATGTGGCTTCGTTCCTTCTGTGTTGGAATAGAAAGAGTGGATCAATCCGGTAAATGAGTCAATCTTTGAATTGATGGCAAACCATCCGACAATCGCCGCTTTAGGATTCGTATGTTTGTGCAATTTGTACAACTCTTTGTGTTGGTATTCTTTGATGATGACTTCTTCACCATCTTCCTCGTGTGGAACCACGTATGCGTCTTTAATCTCGACTTCTGAACCATCATCTGATCTGCTTCCTAACAAGGTTCCGATTATTCTCTTGTCAGTTTTTATATTGTACACTGATTCCAACAATCCCAATAACAGCGCCGATTGAACCGTCACTTTCATCGGAAGTGTTGACAGTGTAGATCCACCTAATGTAGGTCTTACTATGTTTAAAGTGGACATTTCTTGAACGCTGAGTAACTTAAACACCAAACTTGACCTTTTCACCTCTTCACATCATTTCTTTCAACTTTTTTTTTGGAAAATTTTTTTCCTAGTGCTGGAGTTTACGCCGGGAAAGTGCAGAGACATGGATGAATACAGCGTAATATTCAGCATGACACAGATCACTTTAGTGCAAGTATTAGTGATTATAAGCACTAAGACGAACATCTTGGATGCACCAAGGCACGCTAGAAAATCGTTGGATGGTCGTTCAAGAACACAAGCATTTCTACTACTCGAAAGGTGACGAGAATCTTCTCGCCTTCTATCTTCTTATTACATCTTGCATGACATTAGCTGCCTCATTTAACACATATATATTTCAATTGGCTCAAACAGTTGTAGTAAAGCTTTAAATGAAACAACAATGATTCAGCTTCAACGAAGTGTATTGAGTCATAGTAAAAGGGTTTCATTAACAACGAATTACACCCCCACCAGCAAGTTTTCAACCACAGTAGGGTTGATCAGCTTCAAGGCTTTCATAACACCGGTAAGAATTTAGGAAGAGGGTATTAGGGGTAAAGGAAAAAGGAATGAGTTACTGAATATAAAACTGAAGGTGAAAGTGAAGACTTTGAAGCGATATGCCACTATATAGTCTCACCATTTGTAGCAACCCTAACTCCCTCACTTCCCAACCTAACAGGCCCGTTCTTAGCACGGTGCGAACCAAAATTGACAATGGCTCTACTGTCATGCTGAACTACAAGGAACGCTTCTCTGCTCTCTCCAAACGTTAGATTCAACAGCCCTGGAGTCGATACAAAGTGGATGCTATGATGGTGGGGATATAACCTACAGAGCAATCTGCCCAAAAATCCCACTCCAATATCACATCAGAGAAAGAGGGTTTGTGGTCTCTGGCTACAGGGGTTTTGCCAAATTAGGAAATGTCCACTTAGACAGCCCTGGTTTCCATCTACGGTATAGTGCTTGCCGCAAAAACGTTAGGCCATCGCGCACGCAGATGAGAGAAAGGGGGACTAATTAAAGCGTAGCAGATTACGAAAATCGGTAAGCTGCAAATGTGCAATTATGTGTGTATATAAAATAGTGTACAGTAGTAAATCTATATCAAATGACTCCACTGAATAAGATACTGAATTCGTCACCGGTTTCCACGTCTGCCAAGAACAGCTCCACATCAGCTACGGTGTTCTCACTGAACAAACCACTTTTAGTAGTTCTCAAACCCTCCTTTGCCAGCTCAACCATACTCTGCCTTCTCAATTTCTGCATTCTTTTCTCCCTTTTCCTCTGTCTCTTCAGCTTCTTGAGAGAATTCTCATCGAATTTGAAACTCACCAGCTTAGACCCGGGGAAAGATCTCATACTATCAGGATCATCTATCTTGTTGATCAATTTCTTATTCGTCAACGAATATTTCTTCAACTGGTCCATTGTATCCGTCATCGACGAAGGAACATAACCTTTGTTTCTGAACAGCGATAACGGGACTGCTTTGCTGAAAATAAAGCCGATATTGTCAACTTCAGTGATGACTTCATCTTCATCTTCCAATCCACTCATGTTCAACAACTCATCGAGCAGCATAGGTTCATCACCCGAAGCAGGAGCAGCCACATATTTGGGAGCGGATTTCGACATCCGGTTTTTCTTTGAAGCACCATTAAGTTTGGACTCCGGTTGTAAAGACCTCGTAGAGAGTCCATCGATGATACTGAAAGGTTTGTCATTATCAGAAGTTCTCCATTTACCCAAGAGAGGAGGCACAGTCTCCGACGTTGACAAAACCTCTTTTGCAACCATTTTACTGCCATTCAACTTCTTGGTGGCTTTCTTTGGTAGCGAAGTGTCTTCATCGGTGGAATCTCCACTATGAGCTGGATGTTCTTCTACGATTGGCTTCAATGACATAATCTCCTCTTCGTCATCGTCAGAAGAAGATGACATCGAAGACGAGTCGCTGTTGTCCAATTTTTCCATGTAAGGCCAATGAAATTCCGCTCTGTTATCGTTGTGCACGGAAAACTTCCTCTTCCCGGATCTACGTGGCGAGGAGGTGACAGCTGAGTTTCCAGAACCAACTGCACTACTTGCGGCAACACCACTACCGGAGCCTGAGTTACCCGAGTTGTCTTTGAAAGGATTGCTGAAGAATCCAAACCCGTAATTCTCGTCATCCAGATCTTTCCCACGGATTCTCTCATTTTCTTCGTCATCGTCGTCAAAGAGTATTGATTCCTCAGAGAGATATTTCAAATAACCTTCTTCATCGTCTTCGTCGTCGAAATCCTTGGTGATAGCATTTTCCTCTTGTTTCAACAAGTAGTTTCTGGAATCGTCGTGTTGTGTGCTCTGGATCAAGTCCCCATAGTCATCGAAATCTTCTTCACCCTCAAAACTCAAATTATCAAACTCATTGGCATCGAGCAACTCTTCTCCCGGCTCGCTGTCGTCGTTGCCGTCATCATCGTCATCGTCATCTTCGTCGTCGTCATCCAACATGTCCAATTCCAAGTCGTCATTATCGTTCTGCAAAGTCTGGATCAACTTATCGTCATCAATTTCGTAATCTTCATCCGAGTTCAACTCGTCCTCTTTGATCTTGGGGACGTCCATCATGAGATGGTTCTTGAGCAAATTGTTCTCAGATAGCACGTTTGAGTCATAATGGTTGTCCATCAACTTGAATTCTCCAGCCGGCACTTCTTCTCCGAGATCTTCTTCCTCTTGTTGCTTCTGTTCTTGCTTTTCTCCAATCTTGAAGGTCTCATTTCCCTCTTTATCGAAATCAAACTGGAAATCTACATCTGCCACAGTATCTCCCTCTTGCTCGGACTTCCGCACATTATCCACTTTGCCTTTGCCCTTCACACTTGGCCCCTTGGTGCTCTTTCTGGGCTTCTTTCTTGCCTTGGCCAGTTTCATGGCTTTCCTCTGTTTTGTTAGCAGCACGAAATCCACGTCAGAATCGTCGTCTGACGAGAACTCATCTTCATCATCGTCGTCATCGTTCTCGGACTCGGATTCAGAAGACGGCCCCATTATCAGATTCATCTCCACGTTCTTCTCTTCTTCGTCACTGGAAGAATCAAACACCGGGATGCTGTGAAAGTTCCGGCCGTCATCCGAGACACTCGATAACGAACTTTCCGAGGCTAAACTGAACCTCCTCTGCGTGTTCTTGGGTACCTTTTGCACTCCTTTCTTTGGATATTGTTTCTGTGATTGCAGCTTTATTCTCTGTATATTCTTCCCCCCTGTGGCTTTTCCACCACCTTTTCTCGGACTCTTGCCCATTTCCGCGGTTTTTTATTCTGTTTCCAGGTTCAACCCACGTGGTGCTTTGTACTTGTATCGGTCCAATTACCTCGCTCGGAAACTCCCTGGATTACCGCCAATGACCCCTTGTCTTGCTTATAAGATAGCGCTGTTCTGTGGTTTTAGAAAATAAAATTTTTTTTTCTCTAGATCTGCACTGAAATATTGATCTCTTCTCTGGTGAAACGGTTTTGTAAATTGCTTTGATACCCGGGATACAAATTGACGCTTATGGCACGCCGAGAGAGCTTTGCAGGTCTATAAATCCAGTGCTAGATGTGTTTACTGCCTTCAATGACACTACTTATCTGCTTTTTAGTACATTTTTCTGCTTTTATTTTTTATTTTTCTTTTATTACTGAAAATTTTCCATCGGTTACCCGATACGGCCCATCTGGGGCTGTCAGGAACACACCTATACATTATGCTAACCGATGATGGAGTTGTTCAACTCGTCGATCGAGTAGTCCAAGATAAAGCTCTGTTCGATCAAATCCGACAACCGGCTCATATGTCTCTCATTATATGCGCTCAAGACGTCCAAGATGTTGTTAATATGCGGGATTTTGATCAATTCTTCCACCTGGAAATTAGTCAAGACGACTTTGATCAACTTTTGACTGATTTCAAAGGTCTTCCCGTTCACATTCCACGACTTGATTCTGTCCATGAGCACGAGCAATTGCTCGGGACCCAATTGCGCTATACACAGCTCCAAACTGAACGACCCTACACTACTTTCCGGGTCCTCATTGCTCAGAATGGATGACTTTACAACGTTGTACAACCGCATCGGGTGGTTCAAAGTCAACAGGAGCAAAAACGCATTGGGCCAATCGTTGTTGTAGATGAAATTCTGCAAACTCTGCTCATTTTCAACTCTTTCTTTCTCCTCTTGCTCTCTCTGGGCGTTCAATTCTTCACTATTATCTTCCCACACAGCGATTTTCCCATCGGCATCACCTGTGATGAACTTGTTCAACTCGTCACAGTACAATGACCAGATCCTGTTGTCATGGTTGTCCAACGTCTGGACACATTCTCCATTCAGAGCGTCCCAGATCTTGATCAACCCATCTGCCCCAGTGGTGAGCAACTGTTTCAGCTGGTTCAAAAATGAAACGTTTTGCACAGAATTCGTGTGTCCCTCTAACGTCTTGAGACACGTGAAATCCTGCAATGACCACACTTTACACAACTTGTCTCCAGATGCCGTCAGCACTAATTTATCGTACGAACTGAACCTGATGTCCCACAACCCACGTTTGTGGCCCTTGAGTATTCCTACAATTTCTCCCGACTCCAAATCCCAGATCTTTCCCGTCTTGTCAAAACTTCCAGTTGCTATAAACTCGTCATTTGGTGAGATATCGAGTGCATTGATGTCCTTTTCGTGCAGTTTTCTGGTGTAATCCGAGTTCTTCACCACTATTGGCTCGCCTTGGAACTGGGTCAATTTCGGTACTGACCACTTCTTGATGGTCAAATCCGACGACAGCGTGATGAGGAAGCTCGGATGTTGTCCCACTGGAGTCTTGGGTAATCTACAACTAGTGACGGATGCTGAATGTCCCAGAAATTTCGCGTAAACTTGGAACTCTTCCAAGTCTTCGTTGTAATACCAAATACTGGCCTCGTTGTCCTTGGAACATGCCAGCAACCACCGACCGTCAAGGGAAACGTCCAAATTATTCAACAAATCCGTGTGGCATTCAAGTAGACTAAATTCCAAAGGTCTAGACTGGTCTACGATTCTCAACGACGGAGAGTTGGTGGCCAACAGTAGCCTGTCGAAATTTGGACCACACATCTTTAGATCTGCAATTGTGCCGTGGTTTCCGGCAAACTGTCTCAAAGTCGGTAACGGCGATGCAAATTCCGACACATCGACTTCTACTATCGACTGGTCGGACAAAACCAACATCAACTGGTCCTGTGATTTTGATACACCGATGATCATTAACTCTTCACTGGTCTCCAGATGCTCTTGCGATGTCGTGACCAATGTCAACGTCTCAGGGTCCCAAATCTTCAACAAATTCTCGCTCCCGGCAGTGTATATGAACTCCTTGCCGTCTATATCTACAAATCCACATGCCTCGATCTGGTGGTTCAGTAGTATGGTGTTCGAGAGCTTTCTCTTCTGTTGTGCGAAATTGTAGATGTTCAATATCTGGTCTCTGCCTCCACTAACCAAGAGTTCACCATTCACGTTGACAGCACATCCTCTAACAGTGGAATTATGGTCCTGGAAACTCTGGATGTTTTTCCGCTTGACCAAGTCCCATATCTTCAAATTTCCCATGATATCTCCACTCATGAGGTACCAGTTTTTCGAGTTCAATTCGCCGTGGAAACTCAACGACGAGATCGTGGCACCGTGGCCTTTCAAAGAATGAGTCACATACTGATTTTCCACGTCCCAAACAGTGATAACACCGTCACTTCCGCCAAAAGCGAACAAAGTAGACGTCACATCCACCAGTGAAACATAGACAGGCGACGACAACTTGAAACTTTTCACAAACTTTGCGTTCGCAACGTCGTAAATACGCAACTGCTGTGACTGGGATACCATGGCAATGTATTTGCCATTTGGGGTGATCTGTAAAGTGGTGATATTCTCTCCGTCGCCTTGCAACTTGGCCAAGATCTCGTTCTTCAGAGGTGACGATATCACTACATCTTCCAACAACGGCGTCACCAAGGTCTCTCCGTTCTCGGAAATCACCAGTGAACAACCGCCCAAGTAGTAAGGTTCGATATCTGTGCTCTTGAACGATGTGATCAAGCCACGACTCATCTTGGCTGGTATAACTGGATATAAGTACCTCTCAAGATGGAGTCTTAGAATTTTTCACAAAAATTTTTTTCACCTGAGCGATGAGGAAAAGATTTACACGACTAAAAGGGAATAGTACAAATAATACAGTTAATATGTACAAGTGTATTGGTAAAGTGTCTATTTACTCATGCTGAACCCGAAATGCTTAGCAGTGTCATTGACCTGTTTCTCCAAAGATGCCTCGACACCTTGGTCTTCCCACCCAAAGACATGGCTGACAGACTGTTTGATCTTGAAAAACGCAAAAACGGCATCGTTCACATACACCACAAACTTGAGAACCAACAAATTGTAGATGTTTTTCCAGTTGAATCTGAGCGAGTCACCTCCGGCTTTGAGTCTATAACTCGAAACGTTGGAGTTTCTGATCAGCAACGCCGACAATATCCCGATTCTGTTACTTGGAGACCCATATTTCAAGTTCAACAATTGTAACATTCTCATGACTCTGCCCAAGAACACCAACTCCAAGGGGAATTTGTCGGTGTTATCAAAAAAATTCTTAATCTGCTTTTTCATGAACGCATTCATCTCCTTCTCAGTCGGGTATTTATCCAACTGTTCCAACAGGATCTGAGGCTTGGCAAGCATCATCCCAGAGAACAACTCGGTGGATCCAATTCCCCAGGATATGGCAATCTTGCTCATCTCTTTGAAATTCAATTCAAAGAGATATTTCCAGAATCTCAGATACTGAGCCTTGAGCTGTTCAGGCAATTGCAACAACAAACCGTGATCCAAAATGACCAATTTGTCACCTTTCACGATCAAAAAATTCCCCGGGTGTGGATCACAGTGCACAAACCCCCATTCAAAGATCTGTCTCCCGAAACAAGTGATCAAGTTGTTCATGATTTTGCGCATATTGTGGTTCGGCAAGTCGTTGAAATTATTCCCGTCGATGAATTCACTGATAAGGACTCTCTTGGAGTGGTACAACTGTCTCGGAATATATATCTCATTCTTTAAATCACTCAGCAGGATCAACTGTGACAATTTTTCACCATTTGCGTACTCAATGTTGAAATCACATTCTTCTTCCAATTTTTGTGAAATATATTTTGAAATGAATTTCAAGGGCATTTCAAAAGAATACTCATTCAAAGCCATCATCAACCGGTAGGACAGCAAATCCAAACGCATCTGTTTCAGGATCGAATCATGCTGGATCTTGATGGCGACTTCTTCGCCCGTAGGTTTCCAAATACCCTTGTGGACCTGGGCAATACTGGCACTCAGGATCGGAACGTGGTCCAATTGGATCAACTCTTCGTAATCTTTGCCCATTTCTGACTGCAAAATCTTGTGCACCAACTCCCACTCGTCAAAAGGGGCAGAATCCAAAAACTGCGTCATCACTTCCTGGTACTCTGCGGGGAACATGGATGATTGCATAGAGATCAACTGGCCCATCTTGATGTATAAACCCTTGTTGCCCGAGATCATCCGGTTCAAATATTCGGCATTTCTTGCATGGTTCGGGAGATCCGAGAATTTGTTGTCAAACAGGATCAAACTCGCATAGTATATTGTTCTCATGGATCTAGTGGTTGCACTGTCCCAATAGAACCTATCGGTCAGATATGCACATGCCAACGCCCCTGTGGTGTAGCCCGAGAACTTTAGAAATTTGGCAGATCTGCTCGCACCGAGTTTCCGCGGAGCACTGCTCGCAAAGGATCTCAGAAACCTAACAAACATCGGTGTCTTGCCAAGATGATCTCTAGTTTTTAAGGGTCAGATTGCCACTCTAATGCGCTTCCATAAATCAATTTTTTTTACCACAAAATCATGTAGCCTTATCTGATATCGTATATAAACGCTAAAAATGGCCCCCCTTTTCAAAAACGTTGAATTCAAATCTCTGTAGGGAATTCTTCAATTCCAAATTGTCCAGATCGTACAATGTTTTCTCGAGATACGTAGTATTCCCGGCCTTATCCATCAAGATAATCGTCTGGGTCCTGGTCCCATAGTAGTTCCCGAAAAATGTATCATCCTTCTTGTCGCACTTGACAGGCGGGATGAAGATGGAATTGCGGAGTTTCTCCATCGCAGGTTCGCCCTCCATGGTGTTATCGCTCAAGATACTGAACAAATCTGCAATCAAATCTTCTTTTCCCTGCCCGGGCCCCAGCATTAGCTCCCTCAATAGATGTTCACCTCTTTTCACCTTGGGCCAGGGCTCGTCCACTTTGGAGTTGCTCATCCCGACCACGGACCCCTTTTCCACATTGACAGCACGGGCTCTGTTTGAAACGATGTGCATCTCCCCAAGTGTCTTCAAATTCCCATACATGAACGTGAATCCGCCAATGTCCAGCGAGTTCTGCACGAAAAAATGCTCAAAATCCTGCAACGACTCGTGCAAGAAGATCGCAGGTAGTTTGCCACGGCTTATAGGGCTCAAGTTCGACATCGAGGCCTCGCGGTAGTTGACAAGACAACACACTGACCCATTCAGCTCGTTACAACCGATCCAGGTGCCGCCCTCTTTGCGGGCCAAATCCCGTGGCGTGATCACACGACTCTGCTCGTCTAACTGCAGAGATCTCGTGGGCCTGATGAAAAACTCGTCCCGGTTGGAGATCAAGACAAAAGGATACTCCTCATTGCACTGAATGCTACATATCGCTATACACATATCGCCCCACTGGCTCCAACTTCTCCTTCCTGGGCTAATTTTTTCTCTTGCCTAGCGCATACTTTTCAGGGCATTATCCCGCCGGGAAAATCTAGAGATGCGCGATAACGGTTAGCTTTATGTAGGAGAGGGAAAATTTTCAAGGCCATCGAAACGAGTTATCGCCGTGAAATATAATACCGGCCAGCGAGAATTCTATTTAATACCCAGTGATACCATTTGCACGGTTGAGACCACACAAGCATGATATACGAAGAGAATCTGCCTCTGGATTTCAACGGGGACACCGACTCGGTACACAAACAGAGCCAGAAGCCTTTATTGGACCAAGAGGGTGAACTATACAATAACTATGGGTCCCTGATCAACAATCTCACCACGAGTGTCTCGAATAATGTGGAAGCCTTGATAGACGACTCAGATGGCGAGTTGAATGAACACACCACTTTGGTCAACGAGTTGAGATTCATATCGAAAAATTCTTGTTTCTTGATAGTCACGTTCCTCTTGCAATACTCTCTCACTGTGTTTGCAACTTTCTTCGTCAGCAGATTGGGTTCCTACGAATTGGGTGCAATTTCGTTGTCAACGACTTTTTTCTACATCACTGGACCATCCATAGTGAACGGGGCATCATCATGTTTGGATACGTTGTGTTCCCAGAGTTATAGTGCCAAAAATTACAGATTGATGTCGTTATACATCCAGAGATTTGCAAGTATCATGACCTGTGCCTTGGTGCCGATGTTTTGCATCTGGCATTCGGCACCTATCTGGTTAACATACTTGGTTCCAGACCCAATTACCGTGGAGTTGACTAGTAAATTCTTACGTATAGCCAGTTTCGGCGCCCCTCTGTTGATGCTGTTTGAAATCGGTAAGCGTACTTTACAACTGCAGGGCATTTTCAATGCCACTTTCTGGATCTTGTTGATCATCGTGCCCATCAACTGCGGATTGAACTACTTGTTGTTGTGGAACGAGTCCACAAAGATCGGTTTCATCGGGGCTCCGATTGTCTTGGTCACCAGTTACTACTTGATGGCCATCTTGTTGTACTTGTACATCATCTTCATCAACGGAAGTCAGTTCTGGACCGGTTTCGAATTACAAAACTGTTTCAGAAACTGGGGGAGTTTGATCAGATTGCTGATCCCCGGGGTCATCATGATCATCAGTGAACTGTTACTGTTTGAATTGTTGACCTTTATGAGTTCACAGTTCGGAGTTGCAGGTTTGGCATCTCAGAGTGTCGTGTCGTTGATGGCATCTTTACTGTTCCAATTGCCATTCTCAATGGCCGTCTGTAGTTCCACCAGAATCGCACATTACATCGGTGTTAACTATAAAAACTCGCTGAGCACCACACTGAAACTGGCATTGATGTCATCGCTAGCACTGGGGCTGGTCAATTTCAGCTGGATCTTTTTCGGAAGGTACAAAATCGCTGACATCTTTACAGATGATCCAGAAGTGAGAGAATTGGTGGTGAAACTGTTCCCAATTGTGGCGTTGATCCAAACTTTTGACTGTATCAACGTGTTGAGTGCTGGATGTCTCAGAGGCCAGGGAAGACAGAGAATTGGCTCGATGTTGAGTTTCATCAGTTATTACATCATCGGCACACCATTGGAGTTGCTGTTAGGATTCTACTACGAGAAAGGTGTGATGGGGTTGTGGTGTGGATTAGCGGTCGGAGTGGGCTTCTTGACAATTGCAGAATTTCTCTGTGTGGTTTTCAGTGACTGGGATCTGATCTACCAGGACTTTTTGAAAAGAAACGACGAAGACTGATCGATTTACGATATTACCGCGCTCAATTTTATAGACTTAACATTAATTGAAGCCCAAAAGCCTCTTGAAGGCATATCTAGAATCTTCTACACCGATGACCGATCAAATTTAATACAAAAAATCGTGACTATTTGCGTTATTATAATATGCGGTACCTTACGGGGTTTTTTTTCTTAGGACCGGACCGAAAAAATTGACGCACGTAATTTAGACTTTTTCGAGCAACAAATCAATATCTCACACCACAAAATAACACGATTTCAACTGACAATCGTTGCTAGATAATTGGATGATCGCAGATCCCAACTCTTTGTCCACCAATCAGAAAGCTCCATTTTGTTACCTCAATTGTGGAAATTTAGGATTAGTTACCAAATAAATTAGCTCATCGAGCGGCGGCCCGTTTTTTCTGCGCAGAAAAAATGACAATGCACTGTGGACAAACTGAGTTTAAGTTTAGTCAGTATGGAGATTAGTAATAACAGGGATACAACCACGGAACCGATGAGTTCCGTGAGTTTGATGAATAATACATGATCCTGGAGCGATATAAAAACAGAGACTTTGTCCAGGAATCATGCTTTAGAAACAGCACAAAACAAACAAAACATAATCATGTCATCCCTAATTAAAGTTAACGAAGCAACGTCCATCAACCCTTCAACTGCCGACTTGAATTTGACTTCACACGGTTCTGATTGGTACTGGGCAGTATTTGCCGTATTTGCCGTATTGGTTGTTTTCCACCTGGTCTCAATTCCATTGCGCAAGACCAGAACTTTGGTCCACATCGGTCCATTGTACGCTGCCTTCATCGAGTTCTTTGTCTACTTCACGTTGGCTTCCAACTTGGGTTGGACAACGACTCAACTGGAATTCAACCATGTTACAGTCGCCAATGCCACTGTATCTCCAGCGTTGAGACAAGTCTTTTACGCTAGGTATATCGGTTGGTTCTTGAGTTGGCCACCATTGTTGTACACATTGGAATTGTTGAGCCACAAGAGCCATTTGGAATTGAACTTGAAGACTTTGAGTACTTTTGCAATTGAAATCGGTACAGTTGAAATCTACGTCTTGGGTTTGTTGATCGGTATTTTGATTCCATCCACTTACAAGTGGGGTTATTTTGTCTTTGCAGTTGTTCTGCAATTATTTGCAATGACTTTCATCACCTTTAGATTGATCACTGTCTTGAAGACTAGTTTGTATTCATACTTGACATTCGGATTGATCTCTTTGATCTGGATCTTATACCCAATTGCCTGGGGTTTATCCGAAGGTGGTAATGTCATCCAAGTCGATTCAGAGCTGCTGTTCTACGGTGTATTGGATATCATCTTGTTCGGTTTCATCCCATTGGGATTGTCTTTCTTGACCAACAAGAGTGACGACCAATTGACTTACCCATCCCAAACTCCTTTGTCAGAAGAGCCAAAGGAATCTCAAGACCTCGAACACAGACATTCGGGCGAGACTGCCATCCCAGCGGAGAATGCCGTCTAATAATGCCACAAGTGATTCCAAACAATTTTATCACAGTTCATAGAGAACTTTTCATCGAGACGAACGAGACGAACGAGACGAGATCATAATATACGAAGCCGATGTTTCTAATGTTCAACAACCTACTAATCATTAATTTTCTACCGACATTTTACAATTATTTTAATACAACTTATTGAACTAGTTTTTTGTAGCAGGACAAAATTTTAGCCTCAGCAATTGTGTAACAGTTTAAACCAACCTAAGCTGTCTTCACATATCTGAGCTTCTACATTTATGCTCTGGGATCACCGATTATCCACACTTGCTTTGAGACAAGAGCAATCGATCAATTCAAAATCACATGGTTTCTCTCGTATAGGGGATTTGAAAGGGGATCCCGCTAATTTTTGTGGTCAGCCTTTTTTCTCTTTTTTTTCCTCACCTTAAAAATGTGAAAAGGGCAAATTGTATACAGGGTCCAGCCAGACAGGCATACATAACTAGCGCTACAACTATAGTTTGTTTAATTAATTTATTGTTCATCAAGTTTTCTGTCAGAAAAATCTGCCCCGAATCTAGTTGAAATGGACTGGCTAGAATTGATTGAAGGCCATACAGTGTCGTTATACATTCCTGATTTTGATTGTTTTCTGTAGCATAGAAAGCAGTCAGACCAAGATGTCAACATCATGTAGACACCACCACCACAGTACCACCCATAGCTCAACTCAAATAAAAAAGCAACATCAACCGACATTGAAAGAAGAAGTGAAAAAAACCTTATAGTTGATTTTTGAAGAAAAATTGTAAAGAAACAGAAATTGGGGATATGAAAAGTAATTAAATTTTACTCACCCAAATTAATGGATGAGGGTCAAGTTGAGTACAACATCTTACAACAACAAACCACAAACAGAAACCAAAGCCAATGGAACCAAAATCATGGCGTTAGATTGACCAGCGAATCCGATTGAAGAACCAGAGTTGGATGAGGAAACACTTGGGACAGCTGAAGAAGCAGCGACAGTTGAAGATTCAACAACAACAGTGCTACTGGAAGCAGCTTCAGAAGAAGTTGGAGCAACTGAGGAAGTGGCTGAAGTAACCTCGACAGAAGAAGATGAGCTGGCAGATGAAGCTTTGGTTGAAGTGGCACCTCCAGCCAGAGCAGCCAATTCAGCAGATAATCTTGAAGAGTACCATGGCAAACCAGTAGCAAAGGCTTCCAAATCGGCAATTGGGAAATCGGATTTGATCAAAGTGGTGTATGAGTTGTCGGTGTAAGTAGCAGCTTCTTCGTACAATTGGAACAAAGCTGGTGGGACTGAAGCACCACCACCGATATAACTCAAATACTCAGCAGAGTTAGCCTTCAAATCGCCAAAGAAAGCAGTGATGTAGGCAATTTCGGTGTTTGCCAGGGAAGCAACCAGGGCAGAAGCAGCGAAGATGGTAACTTGTTTGATTAATTGCATTGTGAAGTGTGGGATATCTAAACGAGTGTTTTGTGAGTTTTTGATAGTGGAATATCTATTTGAGCGGACAAGAATGGGGAATTTGCGGGAGTATTTATAGTGTAATTGCACTGGTTCTTCCATTTATCATCCCCTTTTAAAGTTCACCTGATGAACAAGTTCACATTACCATACAACAATTATCCCCTCTTTTTCCTAATAAGGAAAAAGTAATGCGTATGATATAAAAAGCAAGAATGGGCAAGGGGCACAACTACTGTTAACTGTACGTTACAACGTAATTTAAAGACTCTGCCTTTCATTTCCGATGGATTTATAAAGAGTTTACTGATGTTGCAATGCAAAGTCACATACGTGTGGCAACTGTTAGACAATTGACTATTGTTGTTGAAAGTCTGAAACAGGAAATTCCTAAATCACATGGGCCCAATTACAGTTTCTCCACACATTATGTTATCCTATTTCCCCCTTTCTGTTGCCATAAATGCCTCACAGTGAATTGTTTGCACATCTTGTTAGATATTCGAATGACTTTTCACTGCTGATGAATACGGGCCAGAATTCCCTTTTCGTCTCAATAGGGCTTGGATTTTTGATAGAAAAAGAATCTCGGGGTCAAGTCCGACAAATAGTCCCAAGTTGCCCTAACGCTTGAAGCCCAACAAACGCTCACCTTGGCAGTTCAAAGCCCACTATATACATGTATGTAATTTGTCAACATAATATTTCCACTGGATTATTGCTTAATATCATGTACGGGTGCATCATAATCAGTATGTCCGTCTTTGCAAGGCTCTCTCCGTGCTAGACTTGGCTCAGTTGATGTACAGTCAAAAGAAAAAAAGAAAATGTAGCGGAACCGATAGGGGCAGAAACATTTCATGTCTTAATTGAGGTTCTAAATTTGAAGTAAACCCGTACGTTTTTTTTTTCCGTCCCTCATGCAATAATATTGATGACCAAGACCAGTTGTTACCACAGTTATTATTGGCCACCCACATTTCTGGCAATTTTTACGTCTTAGGCTAAACTTTTACTCTCAGTTAATCGATGCTCGTCGTATTAAACTGGCTGTGAATGACTTCTCTATCATATGGACACAGTCTGAACTCACCCCCACCAGGAAAAATTTTCAAATAATATTGCACGGGCAGCGGTGAACTAACCAGTATGTGGAACCGAGGTGCTCTTTAAGGTTATCTATTCGAAGGAGTGCGGAAAGGGATATTAAAGAGAGTACAACCTATGTTACTAAGTTTGAAGTTTCTTACGTTTTAAGCTCTATGTCTTGGACAAGTTTTCATTCCGCTTGAGCGCTTTTCGAGCATGTGGAATAGCCAGTTGCTCGTCTTAGAAAATCAGTTCTAGGTTTGTGTATACTTTATGCATCTAGCCTAAAACCAACCGGTGCATAGGTCCTGACCGCGGAGTTGTAGGTAACAACAGATCTTCCATTTGCCCTTCAACTTGAATATCTAAATCACAACAAACACACCCAACTGCAAACTGTCATTTTGCCAAAGCCCGGGATCCGATTTTTGTTGAACTCAACAATGTTTGAGATTTATCAAACTTGTAAGACTACCACCACAACCTTAGTAAACCAGCCCGAACGAGCAATTACGTGAGAATTGTGGATTCAAATGCCAAAATTTTCGTTGAAACCCCTGGAATATTACCCTCAGATTCTCAGATTCATCAGTTGACAAGCACATAGTTCAAATCCGTCTTGTTCTTGTTTAGGAAATAATGAACAGCGGGACAACACTCACTGATCCAAACCAGTAATCCAGTTACTACAAGTAGACTCTTCCTATTGTCCCCAACCAGATCATCCACACAAATAAGTTTTGAGTTTCAGCATTCCTTGTTAGTCTGAAACTAAAACTCAGTTCCAGCGGTCCGGTCATGTCTCCTCAATTCATATCACCGGGGTTGTGCTTTGGTAATCAGGTTCCAAAACCCAGTTTTTGGCTAAAAATACAGACACTGATGCTAAATACAGAACACTGATTCGCATGGGCAAATCAACAACTGCAGATCCGCACCTGCAGCTCCCCTCTAGAATGACCTCTGCAGAAATTTACACAGACTGAGCAGATCACCCGCCAGTCTCTCCATTTCCACATCCCATGGAACAGTTCTTCGATCATATGCATCCCCTTTGCTTCCCCGCGGTCGTGCAGTGTTTTCCAAAACGTCCATATTTGGCCAGATATCAATTTGATCTGGAAAAAAATTGACACAAGGGACTAAAGGCCATATCGGAGAAAGAAGACCTGTGGGATTAGCGGCATCATGTTTCTGATAACGTATATCAACACCTGGATCTTCAAGATATTGAGAAAGACTGATCTTACAGCGTCTTTGATCAGCCATCCGACATCACTGTTCATCACTGTTTCCTTGGTGTACATCTTTGTGGCCTTGGTTCTTTATGAGACGATCAAGCATGTACTTATCAAGCATGGCGTGATGGATTTGCCCGGAAAAGAATTCTTTATTGACACACCAGTACACTGTGCTCATGTCTACGCACATGTTAACTGTGCATTGGACTCATCGGCGGGATATTTCAGCAGGAATGACAGACAAAAGTTCTTGTTCAAGAGACCCATCATTTACAACTTGGAATTTGGACCCAGCGATTACGACCAACGGAATCCCGACTACGGAACCACTTTGGGATTCACTCGAGACAAAATTCTACACTTGTTCATAAATTCGGACCATTATAGAGACCAAGTTCAAGATAAGAGAAAGCTGTTGGCCCCATCGGACTTGAAAATATACCACAAGAAAAAACTATTGGTGAAGGATGACGATTTTTTGTGCCTCTTGGGCGTGGAAACCGGCCACAAATTGGAATGTTTCATAGATCTCAACTAGATGGAAACGGTCACAAGTCCAAGCTGATTCCGGGCGCAAAGACATCTCTTTGCAGCAACTTGTTCTCACTCCAGATCCAGAGACGGATCAACGATTCCAATTTATCGTTATCCAATTGGCTGAACTTTAACACCAAATCTTCGTCATTATCCATAATCTCGTCATCGTCATCATCACTAGCACAGTCATCATTCATTGGTTCTGGCTTGGGCTTATCGTCGACATCCATTACCGTATCGTTTCCGTCATTACCGGGCTTATCTCCATCAATTTCCCTCCTCATGTTCCAGCTTTTCAACTGTTTGGCAAAATCGTCCTGGTATTTGATCAAACTAATGTCGTCATCGTTGTTTATGTCCAACAAGATGGCCTTGTTGACCAATTTGGCCACTTTGATCCGTTGCTGCTTGTCGAACAACCTACGAATCTTGAGCGGGATCTTCACCGTCGTGGACCCTTCATTGTCACCGTAGATCTTTGTCAATTCGTCTGTGTAACATAATAAAACCATCGTCAATTCCAAGTCTCTGGAAAAATTCTTGTTGGATAATATCTTCAAAGTGGAGAGTTTTGTCCTGACAAAATCTAACACATCTTCCAAGAATTTCCTCTCCTGTTCTTCACTCACCTCCTCCTGTGATTTTGTCACTACATGTTCTCTGATTTTTTCTATCAAATGGAGATGCAACAACTTGAAATAGATCAAATGGTTCTTGTCGAACAAATTGGGGAAGTTTAAATTGATCAATTCAAAAGTCCTAGCAATGTCTCCACTCAAAATACTCAATTTGATATCCTGCCTCGTCTTGATCGTCTTCAAATTGGATACACTTACTAATCCTTTCAATTGTTCAACGTCTTTATTTCTCTGCTGGTCGTCGTGCACATCCAAGAAGAAATCTTCGTCTCTTTCTGCCCAATTACTGTAATCGTACTTCAATTCGATCCCCTCTAACACCTCGATGCCCGTATCTTTCAAGTCTTTTTGCTTTGGATCTTCATCAACAAATCTGCGCAATGATACAAGCCCGAGATCGTCCCCAAGCAGCTTCAGCAGCTCTATATGACACTCATTGATCATCCAGTTCAAGATCAACACATCCAATTGCATCTTCATCTGGACGCGCCGTGGCACATCCAGTGTTGTCGTTTTCATCAATTCGTTCCATTTCTTTGTAGAGTATATAGTTGTGCTTGTAGATGTCGCTGGCACCATCTTGGGTCTGTGGGGCGCTTCTCTGCTCGGCGACTTCTTACTGACCTTTGTGCTTCATCTATTGCTTAAAGGAGCTTTTTCATTATCTAAACATTTTGGTATATTGTACACTACTTTATCTTTTTGACACATTCGTCCAAGAGTTCACGTCTTGGTCTGTCTGAATGCAACTGCTTTGTCACTGAGCACCAAATCTCACCATGGCGGGGATCAGCGGTCTCCATATCATTCACAAGGGCATCTACTTCGTCCGGATCTCCATGTTTCGTCAAGAAAAGGTACAAATATACCCAGGTATCCCCAATATCTCTATCCAACTCTATGGCCTTGTCGAAAAAATTCTTACATCTACCGATTTTGCCGTCTTTCCAAAGCAAAAAGCCTATAGTAGCCAAGACAAGTGGATGATCATTGGTCAGTTGCATGGCGTCTCTGAAACTTGTCTTCTGCAAAGACTTCCTCTCCAAGTTGTTAATATGCTCACACCACAATTCAGGTGACGTAGGACACAGTTTCATCAGCAGCGCCAACACTGTACGAGCCAGCTTCAAGTCGCTTTGCTTATCTAGACGGAACTTCTCTCGCCAGAGCACGCCTTGTGTAGGATTCTGCAGGATCAGTTTATCCAAGACAGCTCTCTTTCTCAAAGGCGATTCTTCCAATTTGGCAAGTGCTAGCCATATCGGCACACTAGAGCTACAATTCGCAGTGCCCTGCTGGAGTACCAGTTTCAGTTCTCGGAGCTCATCACGCTGCTCAAAGATTTGCGAAGCTTGCAAGTAAAGCTTAAAGCATTCGGGGAATAAATCGAGCAGTTTTTGTACATATTCCACCAGCAAGTCTTGATTACCCTCTTCCCGTAAGAAATGGATATATTTATAGTACATTCTGGCAGTACGAATGTCTTGAATGCCTTTCAAATACAAGTCGTGGACCTGCTTTTGAGAATCTCCTTCTATACGTAAGACTTTGATCACCGCGAACAAGATCTGCTCGTTACCTGGCAACAGGGACCTAGCTCTGTCCAAAACCAGACGAGATTTTTCAAACTGTTGCGAGTTCAAGAACTCTTTTGCGTACCATAACCAGAAGATTTCCAGTCTTGGATTAGCCTCGATCAGTTGCTCGAAATATATCCACAAAGAGTCCGGTTCATAGGTCTTGATGAAGTCCAAGAACTGTCTCCAGGCACTGAGGTTCTCAGGAAACTTGGATACGACAAACTGGTAAATCAGTTTCAGCATCACGTCCAAGTGCTTTTCGTGGGCAAACGTTGCATCTTTCAACAATCTCCTTGCGGTCTTTTGAGAATCGTCGTCATCTACTTCTTTTGCTAGCAGCAGGACCAAGATCCCATTACAAGTCATCGGATAGCCTTCCAAGTCCAGTGCCAGAGCCCGCTGCATGTACTCGTCACGTGTCAAGACAGGAGTGTCAGAGATACCCTTCAGGACGATTTTGTTGACTTTGATCTCGTTTTCAGTGCTCTTCTCCTCCAACTTGGCCAGATGAATCCATATCTGCAAAGAGTCTGGATTCTGTTTCCGGGCATCGTTGAGCAAATTCCGCAGCGTCTTGAGATCTCCGGAGTGGAGGTCAATCAACTTGAGCCAGAGGTCAATAGAATTGGTCAACTCCACCAGTTTCGACAACAACTTCTTCTTGTCCTCAGGCTGCGACTCCAAATCTACAGCCAGTTCCCAAAGACTGACACTGGTGGGAAGAGACTCCAACAGTTTTCTCAAGATTCTACGCAGTGTTACGGTTTCAGACTCCAACTGGTACAGAGCAGTCCACAATTTCTCCGATCTGGACTGGAATGACAACAGTTGCCTTACAATGGACTTCTTATCTACAGGTTTCAGCATTCTCAAGTTTTCCAACCAGAGTTCGTCGCTGGAAGGGTTCAGTTCACATGCCTCGTCCATGATCAGACGGGCCAGATCGAACCGTTCCACGCTTTCTTCTAATCTGGCACTTGCTATCCAGCCACTGGGCTTTCTAGGCTCGTTTTTACGCAAATTCGAGAGGATCAACCGGGCTTTTTTGACATTGGCAACGTTTTCAGACGACATTGCCGCAGTTTCTAGCGACTGCAAGTACCCTTCAGTGTCGAAATTGGTCTCAGGAACAGTCGAGCCCAATTCCAACTCCAACAACTTGTCTTTGGCAACACTAATACTCTTGATATCGGTGACATCATCCAGTAACTGGGGCTGCTGTTGCATACCGTGCAAGACAGAGTCGGGCACTGCATAAAATCTCTGCTGTTGCTGGGCCAATTGCCGTGCCCGCTTGTTTTTCCGCGTCATATCCGCGGCATCTGGCAAGCTCAACCACTGGGACTCGGAAACCGAGCCTAAAGCTTGTTTCAAATCCCTGAACAGCTCACTTATCGGGGTATTTTGCCCCACTGCTTCAGCGGAGTCGTCTTCTGTGTCCAATTTCCGCTTCCGCCGCAGCATCCGCAGCTCTATCTCCTCATATATCCGATCCAGTTCATCGTCTTCGTCGTCGTCGTTGTTTGCCCGCAATAAACCGTCTTCCTCGGCGTCATTGTACTTATCTAGCTCATCTTCTTCTGCTCCAAACCCGTTCACCAGGGACAACTTCGGCCCGCCGACGTCCAGCTGCGTCGTAAATCCGGTAGCTCCGCGCCCTATTCCAGCTACGTACCCGGGCGGCAGCTCCTGGTCCAAAAAACTGTATTTTGAGTCCATCTGGCGTTGTCAGCGTGGTTTCAGGTGGATTGCCTGGCTTTGGCTTTGGCTTTTTAAAAGTCGTGCTGGAAATTTCAATTTCGATCAAAAATTTTTTTACAAAATTTTTATATTTTTCAGACAGAGAAGAGCATCAGCGGCATCAGGGTCATCTAAGCACCGCCAAAGCACGAGAGAAACGCCATCTGATCACACCATGTCAAAGAGATCAGCAGACAGCGACTCGATCCGCGAGAAATCGTCGAAAGCCAGCGAAAATGCCGTCCCACAGAGCACATTGAGAGACGATGGGAAATTGGCAGATGACGTTGAGATGGGGGAGTTTGAAGACCCCTACGGAGACGATTTCGAGAGCGAAGGCGAGATCATCGAGCTCGATTCCGCCAATGAGGACGAGGAACAAGATCCTGAGCAAAAACAGCTGCAGTTGGTTGCCCAGATGGAGCAAGAGCAAGAGGAACCAGAAGAAACCATATACTTACCACACAAGTCTAGACCCTTGGGACCAGATGAAGTGTTAGAAGCTGACCCAACTGTGTACGAAATGCTCCACAATGTCCATTTACCATGGCCGTGTTTGACCTTGGACATACTACCGGACAATTTGGGCTCAGATAGAAGGACTTATCCGGCGTCTGTGTACTTGCTGACGCTGACACAGGCTTCAAAAGCCAAGGATAATGAGTTGATCGTGATGAAACTCTCTTCTTTGGCCAAGACCTTGGTAAAAGATGAAGACGACGACGAAGATGACGATGATGACGATATCGACGTGGATCCGATCTTGGAAAATGAGAACATCCCATTGAAAGACACCACCAACAGGTTGAGAGTTTCTCCACATCTGCAGTCCACAGGCGAGTATTTCACGCTGACAATGGCCGAAAACGGTGACTGTTATATCCACGACATCTCGCACCACTTCAAGCTGTTTGATACACCTGCTTACACGGTGCCAAAACAGTTCCAGAGACCCATCCACACGATAAAAGCTCATGGAAACGTTGAAGGTTACGGTTTGGACTGGTCGCCTTTGATCACCACCGGCGCCTTGTTGACTGGTGACTGCTCGGGTAGAATCCACCTCACTCAGAGAACACTGAAGAAGTGGGTCACGGATTCCACGCCGTTCCAGGCATCAAATGCCTCTGTAGAAGACATCCAGTGGTCGCCAAGCGAGCAGACAGTGTTTGCTTCGGGAGATTGCGACGGATACATCCGGATCTGGGACACGAGATCGAAGAAGCACAAGCCGGCAATTAACGTCAAGCTGTCGCAGTCCGATGTGAATGTGATTTCGTGGTGTAACAAGCTCGATTACTTGTTGGCATCGGGCCACGATGACGGTTCGTGGGGTGTTTGGGACTTGAGAAATTTCCAAAACAACAAGACTCCTTCGCCTGTTGTGCACTACGATTTCCACAAACTGCCAATCACCAGTATCAAGTTTAACCCATTGGACGACTCCATCGTGGCCGTTTCCTCGGAGGATAACACTGTCACGTTGTGGGATTTGGCTGTAGAGGCAGATGATGAAGAAGTGAAGCAGCAGCAGAACGAGTTTAGAGAATTGAACGACATTCCAGCTCAGTTGCTTTTCGTGCACTGGCAGAAAGAGGTCAAGGATGTGTGTTGGCATAAGCAAATCCCAGGTGCTTTGGTGAGCACGGGGACCGATGGGTTGAATGTGTGGAAGACAATTAGTGTCGATTAGAATATATAAATGCATTATTCATCTGATTTGTGTAAGAACAATATCATTGGCTGGTATTTTTTACAATCACTGACGTGAAATACATAGTGAACCATATGACAATTCTGGATACTTACAAAGCTATGCCCATTCTGAAGTGAACCTTATGACCTCTGATTCTGCTAGAGCAATGGATCAGCCTCTGAGTGGAGATTTCCCAGTGCAATATCCGCTACAGCCTGCTCTTCTAATACCCGGCTCTCGCTTCCAAATATATGGAAATACGCACACATACAGAGCAACAAACCCTGGAGAGTGGCCAGTGTGAAGTAGGGCAACCAAGAGGACCAGCTCGAATTGGGTGCCAAAAATAACATGAGAGTCCACAAATATCCGCCTGGAGTCTGCATGAGCATCATCTTCACCGAAAGAGACCCCGCATGTTTCAATTTATACGTGGTGTAGATCTGTGGGAAGTACTGTATGCCGGATAACACCGACGACACGATGCCACAATAGCTGGCAAATTGGTTGATATGGCCGGGACTGAATTCTAGAATATACCACGTGAGTGCTGTGTTGATAACCGCGTACCATCCAAACAGTGAAAATACGTGCTGCAATTCTTTGTAGTCTTTCTTGTCCTGAGTGATTGAATCACGTGTGCAAAAAACCAGCAACACCAATATCAGCGAATAACTCAAAAATTGGACCCCCACTTGGATCAATCCGATATGGGCATTCAAGCACTGGAACGCAGACAACTGTAAGTGGCAACATTCGCGCAGTTGCGATGTGAGTAGCACCAAATTCAAGAATGCAGAGCATCCACTTGTGGATCCTAGTAGGAGAAAAATAGGGGATAAACCCTCTGTGGTTTTGCGGTCAATTATGCGTAAATGCTGGGGCAAATAGGATAAAAAGATACCGATGGCAAGTATTAGCGATATGGAGAATGTAGACACTGGCAGTGTCTCATAAACTGAGCATTGCAACGCCATGATGTGCTGTGGAGGTGTAGGCGCTTGGTGTATAGAGAAAAAAGTGTTTTCATGATTTATTTTATCTTATTTTTATTCTCTACATATTTTACATTCCTTTATTTTTTTTTATCTTAGTTTTTTGTAATTTTTTTTTTTTCAAATTTTTCATTGCGATGACTTAAACGTACACCCAACACAGTACACCAATACACCAATGATACCCGAAGAAAGGACGGAAACTCCACCAGTGGACTCGCTGGTTGATTCAGTTGTACAAGGCTCAACACCCGAGCCACAAAAAAAGCCAGATTTGGACACCAGAATCGGGAAAGATGACCCCTTTGTGTTTGGACAGAGGTATTTGACCGATGAGAGCGATGTATTTAACCACAACGCCTGGGATCACGTAGAATGGGGAGAGGAACAGAAGAATGAGGCCGAGGAGAAGATAAAGAAACAGTACGATGCTCCAGTGCTGGATTTCGACAAAAAGTTGTACAACGAAAACCCACTGAGGTACTGGGACATTTTTTACCGTAATACCAATGGTAACTTCTTCAAGGACAGAAAATGGTTACAGATCGAGTTTCCGATCTTGTATGATGCCATAAAGAAAGACGCTGGACCGGTAAAGATATTGGAAGTCGGGTGTGGCAACGGGTCGACACTTTTCCCGGTGTTGCGGGAAAACGAGAACAAACAGATGCAGATTGTCGCTGCAGATTACAGTAAAAATGCCATCGATATCATCAAAAAATCCGATCAGTATGACTCAAGATACGCTCACGCATGTGTATGGGATTTGGCCAACGAAGAAGGCACGTTGCCAGAGAATGTAGAACCACATTCCGTCGATATAGTGACGATGATCTTTGTTTTCAGTGCCTTGCATCCGAAACAATGGGACTCTGCTGTCAAGAACTTGACCAAGATCTTGAAACCTGGTGGACAGATATTATTCAGAGACTACGGCAGGTACGACTTGGCACAGGTGAGGTTCAAGAAATACCGCTTGTTGGAAGATAACTTCTACATCAGAGGTGACGGCACCAGAGTGTACTTCTTCACCGAAGATGAGTTGAGACAGATCTTTGGATCTGTTTTCAAAGAACGCAAAATCGCCACCGATAGAAGGTTGCTTGTGAATAGAAAGAAACAGTTGAAGATGTATAGAATTTGGTTGCAACTGGTTTTTGATGTATAGACTAACGGATCACAATTGTCACGTGTAAAAACGCATCCACGTAGCTGAACAACCTGTATGCATCCACCAATGGTGTGTCCTTGGGGATCTCTACACCATGAACCACAGGATACGCGATCTTGTACACGTCGTCGTCGATCAAGAACAACTCGGGGATAGCATCCTGTAGCATATCTCCCACAGTCTTGCTGTCCAAGGGGTTTATCACCGGCTGGAGCACGTTGTTCAGCGAGATGGGAAGGTATAACCGTATGGGGATGTTTCTAAATTTGGAGATCTGTGCCGGCACAAACATTTCAACTACAGAATTGTACATGGCCAAGTTTTGTAACTGGACACCGCCTTGCCATAGCTTCAAAGTGTCGTCTTTTGATAACGACATGACCGGTTTGGCCGAGCCGTGGATGATGTAGCATGCCTGCTTCAACTGGTTGATCCAGTAGTCCTGTAAGAATCCAAATTGATCCATTTCCCCGAGATCTCTTACCACAGTAACGGGTATTATATACTCTTTTGGGTAATCCCTAAAATTCAAAGTCAATTCCCACACTGACGCGCCGACACTTCTCTCCGCGGTGATCATGTCATACGATAGCCCAATGGGGTAATTCCACTTGATAGGCACTCCGTCTTCATCGCTGCATTCAAACCACCACTGTGATAACTTCTCTGACCACTCGGGGACCAACATGTGCGGCTTGAAGTAGTGGAGCATCGTGGCAAGACAGAGCTGAATGTATGAATCTCTTCGCACTTTTAAGTAGAAATGGTGTATAGAAGTTTGCTCATTGGAGTCTTTGGGATTCAATGTCACTTTGATGTTGATACTCCCGTCCCATATCGCCTCTCTCAACCTTGTCAACGAAGATGGCATGATATGGTTTGGGTTTCTATAGAAGAGGATTTTATTTTTTTCTGTATAATGATTAAGGGGAACTTTTATAGTATTCAAAGGGATACTTATAAAGAGATTGGAGCCGTTCCAGGTACCTCTTTTGAATTATAAAAAGAGGTCTGTTGTAGAAAACAAATGACAGGATGGAGAACCGCGGAATTACTGTGAATTCAGGGTCACGCCATCACCTGCACCTCTTTTGATCACATTGATCCTCAATAAACGAACCACTTCACACCCCTTTTTACGATGTGAACCAGGTATTAAAACATGAACTTGGTTTCCACGCAAAGGTAAGTTAAAGTTGAGCAATTTGTCTAACCAGCCCTCTCATCTCTTAAGTAACCACCAATTTCTCTCGGCTAAAGAATTATATTGATTACGCAATGTATGAAAATCACAGATTCAAGTACTCAAGTATCTGGAAAGAAGTAATCGTTGAGGAAAGTTTTGGTGAAATCGTCGTTCTGGAAAAAGTTGGAGAAATCTGACTCAGAAAAGACAGTCAGCGGTGACATTGCCGACTGTACATCGCTAGAGTCTGAAGGCGTGATGTCAGTGCCGGTCAGGGGTGCAGTTTTCAGCAAATCATTCAATAAATTGTAGAACGCAGGATCCACCCTCTTGTAGAATGTTGGAAACGACGGTAGAACCTTGGTATCATGGATGACTGTATCACATTTCAACTCTTTTAACCTTTTGTTGCTCTCCACATTCAGGTAAATCGAAGACAACCATGAGAATTTTTGAAACAAATGAGGTACGACATCCTTGTTAAACGGCATTGGAAGATGGTCATCTGCAGCGACTTGGAGTATTATACAGATCAAATTCATCATGAAGTTGAAGTTAGTGATGACGTCGCACAGAATGCTCTTTTCAGCGAGATAGGCATCTTCGGTGGCTGGAGATTGCAAGCGCTGCCATTCGTCCAAATCGATCACCAATGTCTTATTAGAAGCTCTTTTCAGCGGACGCACAGCGAATTGCTCCAGCATCTCATCTTGCTGAGAAGCCGATTGCACAGATTGCACCATAGAGATACCGATCTGTGCGATACATCTCAGCAAGGACTGGTTCGTCAACGAACTGGCAATTATGGTGAACTGGTTTTTCGAATAAGAAGCCAGTGAGACATGGTTGAATCTCTGGCACACTGATATGAAATTGGCCGATGCCATCGCTATGACAAGACAAGCTTTGAAAGAGGCAGTGACATGTCTCTCCTTCTCGGCCCTGGTCTTCACAACACGCACTATGGCGTAGTGCAACGTCATTATGACGGTCATGACCTGGATCGAAAGATACACACAAGAGATCAAGGTGACGTCAGGGAATGAGAGCACACTCAACTTGTGTATCTTGTCAAAAACACAGTCCAAGTATGAATGGAAGAAGTCCTCAATGTCATTTATCGACGAGACAAAGTCGCTGAACATCACCTTGGGCATGTTTAGGGATTTACACACATTACGAATACAAACTGTGGTCTTGTAGAACAAAGACTCGTCGTTGACCAATCCCACGTCACAAATATCGTCGGAGATTGCCAAGGGAAATCCGTGGTTAAAAGAGGCTAGGGCATCGAAGTACATGATAGCCCTCCACAAGTTTTTCAGCGTGGAGATGAAACTCAAAGAATGGCCTTTGTAGAAGGCATCGATGTCCCGGTTGAGACCTAATTTGACACCGAGAGTCACCATCAAACTGTCTAAAGTGGATCCTTCAAGTGTTCCAGAGCCATCCATGACTGCGAATTCCATCTTTTGGACCCATGACAACAATAAAGTTGCCTGCAACGCTGGGAAAGATGCTCTCTTTCTATAATTGGCACAGTCCAACAAGATCCGCAGGTAATTTATCAACAAGTTGTCCGGATCCGTATAGATACTGCAGCCGATACATTTAGCAGATTTGTGCTGGAAACAGAGCACCATCCGCACTACGATGATTACAAGGGCTGCACGTGAAAAATCTTTCAACTCACCGGAGATTGCCAAGCGGCAACTGCCGTCCAGTTGTTTCTTGAACAACAGTTCGAAATCTTGGATCAACAACTCTCTGTCCAATATGGGGAACATCTGGTGCCACAATCCGTTCACATACTCCAAAAGAATCACCGAAACGGTATCCCAATTGGGAAGATGTGCTTCTATATGCCGGATCAACAGCAAATGGTCAGTGCTGTCCGGGATCCCCATGGGAGCCCTGTGCTCGTTGAGTTTCAGGGCATCTGAGTCCTGCAGCTGGTGGGGCCGCTTTCTATTCGTCTTCAAAAACGCTAAATATGTCCATCTGACACGCTCAATCACAGAGAGATAACTTGTAAGTCCGTAAAAAACAGTGTGGTCTTTGGCCTGCAATAAGAAACACATCTTGGATAGATCGATTTCGAAATCGTCCTCCATTTTGGCCACAGAATTGGCCTGTTGTTGCGGGTTCTCGGATATCGAAAGCTGTTTTAACTGTCTCCGCAACTTTTCGTTCTCCTGGCGGAGTTTGCTCAACTCTTCGTGCACGATATTGGTACCAAATGGGCTGTCATCGTAGATACATTCGTGGATACCCTTCACACTACACGCAGTGCAGATGGGTGTAGCCAAATCACACTTGACTTTGCGACTCCGACATGCTAAGCAAGATTTCACCACTCTTCTTCTCATTCTGGGCTTTGCCACCATCGCCGTGCCGTCCATTGTCAGGCTCATCTTGCAATTACAAATTCTTACAGGGTTCATTTTCATTATTTGCATGTTTTTTTTCATTTTTTCGTTCCGCTAGAATTCATTATATGCTGAGGGGTGTTATTGGGGGTTATTCCTTCGAAAAGAACGGCGACAGGTTGGATGATTTATCGACCCAGTCCATGACGTATTTGTCGAAATCTTCGTTCAACTGTGAGTAGTCGATCTGCCACATCGGGTTGTCCAAAATGGCCAACGGGTTGCCACGGCTATGAATCCTTCTGCACATTTGCACAGTAGATGTGTCTACACTCACGTCGTGCACCACATTCACTTTCACCTCTGACAACCGCAATTTCGCAGCCAAAGTCGTCTCACCTTTGATAAGCTTGTCCAAGTGGATCAGAGAGAGCAACAAGATGAACAACGAGTAATCGTTGACGCATCTCAGTAAAGTCTCTGTGGCGGTCTTTGTAAAATCGCTATCCAACCACAAAACAGTGGACAAACTGGAGGTCATCAAGCTGTGCATCACTGCCAAACCCGTCAGCGCCTTGTTGCTGCCAGAAAATGGCTCGAAATCGTCGGCATCGTCCGATAAGTCCTGCAAGACGGACGTCTTGATAGAGATCTCTTCCTGCACAGGGGTGATCTGGTGGGGGAAGTATCCCCTTAGACAGACCATCACTGAGGTGAAATATACGAGAAAACATCTCACACATCCGTGCCGCCGCATTCCAGCGACAAAGCACCGCATCCGCATCACTGCAGCACGGTCATAACTACCGTGAAATCCTTGCTCGGATTCGGCCTGTTTCTGGAACTCTGTACCCGAAACCAACAAGAGCAACGTGTATTTCACAGATAAGGTGTAATACAAGACAGATCGTTTCTCATCGAGCGGATTGATTACGTAGAACAAAAACTGGTGGCCGTTTTGCAAGAAACAGATGAGCGCCTGTGCCAAAAAGATCTTGGCGCAAATCTGGAGAGACTCCGGAGTGCCTTTAGTCTCGGTATACATATGAATCAACTCGAAGATTGGCTCAAATTCGTCTCTGAGAAACGATTTCAAGTCGGCAATTCTCTTTTGAAGTGACCGGATCGTTAATACTGGAGACTGAAGATCATTGCACAGTCTCCGCATCTGCAAAGTGGTTTTAACGAAAATATCGTCTTTGTCCAAGAACTCTGTACGCAAATCCAGATCGGAGATGAGCAAGGGGATTCCCCTGTCGAAGGACTGCAAAGCGTCAAAGAATAAGAGCCGTACCCAAAGGT
This sequence comes from Nakazawaea sp. yHDR128, assembly GCA_030571255.1. Taxonomy (NCBI): domain Eukaryota; kingdom Fungi; phylum Ascomycota; class Pichiomycetes; order Alaninales; family Pachysolenaceae; genus Nakazawaea; species Nakazawaea sp. yHDR128. The sequence continues at coordinate 210,120 of JAJLXL010000021.1, forward strand.
TCTTCAAAGCCTTGCGATGTGAGGCAGATTTCGATCTATAGAGGTAATCTATATCCTGGTTTAACAGCAACAAGATCCCCATTTGGAAAGCTGACGAAAATTGCAACACCCCCTTTGAACCGTCTCCACCATCGCCGTCTCTGGAATCGAAAATCCGCAATAGCCGCATTAAGAACAACGTCTGCACAGCTGGAAGAGAACTGTTTTCCATGTGCCGAGAACAGATCAATAATTTGTGCACGAATTTGAGCAACAAATCGTCATCGTCTTCGTATATACGGTTCTGCAAGTTGGTGGTGTCGTTGAGCTCTGCCACCATTTCGTATTTCATCATGATCACAATCAACGCAAGGTTACTATATTCAATTTGGGAATTTGCAAGGGTCACATTTACACGACCGTTGCACTTGGAGGTGAAGATTTGGTTGAATTTCTCAAACATCTCATCTTTATCGAATATGGGCAAGAAGTTGAACCAGATACCATCGAAAAACTTACTAAAGTAGTAGAGACACTGTTCATAACTGGGCAACACGAGTTCGAGATTCATGATTAGATCCGAACTGCTGACTTCGACGAGTGAGTTGAAACTCGAAGTATGTGGTCTGTTCATGATCTTCCATTGCAGCCTATCGGATTTAATACTCTTCTTGAAGAATTCGAGATAACTAGGCAAAATCCCAGACTCAGTGCTCATGAGACACTCCCATGTACTGAGACCGACATATTTGATCTTGTTTCTCTTCAACTGGACCGACTGGAACTTGTTTCTATCAATGGGCCGGTCATCGAGTGCACCTGAAGGTGGCGTGCTGTTGGAATCAAATGTCGCAGGCCCAGAGCTGCTGGTGCTGGGACTACTGCTCTCCAACTGGGCTATTTTCTTTCTCAACAGCAGATTCTGCCTCTTTAAGGCATTAATACTGTTCTCATAATTTTTGAGATCCACTTTGTTGTCGTTGCCATCGTAAACACATTCAGTTAGCAGTTTAGCGCCACACAGCGTGCACATGGGTTTCTTGAAATCACATTTCACCTTTCTCAGTCTACAATTCTGGCACAGCTTCACCGAACGTCTGCGTTTGACCATTCGGCTCTCGCCGAAGTTTTCAAGTGTGATCACCTCCATCTGGTTCTGTTGAGCTGTTCAGTTCCGCGCTATGTGATCCTGAGTAGACTTGGAGTCAAAGTGAAATCGAACGGGTACTAAAGGTACCAAAAATAAAGGGTTCTTCCCGATTAGGCAACACTGGGCCGTCCGATCCGGGCTGCAATTTATTGTCTAGGTAAGGGTTGGGGCTTGGATATGTCAGAGAGATCTGCAGAGAACGCACAGGATGGGGCACTGTGGTGTTCAGATATCTGCTCACAGTGTGAGTTGTGCAAATCAGGTTCAATCAAGTTCACCTCCTCTTAACTGCTGTGCTGCCTTTACACTGCAATGCCAAATCTGATCAGCTCAAATGATGAAAAAAATCAAAAAATAAAAGAATAAAAAACAAGAATTGAAGTTGTAATTCAGCATCAATTGATACCAATTGACCAATCGATCCTGGCCCAATCAATCCACGATGTCATTTGCTCCAACTGCATTTGCCGAGACGACGAAATTCGTGCGCAATCCGACGGAGATGAAGTTCAAGACCTTGAGCTTGTACCGTCGCTACTTGAGACACTCGAGAGAATTCGTCAACAGTTACAATTTGAACATCCCCCCATCTCAAGTGAAGACAAAAGTTAGACAGGAATTCGAGAGAAATAGATACGTGACCAATTTGTCGATCCAGAACGTGTTGTATCTGAAAGGTCAGATGGAATTCCAAGAGTTGGTGAATTTCTGGAAACAAGAGTGCCATGTCATGAAATATTTCGAGACGAATGAGTACTATGACACCACACATAACACGGGGTTCCTCGACAAGTTCTTGAAAGGAGCCGATTGAATCGATCTATTTATTTATTTATACTTATTTATCTATTTATTTTAACATCATGCGACATCACTTTTGTCTGGCCAAAAATTCGTCTATCAAGCCCAATTTGTTCTCCTGGTCCATGAACTTGATATATCTGACCAATTCGAAACAGATCTGGAATTCTCCGTGGTCTACCAATTTGTCCATGATCTCTAGGATCAAATGTTTGTCGTCATCGTTGATCAACAGTCCATCTGAGTGCTGTCTTTCATAGTTCAACGTCAAGATCAAGTAATGACATCCCAATTTGTAGTCCTGCGATGGCATTATTTTGTCGTTCAAGATCTCACGCGGTGACATTCCTAATTCTTTGAAGAACTTGAACCAATACTTTGTCTCTATCTTTTTCAAGAGACTCAAATAGATTACATATTCTGATGAACTCACTGTCGACGATACACGGATCAAGTTGATCAACTTGTGGAACACTTTAGAGTCGTCATTTTCGGAAATCAAGTAGTTCAACACCAAGAGCTCAAGACAAAATTGGTAGTTTTTGAACTTGGAAAACCGGTGGTAGAGCTCTTCCTCCGTATACGATTTAAAAGTCGCAATTTCTCCAACTCTCAAGTAATAGTTCAACAAATCGTTCAAGAAATCTTTACGCACCGACCGCCTGTTGAAACTGAACCATTCCAGACCTTTTGTGAGCATTTTCAGATCGACTTCGAAGCCGATTATACAGTTCTGGTCCAAAATTGTCACAAACGGATAGATATTACTGTGGTTTTTCAGTACCACATTCACCTCATCGGCCCTGTTCAATTTGGCATCGGTGCTGGTCAAGTCTTTCAAATAATCCGTCTCGTCGTCGATGTTCACACAAAGAGGCTCAACTTTCGAAATGTTGTACTTCAGCAACCGGGCATTGGCCAAGATGTTCAAGTCGAAATAGATCATGTCATTTCCGTTGAACATCGAGATTATGTAGGGAGTCAATTTGTACAAGTACTCTACACCGGACAGAAGTGCGATTTTCTCGAATCTAATCGAGGGACGCTTCTTGTGTGATGAATGGGAATGCCCAGGTTGCGTAGGAGTACCATTAACACTACCGTTATTCACTACGGTCTGTCTACTAGGAGTCTCTGGGAACTGTGGAGCCTGCTCTGTCTTTGGAGTTGTCGCTTCTGATTTGATGTCGATGGCCGAGTTTGCACGTGTTAACGACTGGAAAGATGAAGTGGACTTGATCTTGGCGAGATTTGTCACCGAAGAAGTGAAACTGGAAGCGATATCTTCCTCTACCAAAGATTGTCGGAGATATATGACGTCTCCATTGACCAAGATCAAGAGATCGTTTTCGTTGATCTTGTTGATGGACTTGATCGACAGAGGATCGAATCTCAACTTGTCTAGAGAAGATTGGAAAAACCTCTTCAAAGAGAAAACCTTGTTACATTTCAACTGCAAAGTGGATTTCTTGCCCTTGTGGATTTTCGAGATGTTGAAGAAATAGCAGTTGAGTTCGGTGGTCAAAATGATCAACTCTTTATTGTCGTCCAAGTTGAAATACAAGAAATCCTCCTTTGGTTTCGATCTCGGTAGACTCTCGCCTCTCTTGTTTACCAAATCGGCATTGCTGAAAGTGTAGTTCCATATACAGAGTTCTTGATTGAACTCCACGTCTTCGTTCCAGATCAAGTTCGAAAAGATCAACACCTCTGTAGTGGGTTTCAACTCCTCGTCTGCACTCAAATCGTTGAATTTACTGTGCTCGTCGGCTTTGATCAGCAAGATCAAATGGTTTTCAAACCACAACGACTGCAAGATGTTGTTACTGGACGAATTTTTCGGGAAATCGCCTCCCATGGAGTTGTGATAGTCGTTGATCAAGAACTTCCATCTCTTGGTCTTTGTATGGTATATGATCAAGTCTGTGTTGCCACTGCAACAGATGAACTGGCCGTCGTCAGACAGTGTCAACGACGTGATGTGGGTGTTTTTCAACTTGAAATTCGTCGGCAATTGGATGTGGTACCAGAGCTCTGATTCTTTGTTGTTCAAGATCTCTGATTCCGAAGAGTAGTCGTTGAGCAGCTTTTCAAAGCCTTTAAACACGGAAATGTAGTCGTTATTGTACAAGATGGGTCTCTTCAAGGACAAGGAGTTCTGCTGCAAGGTGGAATTGGACCGGATGAGCTTGAAAGTGAAGATCCGAGACTCGTTCACAAAGATCATCTCGTTATTTGCACTCCAACCACCGTTGCAGATCGTGGTGAACCAGTTCTTTGTCAAAGGCAATTTCAGATGTTCTTCAGCGAAATCAAACGTGGAGAAGTTCAAATTGCCAAATACCGAGAAGATCGACCAGCCCTTGTCGTACAAAACCAAGATACACGAACCACACGGCGAGATTTTCAAATCTTTCACCTTTGACGACTTGTTGATGGACGATTTCTTGTTGATGGACACCAATTGCACGTGCTTTTGGTCCCTCAACTTGTGGATATGCAAATTGCCCTCTTTGGTCACCGTGGTCAACAAATTGTATCCGGCGTTCACGGTGAACCGCTCTAACAGATCTTCGCTCTTGTGCACGAGAAAGCCCTGGAATGACGTTACCACCTGTGAGTTCACCTTCACGGCCCATATCCTGCTGTTCTCGTTCAACCAATATAACGTCTTGGACGTCGGCTCGAACTCGATCTGGACGATATCGGACTTGTCCTGCGAGTACCAGTCCAACTCGTCCACCAAGGTCACCTCGATGTTACTGTTGTTGTGGGAGTCGCCCAAATGGATCAACTGCAACAGTTTCGGGTCCCTGGTGATGAGCAACAACTTGTTGTCCGGTAAAGTGATGAAATCCACCAACGCGCTCTGGATCTTGAGCACCAACTTGAACCGGAGGCTCAAGTCGAAATTCGGGTTCTCCACCTCGGATTTCGCAAACAAGTTGCTGAAAAAGCCCTTTATATTCAGATCTTTTCCTTCGGTGGCAATGGGGAACCCGTTTTGGAGTAACTTGCTCGACTGTTGCTTGTCGTATATGCTCAAGATCTCATCCATTGAGGTGTTTTGAGATTTGAGATCGAGTGTAGAGTACACTAGAAGGTAGTTATTTGCCGATTGCACGATGAAATTGTGCCCATTATGTGCCCGTTTCACGCGTACATTCGGTCCGTACGTTGTCATGGAGTCTTTGGACCGCACATGCGCATTGACAACGGTGTGTGTCTTGGAATTCACCAAGTAGATCGATCTGGATGTGATCACTGCATAGGGGAGCTGCTTGTCGTTGGTGCACACGTCCAAAATCGGGTCTAGATGCGCATCAGCATCATTGGGGAGCTGCGGGAGCGCAAATACGTGTGGTGAAGAAGACGGCCAGATCATGGTCAAATGGGCGCCAATGGTCTCGAGGGACTTTCACTCCGCAGTTTTCATCCGCAGATTTCGGGTTTTTTTTCAACTAGAGGTAGGTGTAGCGATGTGTTTTGGGGCACTGGTGTAGCGATGTGTTGGGCACTGGCACTCACACTGGCACTGGCACCGACAGTGTATTCTATTATATATATCTATTGGATCTCCAAGGACAGAGCCATGGCCTGGGCCAACTCCAGCTCGTATTCGTCCAGTTCATAACTGTCCTGCTGGGGCTGTCTGGCCTGGGATGACGAGCCTTCTCCGGGACCCAGGGCCGATACATGGCTTCGCGTCTCAACTTTCGACCGTACAATTGCCAGCAGCAAATCTGGATCAGTTTTTACTTCAGCGTCATCTCGCTGCTTTGATTGCGACTTGGAAACTCCCTCGAGAAACGAGCCTGTCGCCTCAATCTTGGACAACTCTATAATTTTTTGATACTCTTCATCTACAACAGTTTCCTGGCCATTTTTCAAGCTCTCGCTCATCAGAATGGCCAATTCCAACTCTTCACCTTCATCTAGATCATCTCGGCCATTGTACTTTTCTATTAGTCTGTTCCTCAGATCCACTATGCTCTGTTCATGGGCCATGTCTTCCAATTGCAGCTTGATCCCACGGTCCAAGATGTTCTTGCGATCTGATCCGCTATAACCCTTGCGTTTCTTCTTCAACTTGTCCTTGATCGTGTTGAGTTCTCCAAACTGGAAATACTGCACCAAATTCTTGGTCACGATGATCCCATTAGTCAGAAAACTGTCCGGGTTCAAGATGATCGAATCTACAGCTAAATCGTACTCCATGGGCAACAATCTACGTGGAATCCTTATTGAGGCGACTCTTACGGGATCTCCGGTCAATATGTCGTAGAGGAAACATACTCCGTTCACAGTACCGATTACAGCGACTGCAGAGTTGATCAGAACTGTCCGCACGGGGAAAATCTCGGTATGACGTTTCTTGAACTCCGGACGGATCACCGAAGTCGGAGTCAAATGGCTGGACCGGATGTTGAAGATGTACACCAGCCCGTTATCGAGCACTGCGGCCATCATACAGACATCGTTTCCAGCCAAGGTCAGGTTGGAATCTCTCTGAATGTTCTGGTCAAAAGAGAGCTCCACTACGATGGACTCCACATCTTGTTGGATCTTGAACGATTTCAAAGCTCCAAGGGACAGATCGTCAAAGGAATAGATATGCAAGGTGGATCCCTGGTAGCAGATGAGCTGTTTCAGCGGGAAATCCACGGTATCGATGCCGTGGGGCGGGATGACGAAATTGGCAGACTCGTGTCTCGCGAGTGCCAATTGCATCAAGTTCTTCTTCACTATGTAGATTTGGAAATCCTCGCCCAACGCCACTATGGTGTCTTTGAAATTGGACCAAACCCTAAAGATCGGGCCGTTGTAGTTGGGAATTTGCACCGTTTCTAGCAACAGCAACGTCCTCAAGTCCCACAATTTGATCCTGCCAGCGGCATCACCAGTGACACAGCCACAGGACCCGTCTTTCCCGCTCATATTGTCGACACAGTCCAACGACATGAACTCACTTCTGTCTGTGGGGTCGTGGAACTGCACGATCGGGTTCAAATACGATTTCGAGTTCAAGAATTTCAGCGCCAACACGTTCCCCGGCAGAAAGAACACTACAAAGCTCGGAGTCAACTTGTATCCTTGATCTATGACCCTCGAAAGCACCGGAAGAGCGATCTGGTTCCGGCCATTGGAGAGTTTTCCAATGTTCAAGACTCCATCGTATGGGTTCATGGCCACGTATCGGTCGTTGGCAAAGTCAGTTGCCACTCTTATGGGCAGGGATCCGGGGTATGTATTCTCCAATGGGTAATTTTTGTGGATAGAGGTCCCCTTGGCCCATTTGCGGACCAAAGACACCCTCAAGATGTACTCATCTCTCCAGATCTTGCTGCGACTCAAGCTGGCAAACTTGGAAGCACCAAAGCGTTGCTTAAAAGTCTCTTTCCAGAGCTCGTTGTTGTTGATGATCCGATTCCAGCTCCTGCACACCGATCCGACCCGGTTGTCCAAGTCAAAGGGGTCTAGGTGGCTGAAGATCTGGATGAGGATCTCCACAGGTAAATCTGCCAAAGATTGGTTCTTTGCGGGGCTGCCCTGGCGCGAAATCCGCTGGCTTGAGGCCAGACAAACGTCGTTTCCCAATGCGTCATGCTGTGGCTGAAGCATGGGCGCAGAGTCAGCGCCATTAGTATCGTCTTCGGCCGTCATTTCGTGGCGTTGTCGCAGTGAAGACCCCTTCAAGAGCGTTTAGAGGGCGAAAACGTGCAAAGAGAAAAAAATAAAAATAAAAAAAATGTAAATTTTGAGCTCATCGAGTACTAGATACTGAATATCAAGGGCGGTAGAGCAGAACCAGGACATCCGGAGATGCTGACAATGATCAGAATAGTGCGGCAGAGCGCAAAGAATAATATAAACGATATAAACCGGATCCGCCAGTACCATGGACTCTGTGACGTGTCTCTGGAGTATACACACACCTTGAAGAACAGACCCCCTAGGGATAGACAGTACCCTTCGTTTGTGACAGTGCCCAGCGCGGTGAGACTGGACTTGTACAACGATATAGTGCGACCAGGATCGGAGCCACTCTGGCTGGCTTCTTTGACGTTATCGGAGCACACCAGCAAGACAAACCTGATGCTTGCCCCGATAGATGTGCGATTGACAGAATCCGAGGTGCAAAATATAGTGATGGATCCCACTTCGCTTCGGTACTTTGATATCCCGCGATTACAGTGCAAAGTCTCTGCAGTTAGTCTTCGGAAGTTGGGCAAATCCATATTAGAGTTACAGCTCGCGAAACTGATCTTGGCGCCGCCGCGATATGACTGGTCACACTTGGATTCACATCTCAAGACCACCTTGATCCAAGACCAGGAAACCATACACAAAACCGCTCACAAGTTGGGGATCTACCACGTGGTGGCACAGGATTGCTACAAATCAGTTACGATGCTTTTGCTGCTCTTGGATTTGAAATACGGTGCGTCGCGACTGGCAAAATTCATGGAGCTCGTGTATTTACCAGAGAGCTTTAAAGTCATTAGTGAAGAGTATATAAAGTGATACATGTATATAGAAAGCAAGCGGGGATCCTTTGATTTCTGCAATTTTCAAACACACTTGGTGCGCGCATATCAGCACTCTCATGGCTCTCTCCCGATATAATCGCGTCCACTCCGTGTACTTGTGCACTTGGTGCCACCTCATCTCAGGCTGTCAAATCAAAATTCTCCTTTTTGTAACCCCAAGGCTATTTTTTCTGTGAGGGAAAAAACGAAATGAAAATTTTAGACATGCCAACGGCTAGAGCTCGATCGAGGAGTTCACGTGATTATACCAGCGCGAGAGCCGGAAAACCAGTGCAGTTCAATAGATTGAGCCGTCCAATATACAGAACCCACCATACAAGATGCCGGAGAGCGAAGAAGAGCAGGAGGCTAGATACCGCGGGCTCTTTGAGTCGATGGACAGAAATCACGCCGGCAAAATTAACCTAAAGGAGTTTATAAAGACATACGAACAGAGTAACCATCCCTTACAGGACAAGGAACTGATAGGAGAAGTGTTTCAAAGTTTCGACTTGAATAATGACAACTACATCGATTTCCAGGATTTTAAGAGGTACGTAACGGTGCTGGAACAACAGATAAGAAGGGGCTTCAGCCTTGTGGATCTGGATCACGATGGGAAGTTGAACAAACAGGACTTGATAAGGTATTTCCAAGAGACTTTACATTTGAAACCCACTGAGCATGATATTGACGTTTTTTTCAGCAACGTGGATAACAAGAATGACGGTATCATCACATATGACGAATTCAGAGACTTTTTGTTATTCTTCCCCAGGTTGAACGGATCACGTATCAAGACGGCTTTCCAGTTGTTCAACAATGACAAATTGGACTACACAAACTCGGAAGGTGATGTCACGGTGATTGACGATTTCTTAAAAGGCTTTGGATATTTTATGAGCGGAGGCTTGAGTGGAGTGGTGTCTAGGACTTGTACGGCACCTTTCGACAGAGTGAAGGTGTTTTTGATTGCCAGAACGGATTTGCATGTGACTTTCATCCACACGAAGAACGATAACAGGACTGCCAAGTTGAAAAGCCCCATAGTGAAACTGGCCACGTCGTTATACAGACAAGGTGGTCTCAGACTGTTCTATGTGGGAAATGGATTAAATGTGTTGAAAGTTTTCCCCGAGAGTGCGATGAAATTCGGATCTTTTGAGTTGGCGAAACGGTTTTTCTGCCAATTGGAAGGTAAATCCGACACCCAGGAGTTGGGCAAGTTGTCCACGTATATAAGTGGAGGTTTCGGAGGTGTAGTATCACAGATGGCTGTTTATCCGGTGGACACTTTGAAATACCGGTTGCAATGTGCGCAATTGGACTCTAACCTACGCGGAACTCCGTTGTTGGTCTCGACACTGAAGCAGATGTACAAAGAAGGAGGAATTGCCATCTTTTACCGTGGATTGATGGCTGGAATCACCGGTATTTTCCCCTATCTGGCGTTGGATTTGGGTACTTTTTCCACGATAAAGAAATGGTACCTTCACCGCGAGGCCACGAGACAAGGCTTGAACATCGACGATGAAGACTTGAAACTCCCAAACCACATCGTTTTGGGCATCGGTGCAGCGTCAGGAACGTTTGGTGCATCGATGGTTTATCCGATCAACTTGATCCGGACCAGACTACAACTGCAGGGCACTTTTGCACATCCGCATGTCTACAAAGGATTTTTCGACTGTCTGCGTTTGACAGTGGAAAGAGAAGGTTATTCTGGTTTGTACAAAGGTTTGACTCCAAACTTGTTGAAAGTGGCTCCTGCTGTTAGCATATCATATCTCTGTTATGAGAATTTGAAGAATTTGATCGGTTTGGACTAATAATGTATATAACGAATAGAAGTTCCGATTTTCAAAAAGGGCAAATCGATGCCCTGTAGCGGGTCAATTTTCTGGTGGTTCCCGGACAAGACACCACTGTTGAGTAAGAAGTGTTCGTCTTCTATGGGCACAAAAGAGTCATCGTTCAACTCGACAAATGCCTTAAAAACGGGATCAGGTGCCGGGTTTTCCACACCAAGCCGGTCCATGAGCTGGATCAAGCTCACTTTGAAAGCTGAAACCACTTCTACCTCGCTCATATTGGTCAATTCCATGTTATCTTGAAACTTGTCAAATATGTAGTCACCTAGATCCACTTCAAAACACTCACATGTCCTCGTGCTGTCGCTCATCACACATAATTTGATCCGCCTGATCTTTTCCAAGTACTTCCCGAGACCCGTGATGAACTCGGTAACGTACTGCACCACCTGTGGATGCCTATTAACAGGAATCACCATCTGGAAAGACAGTTTCCGCTGGAACGACTCCGCCGGATAACACCGCCTATGGAACAATATTAAATTGATACAATCACTGACGTATTCGTATAGAAGGCTGTTCACTTGGTCTACTTGCATGTTGATCTCCGGTGCATCGTGGTCACTTTGGGGTCTAGTCGGGTATTAAAGGCGATGACTTGGTGAATTTAGCGCGTGAAAAAATCGCGTTGAAGCGCGACGATTTAGTACCCGCCGCACCACCAGCACCGGTACTATGTTACAACAGATTCCGATAAATGACGTGCACAGGATCACCTCTGGCCAAGTCATAGTAGATTTGAAGAGTTGTGTCAAGGAACTTGTGGAAAACAGTATAGATGCCCATCTGACAAGAGTCGATATCGTGATGAAAAATTATGGTATCGACTCGATAGAGTTGAGCGATGACGGAGATGGGATCCAGGAACCGGACTATGACAAGATCTGCTTGAACCATTACACGTCCAAGATTGAACAATTCGAGGATATTGACACTGTGACCACATTTGGGTTCAGAGGTGAGCTGATGAGTTCCATTTGTGGCATCGCAGACGTGTCCATCACCACAAAGACAGAAACTGATCCGGTTTCGACGCAACTCAAGTACGATCACCGCGGCAATTTGGTCAAGAAGACCAAAGGTCCGGCAAAGTTGAAAGGTTGTAGAATCGTAGTGGACAATTTGTTCCAGAACTTGCCCGTAAGACGTAAAAATTTCGTAAAGAACAGTAAGAAAGAGCTCGTGAAATTGATCCAGTTGGTCCAACAGTACTGTGTGATTACTCCTTTGAAGTTCTCCTTTCACCATCTTGTAACTGATAAGAAGAAATTGGTGGTGTCATCCTCGGGTTCAGAGTCCATGATTGATAGAATTTCCCAAGTGTATAACAACAACAAACCTTACGTGTCGAGTCTTGATGAATTGAGGTTCGAGATCGATAAATACGGTATTGATGTCTGTGGGTACATCTCCAATTGCTCTTTTGGCCAGGGACGAACGTCCAGCGACCGGCAGATGTTGTTCTTCAACGGACGTCCTCTGGTGATGCCCAAATTCAACAAGATGGTCAATGAGATCTACAAGACTTTCAACCATTTGGAAGTCCCAAGTTTCTTTCTCGATCTACAGATGGACCCGAAACTCTTGGATTTGAACGTAACACCTGACAAGATGACCATCATGTTGCTGAATGAGATCGATATCTTTGAGTGCTTCAAAGAGAAGTTGATCGAGTTTTATCTGGAGCAGGACCACATCTTGCCAAAGAACCAAAATGAGTATTTCAAGCAAGAGCAAGATGTTGAAGAGCCGGATCTGGTGGAAAGCACTTTAGTGACTGAAGATGATACCGAACAATCCATATCTGTGCAGATCAGAGAAAACATCAAGAAAAGATCTGCCAATAATGGGAATGATATATTCATGAACATCGGAGGAAGGTCACTTGTAGAGAGCTATTCACCTCGCCGCAAACGTCGATCGTATGATACTGCTGATGAAGAGGAAGAAGACGTTGTGCCTGATACTACGCTACCTGAACCCAAGCCTAAATTGAAATGTTCAAATTTGCACGGATTGCAAGTACAAATTGATATTGATGTGAGTAAACTTTTGCTAGAAACACCCGACCCTGTACTATATAAGCCTGGTGCAAAGAGACACGGTCAACTAGAGGAAGACGTAGAAGATGTAATGACTTTGAACAGGATATCGTTCAACAAGAAACAATTCTTGGAGATGCAAGTCATTGGACAATTCAACTTGGGGTTTATCATTGTAAAACTAGAATTGGATAATGTGATGAACTTGTTCATCGTAGACCAGCATGCATCTGACGAGAAGTACAATTACGAAAGGCTTTGTAATGAGACCGTGTTACAGAGTCAGAAATTGATCACTCCGATGAGATTGAAATTGAGCTCAATGGATGAACTTGTCGTCTTGGATAACATGAACGTATTCAAGCAAAACGGATTTGACCTCGTTGTAGAGCCAGATAACTCCATCTCTGTGAAATCGATCCCAATCTCAAAGAAGACAGTTTTCAACGATGCAGATATCGAAGAATTGATCCAGTTGTTGAAAGACCAGACCTATCACTCCAAGATCCCAAGACCATCGAAAATTTATAGAATGTTTCTGAGTCGTGCCTGTAGATCTTCCACCATGATTGGAGACCACCTCACACATGAGAAGATGGACAAATTGGTGAAACACCTCAGTGAGATTGAAAAACCTTGGAATTGTCCACATGGTAGACCTACGATGCGTCATTTGATAGAACTTACAGAAGATCTGTTATCTATGTACGTCGATGACTATATATAATTCATGTCCATTTTTCAACGTTTTCAAATTTCAACTTGTAGTAAGTCGACACGAACCCGTTGCAAAAGTCTGCATAGACTTTCTTGGAGATGTCATCGTTCAACACGACTTCTCCGTCTCTGTTTTTCAACAGATGGTCTGGTCCAATCAACATGAGCATACCGTTCGACCAAAGTGTGAGGGGCTTATCCTCTTCTACATCCAAGATATTTGGGTGATTATGTGCAGTCTTTGAATGGTCAATGATCTCTTCAGCCTCTTTTTCTGTCTCTGGTACTTCCTCGGTATGGATTTCATGTGTAGGAATCAAATTTTTGTACAGTCTCAAGTACTTGTTAAACAAATTGTTCAGCACGACGTTGGCCATCAGAAATGCACCTCCAGCAGCTTTGATCACTGGCACTTTCAGCACATCACCAATGGCAAAGAAATGGTCGAATTTCGGTTCTTTAGGACCAAATTCGAGCCCTGAAACACATTCCACCATTTGCATCTTGTCATTGACAGTGACTTCATATGATTTCAAGTCAATACACTGCTTGAGTGACTCGTTATCGAGCAAAGGTTGTAGATTGTTCTTCTTTGATCCGCACCACAAGATCAAATCTGCCTCTATAAATTCACCCGAAGTGGTGACAAAGCCTCCAGGTTTCTCAACATCCAATCTTGTGTTCAAATGCAACTCTACACCCAACTTTTCCAAGATCTGTGCCAGCTGGTCTTTGAAATCTTGATCTAAATCTTCTGGAGGTAAAGATGGATATGGATGGATCAACTTCACGGTCTTTTCGGGGAATTCGTCCACCAACTCCAGGGCAGTTTCGATCCCGACAGCACCTCCTCCAACAACAGCAATCTTGGCCAGTTTTGAGATCTCATCCAACGAGTGTTGCATCTCTTTCAAGTAGTATTCTCTGGAGTAACCTTTGGGATCAAATGGCCAAGGTCTTGCTCTGCCCGTGGCATAAATACAGTAATCGAACTCTAAATCTGTCACATTATCTGATAGTTCTTCATCTTGAACCAACTGTAATTTTGCAGTGTACAGGTCTTCAAACAGAATAACCTTGCCGTGGACAAAACTCAACTTGTATAGACTGTTGGAAGTTGAATCGAACGGTAATTCCCAGTCAGTTGAGTATGTGGTGCGAGCAAATTTCATGTTCAAGATGGATCTTGGAATGGCCAAGATGTTGATGAACCCATCCCGGGGATCCACCAAGGTGATTTCAAATCTGTAGGGGAATTTTCTCGAACCCAACACTGATTCAAGTTCGTCTAGCTTCGAAACAAAGGTGTTTAAGAACGATTTCCCGCCAAATGAGCCTCCGCACACCAAAATCTTGATGATTTTCATTTCTTCGGACTTTATGTCATCATTAAGCTTTGTCAGGCCGAGTTTCGAGGCAATTTCACCGACTAAACTCATTTTTCACCACTTTCCAACCCTGCAAAGAACTGATCAAAAAGATAAAATTACCTTTTTTTTTCACCAGCCGATGGTAGCAAACAGCTTTATATAAGAACTAGCAATGCTGAGTAAGTACCCAAGGTGAAGACCTGAAATCTTCCACAGCTTGTGCCGATAACACCACGGTGCTCTTGGCAATTAGGCATGGCACTTTGAATAACACCGATATCACAGTTCAGCCCGTTAATGCAAAGGACCATCGGTCGTGCACACAGACCCAAATCTGCTACGAATCCGGAAGACACCGCGGCAAAGAGCCGTGTATCGGTGAACACATAGTACATAGTAAATATCGAACACATGGCGAATACACGCGTAATTACTGAATTTTACGGAGCAACTACAACTATCATTCATACTGGTATTGGTATTCAAAACCGGTCGCAAAAAGGACCAGGCTCAACTAGTGAGCACACTAAAACAGTTGTATAAAATTCTCAGTAAAACCACTCATTAAAAAACAGACACAAAAAAAAAATTCATAATCCACGTTAACAAACACCCCCAATGATGCAAAGAGATCCAGTTTAAATCTCACGATTTGTACTCAATTGCCCTTGCAATCTTCTTGAATTTGTTATCAAAAGAGTAGTAGTCGTCTTTGATCTCGATTTGCACTATTGGTTTCTTGTTCAACAACATTCTAGTCTTGGTCTTGTTGAACAATGGATCTCTTTGTGAAGTTTTCAACCTGTACTGGGCGAAATTCTTGTACGTAGGTTCCAACAACGATTTCTTGATGTTGGAGTTCAAGTTCAATTTGGTCGTTGTGGTAAATGTTCTTCTCAGTATTACGTTCATTTCGTTATTATTATCAATCTATGAGGAGGCCTCAGAAAAGGAATCAGGGGTATCACAACACCTATATATACTACACCACCGTAAGATTTAGGAATCTGAAAATTTTTTCTTATCTATTGCAACAGCCATAGTTATTTTACAAATGAGCCCACTCTCGGTCTTTGACACCACGCAAAATAACCGTTATCTCTGGTTTATTTGTTATCCACAGTTACTAATGTGCATCTCTGCATCTCTCTGGGTCATGCTTTTTCCACACCGCGATGGAGAAAAATTCTCATTCGACTTTTTTCCAGTTTTTCTCGGTCTTAACGAACTGGGGCTGTTCGAGATTACTAAGACAGTGTACCTTGTGTGTGCAGCAGCAGTTGTTGTTGTAAATGTTGTTGCTTAGTCCATTCTTTATGTTTGATCTCTTTTGACCAACCAGGAATATCTTCTCCTTCTACGCCACACTCTCTTTCAATGATAAACACGTTTTCCATACCAATTGTGTTTTTCAACCAAGGATGATTACACATCCCTCCCGCATCCGATCTTCGGCTTGGGTCAATTTGCAACATTGGCAACAAAAATTCACTGATCTCTTCGCTCTCCTTCTTGTTGATCTTGTATTTCTCTTGCAACACGCTCAACAAGTTCCAAGGTTTTAAGTTTTTGATCTTTTTCAAATCGTTTATAAAATAGCTCGGATCGCTCGGGTCTTTCTCGAAAAATAGTTTACTGTCATAACAACTCGATAACATCTCTCCTGGGATTGGACCCAAGAGTTCAATCATCTGAGCCAAATGGTCGTCGTCTTTACCGAAAGATTTCCCCTGTGTCGGATCAAAGAGATAGTCCCCTGTCAATAATTCGAAAACAAGACACAGCAAAGACCATAAATCTGCCCCACACCCCCAATCTCCATCTAATATCACTTCTGGCGATCTGTACTGTCTAGTTTGGATGTCATTGGTGAAATGCTTATAAATCCAGCATGCATTACCCAAGTCGGCAAGTTTCACACGTATAACGTCTTTCTCATTGATTTCCTCATCAGTTGGGGGTTTGATCTCGTTCTTGATGTCACCGCTCACAGACATCAGAGAAAGCGAGCTAATGACACTGTTGTTGCCAATTGGAGTCAGATCCGACTGGCCATTACTGCCTGATTCCAGCGAGTTCAAATCATGCGCAAATGTCCTCAAAGGTGACGATAAAGGTTGTGACCCAGTGATTATCGTCTGCCTCCTAGTTAATCTTCCGGGTCTCTGTATAGCGGTAGTGCTGCCATTGGTGCCGGATCTGGTCAATTTTCCAGCATTACTACTGGCGGCAGCAGATGACGATCTCGATTGGGAAATTGAAAGTTTCCTCTTGAATTTCCGCTCTTTGGTCTCTGTCTCCATGTACAACAATATCAGCTCTACATCGTGGATCTCCAATAAGATGTTTTCCGGTTTCAAGTCCGTGTGGATGATTCCACATTTCCTGTGCAAGAAATCCAACAGCAAAAGAATCTGCTTTGTGATCTGTTTCACAAACTTGATCGGTAACCCGCGGTGCTTGTATCTACGTATCAAACTCAACAAATTCTCACCTAAAACTTCGAAAACCATTATGATATGTGTTCCATTGGGCCCCACATGGTCGAAATAGTCCAACAACCGTATTAAATGCTCATGTCCGCCATGTGAGATGTCGGTTTCGTTGATCGTGGTCAACAATTTGATCTCATCGATCAGAGTCTCTCTGTAATTCGAGGCACTCCGCACTATTTTCATCAGCACATGTCGCCTCATTTCTAAATCTTTCAGTAACCACACTGTAGAGAAATGTCCCCATCCCAATTTACGCACCAATTTGTATCTTTTGTCTTTGTAATATTCCCCGGCATACAGAGGATGGTACCCACCGGGTTTGTAATCTTCCATATCTTCCTCATTATCCAACTTGAACTTGCTCGGATCAAATTCTGTATCCGAATCGAGATCCGAATCAGTGAAATCCGAGTCCGCATTCGGATCCCAAATACTCTCCTGGACCATTTTCTTCAAGTCCAGTTCTTGCAATGCTATTGGATCAAAGTGCCCATTGGACATGCCGGCATTAGTTGACGTCGAATCCACCGTGGAGAAGCTCGTCGTTCTCAAACTATGTGAATCGCCGTTATTTTTCCCGACATCTTCCAGTTGCAGAATCAGCAACGTCAACTTTGATCTCTGGTTGTGCAGACCTTGATCGACAATCTTGGTCTTGGAAAATTTGGTACTGTCCCCATCTTGTCCCTTTAAATGTGTGGAATCCTCGTGCTCAGTATGCGGGAAATGGTTCTGGTCACTGTCCATTCTACCGCCACACTCTTGTTATCTATTCAACCACCAATGTACAGAATCACTTGATCTACGCCGTTGTATCAGCCTTGTTTATCTCATCTTCGGTTCAGATTTTTTCGCTCCGGAAAAAATTACAGTGCGTATAAAATTTTTCACTCCGGGGGGTAAAATGGGGGTTATAAGATATGGGGAATTGGTAGACTATGTTTGGTGTGTAGAGAGCTATAGAGCGCAGTAATTTGGGCAGTGGTTTGCAGAAGATTTAGGTATTATAGGCACTGACAAGGGGTACAGGGCTATAGTATAGGCATTAGTGTGGGTACAGAACATTGAGCTATAGTAAGCTGTAGTAAGATACATGCAATGTTCAATGTAAACTACACTCAGGCTAAGATTAATCTCATTATGGCACTATTTATAAACTAACCTAATCCAATTCATCTTCCATCTTGGCATCCCCATCTTGATCTTTCTTCAGATCTTCACCTCTTGCGGTTCTCTCAGCAGCCAATTTCTCAGCCATCTGTTTGGCCTGTTTGGCCTCGGTCTTGGCTCTGAGCAGTTGCTTCTTCTCTTCTTCTTTAGCCAAGTAACGTCCTCTGATGATGTTACCAGTAGATGCCAATTCCTCGTATTTGGCAATGTACTTGGCCTTTGAAGAATCGTAACCGTCATCGTACAACCAGTCTTCGGTCTTGGCCAACAATGCAGTCAACTTCTCCTTCTCCTCTGGAGAGGCAAAGTCCAGGTATTGGTCGTCCAACTTACCTCTCAACTCGTAGATGTACTCTTCCAAGGCATTCTTACGGTCCTCGGTGTCGGCAACCAACTTGTCCTGCATCGTCATGGCGTTCTCCAATTCGGTGTATTCACCCAACTTTGGTGATGGCAACGAGTAGGTGTCGGCCAAGATGGTCAAATCGTTCTTCTTGACCAACTTCTTGACAATCTTGTATTCTGGTTCCTTTTCTTCTTCTGCAGCTTCTTCACCTTCTTTCAGTTCTGGTTCAACCAACTCTTTGAATTCTTGCTCTTCAACAGTGTAAGCCTGTTCGATGGTGTAGAAACCGGATGGGTCGTTTCTCAACTTCAATTTGACGGCAATTGAGCTCTCACCTTCGCTCAATTCGACACCTTTCAATTGCCATTTGGCGATCGAAATTGGTGTTCCCTTTGGCAATTCTTCCGGTCTGCTGTATTTCAGCTCAATCTCGAAATCCTTGGATCTGTACAAGGTGATAATCTTGGTAGATGGGAAAGATCCGCCACGTGGGAAGACTTCCAAGTGGTCGGTGTCTTCATCTTCCTTGTCCCAGTGGTATGAGACAGAGTATGGGTTTACGTCTTCGAATTTGAACGGTCTGACTCTCAAAGTTGGAGAGTGGATGGCACAGATAAAAGCAGCACCCTTGGCAATGGCTTCATCTTGGTTCAAGGTGAAAGAGATCGGTTTACCGAAAACTTCCAGTAATCTGGCCTTGACAGATGGAACTCTGGTACAACCACCGATGACTTCAATAGAATCAATGTCCTCTTTCTGTAAACCAGCCATAGCTAAGGCTTCTTCAACTGGAAGGTTCAATCTGGCCAACAATGGCTGGACAAACTCTTCCAACTCGTCTCTGGACAACTGAGAAGAGACATCGACGTCGTTCATGACACTTTCAACGTTGAATGGGGCATTGGCGTTGGCAGACAAGACTTTCTTCAATCTCTCAGCGGCAGTCAAGACTCTGGCGTAACCCTTTGCGTTTTCACGGATGTTGATCTTGTACTTGGAGACAAATTCGTCGGCGAAATGCTCAGCAATCAGTCTGTCAAAGTCTCTACCACCGAAATGCTTGTCAGCAGCAGCTCCGAGAACCTTCAATTCACCTTTCTTAACAGCGGCGATGCTGACAGAGTAAGAAGAGTGGCCAATGTCGACAAATGCAACTTTCTTTGGCTCATCTTCAGGCAAATCGGTCTTGAAAACACCGTATCCAACAGCCAGAGCAGTGACCTCATTGACAATTCTGACCGGGTTTAAGCCGGCAATCTTGGCAGCATCTGCAGCGGCTCTTCTCTGTTGCTCAGTGTACCAGACTGGGACGGCAAGACAGATATCTGTGATGATTCCCTTGGTCTCCTTTGCGGCAATCTGTTTGATCTTGTTCAAGTACATTGCAGTCAATTGGACAGAGCTGAACTCTTCTTGTTTTCCGGCAAATCTCACCTTGGAGCCGACTTTCCCTTCCAAATTGACCAATGGAGCGGTGAAATGGACTTGTTCCTTCTCGAAATCTGGATCATCGTGTGACAATCCCAAGATTCTCTTCAAATTATCAACGGTATTCTTCAAATTGGAAGTCTGTTGGTTCTTACCACTTTCACCGATGAATCTATTCTTGACACCGAAGCCGACAATTGACGGCGTAGAACGGTTGGAAACTTCATTGACAACGATATCGATACCTCTGTTTCTGGCAACGGCAACAACCGTGTTGTTGTTACCCAAATCAACACCAAATGGAACACTCATATCTCTACTCTATATATTATAAACCAAAAAGTTGAATCTGGATGTATCCTTTTATATATCAAGTTATGCCTTGAGTTTTTTCGATCGTTTTCGAATCTACTCTTCGCTTTGGTTTTGATTCTTTTCACACTCTAGAGCAAAAGAAAGAAAAATTTGGAAAAATTTTTCACTTTTGCCCCCGGAACTACCGGGGACATGAGCACGTGATCTTAAGTGTGGAATGGGTCGGTTTCGAGAACATTCTTTGGGCTTATGTACTACCGTAAATCACGTGATTCGGCCGGAAAGAAAATATCCCTTTTTACTGTGCCTCACTGACGGGGACAACCATTAGCTGCTGCTCATCTACAAACAACTGTATCTCACTGTTCAGCAGCATGTGGTACAGACTGAAGTCAGGTCTGAGTTCTGTCATGCCTAGCACTTCCTCTTTGTCTCGAAGTGAAACATCGACGGTCTTGTCCAGAAACAACAATGTAACAGCTTCACGTTTGGTGTCATATATCAATTTGAAAATGTGTTTTTCAAACTTGAGTGTATTCTCCACCAACACGTTCATATTGTTGATGGTGTAGATTTTCAACAAATTCCCCTCCAGCACACATAATTTCAAATCCCGTCCAATTTTCAGCAGACAGTATTCACAGAACTCGAGATCGAGATTCTCGATCGTGAAAGTGTTGGACAACTTTGACTGTTTTTTGATTTCCATCTTCAAGATGGTGAATTTGGCATTCAAAAACACCTGTAGATCCCGCGTCAATGTCATCAAGGGATGCGATTTATCGGTAAATTTTTGAATACATGAGTTTTGTAATCCCCCATACAAGAAACTCATCACGTGCTCAATATTGACCTCTGTCAAGGCCTTCAACACCACCTGTTTCTTGTCGTCCGACAAATCTTCGTTGAGGCTCTTCAAATTGAGATCTAGCCAGTCCAAAAAGCTCCTATAACCATGGTATTCTTCATTCAATGCAGCGACAAACTCATAACAATTCTTCAACAATGCCTGCAATTTGGGGATAATCTGGTCAGTGGATTTGTTCAGAGATAACGAGATAAAATTCGTATAGTTCAAAATTAATCTCTCGACCAACGGGATAAGTGTGGTGAATATCACTGATCTACAACTACGGAAACATTTATACAGAATCGTCTGCCATCTGGTTAAGCCAACGTTCAGCAAATAATCTGTCAACCATACATGGACGCCCGATGACATCGTTCCAGTGGCTAGAAGCTCGAATAACTCGTCCAAATGACTAGTAGTCTCACTTTTCAACAATTCAGTCAATTTACGGGTGTGCTCTATGTATACAACAGATTCCTTGATCAAAAAATCGACCGATTCTTGTGAAGTAACAAAGTATTTCGAGATCTTGGAGCATATCAATGAGAGTTTGTTCAAATTCGGGAAAGTTTCCAAAAATTGGATGTCCAATTGGTAAATCAGCACCAGGGAGCCCATTTGTGATACGATATAGTTCTCTGCAATATGAGATTTATCGTTTAAATGCAATAAAAACGTCCCCTCAAGACGGATCAAATTCTCAATGTTGAAGATGCCAAAGATGGATAAATTCAACTGGTTTCCGCCACCATATACGATGAAATCAAACTTTTTCTTGTCCTCTAAGATGGAATTTGATATGGAACTGATCAACGGCATGTTTTTCTCGATATATTCAAACATTGAGTCGATATCGACAATTTCCCCATTGTAACACTCGCTCCACGAGATCAATTCTAGCGGTTTCTTGTTCGCTATAGTGGAGCTTGTATCGCCGGTATTGGTGTCATGGATATGAATCGCTTCTTGATCGTCCACCAAGATAAAATATCGCCCATCTCCTTTGTATACTATGGGATGCCTGTCATTAGTCGGTAACTCATAGATCTTTTCCCAGTTGACGCGGTAGTTTGTCAATTTCTTGCCGCCCACGACCGAAACGATGTTCATTGTGGGACAGACGGCATACTGGTTACCTCCGCCGATAATCGGGATGCTCCTGAGAGCAGTCACGGAGTTCATGGCGCCACAATGTCGTCCCAAACTGGTCTGGACCTTTCTTTGAGCCGATTTCGTGTTTGTTTTCGCTTGTAGCCGCCGATGCGCATGAAAAATCTGGAAATGCTCTGAAAAATTTCACAGTACTAAACGCTCATCACCATTCAAAGCTCTAGATTATTGCAGACACAGCGGGCAAAATGTTCAAGAAAGACGTGGGAGTCAAGAATTTCAGTAACTTGAAAAACACAGAACGCAGAAATTTGGTTAGTGGGTACCCATTGTACGAGACTCCTAGTGTGGTGAAGAAATCTGTCTTCAAGAACTTGCTGGGGAAGGGAACAGTTTACACCGATGAAAGGTTGAAACCGATCTGGTTCAAGTTGAACGACGACGACCGGTTAGTGCCGACGGTTTTCACATTATGGGAGAATCCCGGCTTGATTCCGGTCGTGAGAACTCACGATATCGTCATATATGACCATATAATTGGGGGAGCAGATTTGATGCTTCCAGGTACAGTTCCCCCATTTGGGCCAGAGTTGACAAAAGGCACTTTGGTAGCTATTGTCAGTACTGCCAATGATTTGGTCAGTATGGCTGTGGGATATTTGACCTTGGATCTCGTTGGAAGAGAACGGGTTATAGGGACGACAGGTGTCGCTGTGAAGGTTTTGCATTACTACAAAGATGAGTTGTACAAGATTTATGATGCTGAGAAGTTGGAAATTCCAACGAATGACAATTTGGTCTCATTGGTGAAGAGTCCAGAAACTGAAGATGATGCCGAGAATGTTGAACCAGAGCATCCACTTGAAGAACAGCCACAGACACAAGAAAATGCGGACCCAGAAGGGCAAGAAGAGCAAGAATCTGTGCCAGAATCTCAGCCAAACCCAGAAAATCCGCAAATTGACGTAAATGATGCCGCAGAGACATTGTCTGAGCTTTCTGTCGAAGACGTAGACCATTTTTTCCACAGGTCGTTGCTCTATTCCTTGACACAGGACTCTATTGAAACCCCAATCTCGTCATCGAGCTTCATGTCAAATCACATCATTAAAAATTTGGCAATTGACTCCAATATCAAGAAAACTTCATACAAGAAGACTGCTAAATGGTTGAAACATCTAGAAAAAGCTGGTTATATGAAGTTGAAAGGCAAAGGTGACGATTTGACAGTGGTGGATGTGATCAAGAAAGATCATAACGATGAATTGAAGAATTTTGTGCCATACAGAATCAAGAAACCTGTCTCCAATGCCGCTCCAACACAAAAATCCTCCGGCAAACCGCAATTACAGATTGTAAACTATTATAAACCTCAGCAAAGAACCCGATTGTTTTTTGAAAAATTCGGACAGTCTTTCTTCGATTACTATACACAACCAGAATTGAAGAAATTGTTGGAGCAGTTTATCAAGCAAGAACAATTGGTGAGTCCTAAAAACCCGAAACAAATTGTTATCAACGATGCCCTTGGTACCGTGATCAAGTCGAAGGATTCTAGCACAATCTCAAGAGACAAGATCTTTGCAGAGTTCTTGGGGAAGAATTTTAGTAAATTTTACCAAGTCACTTACCTCAACGGAAAGACCTCGGAATTTTTCAGAGGAGAATTACCAAAAGTCAAGATCATTATGGAAACTCCGATGGGAAACAAACAGATCACCCGGATCCAGATCAAAGACTTTGATATCTATGACATCCAGTTGAAACCTTTCAACAACGAGTTGAAGACCAGATGTTCTTCTTCCACTACAACCACTGATACCTTAACGATGCTGGACGGAAGCCATAATCCGAAGGGATTCCATGAGATAATGGTACAGGGGGCACACGAGAAAGTCGTCATTGACTTGTTGACCAAGCAGTATGGCCTCTCCGTGTCGTGGTTCGAAGTTGAGAACAAGTTGAAGAACAGGCGTAAGAAGAGGTGACTGTATTGGGCCACTTTGGTATATATGACACGACTAAATTTCACTGAAAAATGTTGAAAAAAATTCAACCGAGTAGAAGAGATCACATCAGCGGTAACTTTGGCTATAAATAACCACGCAAAGATGTTACGTAGAGTGATATTGGGGTCACGGATGTGCACTCCAGTGCAGCTGAGGAACTTCACCACAACAGCGGTGGGCTTGGCCAAAAAACCCGTCAAAAAGAGTGCCACTGCCAGAGCTGATGCCAGGAAGTTGAGAATGCAAAAGATGGCTGAAAAGAGATTAGAAGCACGTAAATCGCCGTCTTTGAACCCACTTTATATGGAGATTCCAGTGGCATTACGTTATTTGAGAGCTTCAGAAGTCGGTAGACCACCGCAGGAAGCCACTTTGACTTTACAGATGAAAATCGTCAATGAGCAAGGTGCCAAGCCCGTTGCCGGGTCTGTAACTTTACCGAGACCCATTCAGGAAGCCCGGATCTTGGTATTTGCCGACGGAGAAGAAAGACAAGAACAATTGTTGAAAGCCGGGGCAAAAGTCGTTGGGGGAATAGAATTGGTGGAGAAAATCGCCAAAGAGGAGATCAATTTGAACTTCAACCAGTGTTTTGCAACCCCTGAAATGGCCAAGAATTTGGGTCCAGTGCTGAGAATCTTGGGTCCAAAGGGTTTGATGCCCAACGTCAAGAGAGGTACTGTGACGAAAGATATCGAGCAAAAAATGCTGGAAACGTTGGGTACTTTACCCTTCAGACAGAGAACTCAGATCTTGTCTTTACCAGTTGGAAGATGTAATTTTACCGATGAAGAGATTATCAGAAACATCATGCTGATCTCAAAAGAGGTGAAGCTGAGTGCTGCAAAGATCTCGTCGAAGAAACCTGCTCTTATCGGTCAAACCGTCTTGAGTACCCCCCATGGTCCGGCCATCGTCGTTGATTTCTGACTTGTATATATTATATAAATACTGCCAATAGGATGTTCTGTGAAGCTGTAGCAAATCTGTAGCTATAACTGTATTCATAGCAGACCTGAAGCAGAAGTTGTGTCTGGTCTACTATGCCATCAAATCACCCCCAATTTCCCAATACGGAAATTGTAAAAAAATGCCAGCAGATTCTCATCGACTAGATCCAGCACCCTTCATCCGCCATCAAACCGTGACAACGCGATGGCAGACGAGTCAACCGCCGTATATAAGCCGGAATCCGTGCAGGATGTGTTGCGGCGCTTCAAATTGCTCCTCATATACACGGTTTACATTTTATTAGTCGGCGTGCCTATGTGGCTCTCAACGACATCTATATACCAATCAAATTTACCGGTGCAAGAGATTGCCACGTTGGAGCACGAAACTGGGGTGAATTTCGCGATCCCGATCCACATAAAAGTCCCAAAACCTTTGCGGTACATCGCGGCGGAGACTCAGCTGTTGGTGGACTCGGAATTGGAGTCTTTAGGTGTGGATTTGGCGCAATGGCATCTTGCTTTGACGCCCTTTGGGCACGAAGATGCCGATCTGTATGAGGTTTTGATCGAAACGGCGACAGATAACAAAGAGGCGTTCTTTATTAACCCATTTGGGAAATCTGTGACCATCTATGTGACAGAATTGTTGATATCTAACGGCAAAATTGCAGACTTCATCATGCGCGTATTGGTATATGACGTCTTCCAGGAAGAGATCCGCAAATTGAACAGGACAGAATCGAACCAGATCGCATTGCCGTATTCGGATCACTATCATCTCTTGCTTTCGCTCGTAGTGGAGAACGGAAGACGTTTACAGTGGGAAGTAGAGGAAGCGATCTCTGAATATTTCTACAACTATGCTAGAGCGTTGTCCAGTTTCACCAATTTCACCATCGATACCCAGATCCAGTACTACTGTAGTTCGTCGGTGAATTTCACCAAAGACGAGACCAATTTCGGGGATATCCGGTTCTTGGATCTGCAAGATTTACAGACATTTGTCGATTTTGGGGCCTGGAACTTGGTGGACCAGATCTCCTTGGAACCGAGTGTCAACTTTGTGATTTACGTTCCTGAATCGGAACTACAGATCAAGGACTCGTCCACAAACAGTTTTGTGATCCCACAATGGGGCGGAGTCAAGTTGTTCAACATGGATCCGAGTGCTAATGTGATTACAAAGCAAGAATTGTTGCCGGTTTTGGAGATATTTGCCTCACAATTGTTGACACTTTTGGACTTTCCAAAGGCTCCAAAGTCCTTGAGTATCAGATTGGACATGATGAAGAGACTCACAGTCAAGAAGAACTTGCAAAACTCGTTTCAAACGTTGAATTCTTTGATCAAATTGGTGAACCAGTTGCTAGAGATCCCAGTTCCCGAGGAAACGTCAAGACAAGTGCTGAACTCTTTAGAATTGATCAAGACTCTCCCACTGGCCACTGGCGTAAATGAGAAGCTCTTGATTGTGAACGAGGCTGCCAAGAGTGCCAATAAAGCGTTTTTCAGGAAAGAGATGATCCAGCAGAATTATTTTCCACAGCTGCACAAATTGACGATATATTTACCGATAACGGGGCCCATCTTTATGATGTTGACCAACTCGTATTTGAGATCTATATTTGACTACGTGCGGTTGAAAAATCGTACTGAATGATGCTTATGTATTTACAAGTTTGTATTGATCAATGGGTCAAGTACCATCTTCCCTTCAATTTTCTCCTCTTGACAATCTTTCTACCATTTCTTGTCTTCATCCGGGCCAAGAACCCCAATCTTCTCTTTCTCTTGATCGTACTTGGCTGGTAAGTGTTACCTCTGTTTCCACCTCTTCTGTTACCTCTTGAAGCGAATCTCAACTGCTGGAAAACTGCACTTAAGTTCGGTATTATGATTGTGGGCGACGATATCTGTTGTAAAATGCTGCCAGAGGACGTCTGTGGGCGGATCAATCCCAATGGTGAAGGTTGTCTGAGAACACTCATGTAGCGCACAGGCTGCTGGAATGGCCTCACGGTGCCTGAAAATGCGAATTTCACAACTGATCTGAACATTTTATGGCTGTTTTGGTTCAGTCTAGTGATCAACGGCGATTTTCGTCTTGTTTTGGTGGATTTGCGACTGACCTCAACTGCTTCTACCACTCTCTGGTGAAAAATCTAAAATCTTGAGCTGATTTTTTCACCAGTCTGCCATTTTAGTGACACGTACAATAGGGCATCACTATAAAAAATTTTTGGGATGAAAAATCTGATCCTTAGTGAGAAGAGCATAGGCAGGATGTCAGTACGTGCTAGAAGAACAGTACCAAGCGCAGTCAACACGCCGGTTTCGGTGAGCGTGTCAAAAGTATCGTCGATCTCCAATGACGAAGCACAAACGATCTTGACCACTTTCTTGGACAAGTTATCGCAGGAAGACTCTACACAGAACGGCACAAGTATATCGCAGTTGCAGAGATGTCAAAGGGAATTAAGAGGTTTGATACCGTTGACACTGGACTCGCTGGGATCTACTGCTCCAACGAGTTCCTCGGCCCCGGCCCTGGCTCCACAGAACAAGAAGATCAAGTTCGATGACTTTGAAGAGGCACAAGAAGCACCAGAGACACAGGAAGAAATCCAAGACGAGTCAGTCACACACGCGAAAATCGACAAAGAAGAGAGGAAGAGATTGAAGAAAGAACGTAGAAAAGAGGAGAGAAAGAGGAAGCTCCAAGACGATGAATAGATCCCCTTCATAGTCGTGTATATTACGCCAATAACCGCATTTCATGTTTAGCCCGCTCTGCACGACCTAGCCCCCTTTGTGACTCAACAGAAATTTTTTTCTCTGACTGAAAAATCCATCATAAAAATGAATCATTGCATTTTTCACTAACTTGAATCACTATACAACTCATCGATAATGGTTAAAAAAGCTGGTGTTTTAGGAGCAACAGGCTCAGTTGGACAGCGGTTCATCTTGTTATTAGCAGACCACCCGGAATTCGACTTGGTGGTGTTGGGTGCCTCTGCTAGATCTGCCGGAAGAAAATACAGAGATGCAGTCTCATGGAAACAGACACTGTTATTGCCCGAGAAATTCGGTGATATAGCGGTCAGTGAATGTGTCAGTGACGCGTTCAAAGACTGTGATGTTGTTTTTTCAGGTTTGGACGCGGAATTTGCAGGTCCAATCGAGAAAGAATTTGTCGAAGCAGGATTATCGGTGGTGTCCAATGCAAAGAACTATAGACAAGAGCCAGACGTGCCTTTGATCGTACCAATTGTGAACATCGAGCATTTGGACGTGATTGATAAGAAGGTCAACGAGTACAGACTGCAAAATCTGGGCGCCAAACCTGGATACATTGTGTGCATCTCCAACTGTTCCACAGCAGGTTTGGTCGCACCTTTGAAGCCTTTGGTGGAGAAGTTCGGTCCCTTGGACATCTTGACCACCACTACCTTACAAGCGATCTCCGGTGCCGGGTTTTCGCCTGGGGTCGGTGGTATGGACATATTGGACAACATTGTTCCATTTATCAGTGGTGAAGAAGAGAAAATCGAGTCTGAGACCAAGAAAATCTTGGGTGATATCGGTCTGGATGGGTTGACTTTTGCCCCATTACCAGAGGACCAGTTGAAAGTGTCGGCTCAGTGTAACAGGGTCCCAGTCATTGACGGCCACACAGAATGTGTCTCTTTGAGATTCAAGAACAGACCAGCTCCATCTACCGAGGAAGTCAAGCAATGTCTCTCGGATTACGTATGTGATGCTGCCAAGTTGGGCTGTCATTCGGCACCAAAACAGACCATCCACGTGTTGGAGCAGCAGGACAGACCACAACCGAGATTGGACAGAGATAGAGACGCAGGTTACGGTGTCAGTGTGGGCAGAATTAGACCGGACTCCGTCTTGGATTACAAGATGGTCGTGTTATCGCACAACACCGTCATCGGAGCCGCAGGTGCCGGTATCTTGATCGCTGAAGTGTTGGCTGCAAAGAACTTGATCTGAGTATATAGATGAAAATACAATTTCCGTCTTTTTCCTGATGACGCAATAAGTGAGCGGATAAAGAAAATTGAAAAATGGCTGAGCCTGCGTGGCTAAAAGTGCAGTAACTTGGGCGCCTTAAGGGACTTGATGGCACCATTGGGGATTTGAAATCCGCGGCAATGGAGTCAATAGTGTTCAAGACCAAGTCTATATACTGGAAACCCAACCGGTTCAACAATATTTTGCTCCAGAACAAAAATGGGCCCTGTTTCTTGATCTCTTTGATAAACTCGCTCATCTTATCTCATGAATTGCGATCTGGGGACGACACAGATGGCTGGACCACTGTACAACGGAGGCGCAATGTGGAGGACACTGTGTTAGATTCCAGTGAGAATTTGGCGTCTCGTCCGCGGATTTCCGACGAAATGCTTACACCTTTGAAGACATTGTTATCGAGTGCAGAAGTCAGGTTGACAGATTTGTTAGGAGAATTGACTTCATTGCTTTTGCTGTTGAACACCGACGGCGAATGGGATTTGACTCCGATCCTCAACAAGCTACCGGAATTCCACCAGGGCTTGGACGTGAATCCGAGCTTCGAGTGCGGCATCTTGGACACTGACAAGAATCCCATATTGAAGATATGCGATCTCTTGCAGTTGAAAGTCGTGCATGGATGGCTCTTAAATGGCGTAGAACGCATTGGGATCTTCAAAGACATTGATACGTATGAACAATTACAGGATTTGCAATTACAGACGTTGGGTAAAGTACAGGAATTCGATACAGACAAGATTTTGGACAATTTCAACTTACAGGATGCTGAACAATTGCAATTGGCCCTTGAAGAGTGTCAAACTGGAGGTCACGATCAACTTTCACTGGAATTGGATAACTTGAGACTGATAAACGGGTTTTTATCTGAGCACCTGACCCAATTGACACCATATGGGTTATCTGCTTTACAGACTACAGAAAACATCATTTCCAGGGACGAATTTGCCATCTTCTTCAGAAATCAGCATTTCAACACCATTTACAAGACTCAAGATGGCCAATTGGTCATCTTGCTCATAGATGAAGGTTTTAAGAATCAGAAGTCGTACAAATCCCTTGTGTGGGAATCGTTGCAAAGTGTGAATGGAAGTTCCGATCTCTTGTTAGATGGTGATTTCAGCCCTGTGACTCCTGAGAATCTGCATCTACAAACTGTGAAGGACACTCTGGATGAAACTCTGAAAAATGTAGACTACAGTGATTATGTGCTCGATGACGAGCCCAACGTCCAGCAGACTCTGGATGAAATGTTGGCTTTGAGTCTACAACAAACAGAGGATGAAACTTATGCCAAACAGTTGCAAAAACATTACAACAAAATACCAACTGTGCTGAAGAAACCGAATACTAGTGGGAAAGCAAAGAAAAAGACAAAGCCGTTGGTGAAACCGGGTGTTGTTGCTGAACTGCCGCAACTGCAACTGCTGAAAAGTAAAGATTCATGTATCATTATGTAGATCAAATCGGATCTTTTCTAGCTGCTTTTATGTTCAAGCTCATTTCTTGATGACTGGATGTCTTTGTTGCGATTTCTTTCTTCCCGTTCGTACTCTGTCTCAATCGTGTATTTGGATCAATTGGGGTAATAATCCGTGCGGCTCAACTTTTTGTGGCTTATAGTGAATGGTAAGACATTAGTGAGAGACAAGGCAATTTCCGTATCCCTGTTGTTCTTGGATGAGCTTGGGAGCTGAAGCAGGTAGGAAGTAGTTCAATTAAAGGAACCTGTTTCTATTCCCCAATAAGTGCTAACCTTTATCCATTTTCTCTTCTCTCAGTGTAAAATAAATATTATAAATCTAATAAAGACACACCAGTTCACAATTAGGTGCACTTATGAACCAGTTTTACCATCTTATGGCAATGAAGACACTTGCACTGACATAACCCCAATACACCGCAGTTAATAAGAAACATGAGCAACTCACTTCCATTAGCATCATTCTTCCACATCTTACTAACCTAAACACCCCCTTTAGGTTTTTTACTCACACGCGCGAAGAGATCAAAAAAAAAATAGCATAATAACACAATACATAGCGCCATTGCACCAGCAAAAGACCAGCTATGACCGAAATCAAGCGTGAAAACAGCCAGAAGTTGACCAAAGAAGATGCAATTGGACGAGTAGTACGTACATAAACACGTTCAAAGATCCAAAACCCACCCTAACCAAGCCCAGCCCTTTGAGATCAAAGAAGGTATAGCCTTCTGCATAGAATTGACAGACACCATCTTTCTCACCGATAAAAACCTCGGACATTCTCAATTCGAGGAGATTTTGATAGCGCTTCTGGACACCATGGCGAGTCTTGCCATAACGCTTCCAAATACAGGTGTCGGATGTTATCTTTTCAACGTGGAAGGAGAACAAGACGGTATAAAGAAGTTGATCGAGTTGAAAGACTTGAATGCACCTGATACGAAAGCAGTTTTCGATATTTTAGACGATAACACCAGCGGGAGACAAACATTTGCCTCGAGATTTCCAATTTCAAACCAAAAGACACCAGTTTTCAAAGTGTTGAGCGTGATACAAGACGATATGTTGTACTCCAAGAACAAGTACAAGTCAAAACCATACAACAACAAGAAGATCTTCTTGTTCACAGATAACGACAGACCGTATGGCAAGGACTACAAACTGCAGTTGTCTTTGAAGAAATTGCTTGCGGATTTCCAGGACTCTTTCATCAATGTGAGCCCATTTTTCGTTTTTGAAAGATCAGATGGCACCCAATTTGACAAACTGCAGTACGATGAGGTGTTGTTCCAATTCGATGATGAAAACCAGGAAAGAAACCTCAATAAACCTTCAGTAACCACAGTGACAGCAGACAAGATAAGGTCACGTATCAACAGGGTGAAAGAAGTCAAGAGAGTCCAGTTTACATGTCCACTTGAGATAGGCCCAGGTATGACCATCTCTGTAAAAGGATTTGCCATTTACACACATGAAAAAGTCTCCGTAGGGTCTTCTTCGATCAAAGTTGTGAACGAAGGAGACCAGTATTTGATGGTGAACGGAGCAAATGTGCTTATGGATGAATTGACCGGATCAGAAATATCTTCTGAGAGCAAGAGCATGAAACTGTACAAAGTGGGCTCCGATTTGATACCTTTGACAGCAGATCAGATGCTCAAGATCAAAGAATACGGTGAAAATGAGAAACCCATTTTGAGAATTATAGGGTTCCGTGAGATGAACCACTATCTACGCCATTACAACATGCAAAGATCTACATTTATATCACTGGATAACAGGGGTTCTTATACACATTCACAGAGGACTTTGTCTCTGTTATTTCAAGCCATGCACAAGACAGGTAAATATGCCGTAGTTTGGGGTTTTAGCAGACAAAACTCCTCTCCTGGCATTTACACCTTGGTCTGCTCATCTTTGGTGGGATCCAGTTTCCCTGAGGGGTTCTTTCTCTCTCGATCGCCCTTCAGAGATGATTTAAGACAAATTCCACCAACTATAAAGCTGGAACCAAAGGCAAATACGGAGTTGGTGAGGAACTATGAAGAGATATTGAAGAGATTTTATATGAGAAATGGGTATGTGCCTCAGGAGTATGAAAATCCCCAGATTCAATGGCATTACAAGATGGTGAGAGACGAGTTCTGTCAACAAGAGCTCGAGCCGGGACTGTTAACAGAATCCAATGAGATAAAACAGTCCATCTTGAACGAATTTGACAACACAAAGACAAAAATTGGAAATTTGCGTAAACTGATATTGCTGTCACTGCAACAATTGTCTAATGACGGCGATAGGCAACCAGTGGCCGAATTGATAAAGATCTTGAACTCCAAATTGAACAAATTGAATATCGATGACGGTGGCAGCATGCCACTGCCGAAGAAGACAAAGGCGATCCAGGATCCAGAATTGACAGATTTAGATGTTTTGAAGGCTTACAAGTCAGAGAAATTGTCCAGTTTCAAAGTTGCTCAGTTGAGAAAGTATATGTCTGATCGCAAAATCCCAAATGTGACGTCTGGAGGCACTACCAAAAAAGATCTCATCGAATCTATAAACGAGTTTTTGTCGACAAAGAACATCAAAACTTGAAATTTCATTCTTGGTCGTTGAAAATGATCAAGCCACCAGACCATTTAGGGTCAATGACTCTTCTTGTTCCACCGATTTTCTCTGTCAATGTATCGATAACGTTGACATCTTCAGTTTCAAGCTTAATAAGTTGTAAATTCTGCTCAATCCTTTCAGGGTTGACCGATTTCGGCAACACAACTGCACCTCTCTGTACTTGCCATGAGATGACTATTGTGGCCGGCGAGACACCGTATTTAGCAGCAACTTCTTGCACAGTCTCATCTTTCAACAACGGAGCATCTAGAGAACCCAATGGCGAATACAGTTCCAAAACGATGCCGTAATCTTTACAGAATTGTAACAACTTGTGCTGTGGTAAATATGGATGACACTCGACTTGATTAGCTGCTGGTACATGTCTCAAGGTGTCACTTTTCAACAATTTTGCCAAATTTGTCAGCGAAAAGTTGGAAACTCCAATACTCTTCAGTTTTCCCGAGTCGTAACATTTCTGGAGTTCGTTCCAACTCATTGTGAAGTCCCAATTGGGAACCACTTCTCTTTCACCTTTCTCATTTGTAGGCAAAAACGGACTGTTACCATTTGGATTCAAGAAGACTGGCCAATGCATGAGGTACAAGTCCACATATTCCAAATCCAATTTCTGCAAGGACTCGTCCAACAGTTTCTCAGGATCAGCGTGTCTAGTGCTGGCCAATTTGGTGGTGATGAACAACTGTTCACGTGGGACACCACACAGTTTGATCAGTCTACCCACTTCTTCTTCGTTCCCGTAAGCTGCCAGGGTATCGATGTGTCTATAACCTGCTTTGATAGCCCCGATGACAGAGTCGAAACCCTCGTTCTCTTTGGCTCTCCAGGTACCCAATCCGATGACTGGGATCTCGGCACCAGTGTTCAATTTAAGGGTTTCAGTAGATTTGTAAGTTGCTGACATTGTGGTGGGTCAGTGGTGTTGGTTTGGAAAGGGCGAGATGCTGCTACTTTGAATACCACTTCTGGGAATAATTATCGGGGATATAAGTAACGGCCAAGCCAAATATCGTACTAATCCCGATAAATAGTGTGGACTTGCTTATCGTCTTATCGGGTATTGAAGATCGGTTATTTCCAGGTTTGGTTATTATTGCCTGTTGTATTATATTCCTAATTAGGCAATCAACACTTGCTTGAATAAAAAATTTTCGTTTTACTTGAACCATCAAGGTGAAGCTTGGTAAACCTTACAACACCTCAAGATGTCTGGAGCATATTACAAAGTGACACAGATCAAGTCACTGATAGCGTTGCCTTCCATATTTAAGGACAACTTGGTCAGATTGGGATTGCGTAGAATAGGACAGACGGTGTTTTGCAACGTGACACCACAACAGGCTGGTCAGATTGCCAAAGTCAAAGAATTGGTTACAGTGGAGTTGGTGGATCACAGGTTAACAAAGGAACAGATGAGAATCGCAAGGAAAAGTGATCCTGGTTTCACAGTGGAGAAAAGGGCATGATCAGACCTGAATACTTGTACATATATACGGCTGTTTAACCATATGAAACTAATGATTGAAGATCAATTTGTGAGTTTGTAGAATTCAGTTACATTTGAGTCAGGTTTGGTATATATACGTCCTGGCCAAATTGGCTGGGTATTTTCGGCTTTTCCAGGTAGTCAAAGTGCTATCTCTGGGTCATATAATCGGAATCAGCATCAGCAATAAAAGTAGTGCATAAAAGTTCAATTCAACTAGATAGTGCTAATATCGCTACCATGGTGTTGTGGTGGGTAAATAGTGTAGCGTAAGCACCCTTTTGGTAGTTGAAGAACTTACCCACATACTTTCAGACTGCAAAGATTGTACGACTGACTTTGAGGCATGTAGTTGTACAAGACTGTAGAGTTTGCTGCCCAATTGTATCGTCATGTACCAGCTGATTCCCAGACAAATGTCGCAAATGACCTGTATATTAACCTCATGCGCAGTGGGCCGTCCAGATCACTGCATCACCCAGATGAAGTAACTCTCGGATGTTTGGCAAGGTTTGTGTTTTGTAGAATGAGCAGACAAACTCATTATTGCTCCTCAAGTGGTGGAGGACAATAGTAATGAAGATAGTAATTAATTCGCAAAACAAAAGCGGTTGCTGTTTATAAGCACCAACAGCACCACGATACTCAAGTCAAACCTGAAATCCGTTTGGACAACCTGAGCCCGATGAAGTGGAAGTCAAAATAAAGTGGTTTATGATTCACTACATTTACAAATTCCCTATAATTTCCCCTTTCGCAAAATTTTTTTTGGGGGTGTTTGGATTTGCTTATAGTGGGTGAAGGATCTCAGAACGACAGTAACATGAAAGAGTAATCCCATCACGTGGATGGGCTATTAGAGCTTAGGTATGAAGAAATGTAGCTATGATAAGACTAGAAAAAATAGGTCCTACCGGACTCACACAAAAAATGCTATTGAAGTATCTAAGCATGCAAGTGCCTAAACATCGATCGGTGCAGACCATATAACCTGATAACACTGTAGATCAGCTCACCATATACACAAAACTAACAATGTCACGACTCAGCAGCACGCAACAGCGCTGAGCAATTCTCCACCTGACGGCAAAAACGCTTCACTACTGATAATCCAATTTTAGCCAAACAACATAATCTTCTATGACTATCAAAATATAAGATCTACCTTCCCCACAATGATCGGCTATTGTGACTTTTGTCCACGGTATCGTGAATGACTGACACGTATCCACCACAGGAAAACTACCAAATCATCTCTCTAGCCACCAACCAACCACCTGAATCCACTTCACCGCCACCTCAAACTACTGCCAGCACATTACCTGCTCTGCATCACATTGCATCACACTGCAGCACCTTAGAACACCATCGCTTTTTGACAGGGGTTAAAAAAAGGCACCAAAAATCTGTTTTGGGAGAAAAAAAAATTGTAAAAATAAACAAAACAGCGTTTAGAAACGATCAAATTCCTGATACAAGTGCGATAGTTGAGTATATCTCGGAGTGCCAGCGAGCTTAGGATGATGGAATCGGGCACATTCAAGGACAATGATCCATCCGTGAAAACATCGGCGAAAAGCAAGCGACTTTCGTTCTCTCTCAATGGGTTTAAGAGAAATTCTGTCACGTCTCCACCGATCAAAAGAACTGTCTCGATCTCTGGGCCTTCGTTGATCTCAGACCCGGTGCAGGTACCACAACAATTGACAAACTCCATCTACGATAACCAGGCATATTCAGACCAAAAGAGACACTCGTACTCCATATGTCAGTCGTTGAAGGGCAATCTAGACCAGGCGTCTACATATGTGGAACAGGATGGACAATCATTGAGAGTTCCGACAGTTGTCGTGGTCTGTTGTGATTACATCTTGGAGAACGAGCTTGTAGAGGGGATTTTCAGAGTCAATTCTTCGTTGAAGAAAATAAAACAGTTGGAAGAAATGATCGGGGCGCTGTTGGAGAGAGACGGGTCGTTTCAGATCTCACAATTGACAAAAGCGTCATCTGATTTGGAGGAAATTAACACTTATGACGTTGCAATGATCTTGAAGAGGTTTTTAAACAATTTGGATGACTATATCGTCGATCACAGCGTGTATCATGAAATTGTGCACAATCACGATTCTTTGAAACAACACGTGACCAGCATAAGTGCATCGTCTTCACGTGAGTCTGTGGGCAGTAATTCTTCCAATTCACAATTCTCAGAGCCTTCAACAACAGCCATCACCAACACAACCAGTGCTTCTTCAGCAGATTCGGCTCATTGTCCACCCGCACAGGACAATTCTAGGGCACAAGACAGCTTAATTTTGGCTTTGGAAAAGGATGCAAAGGTTATATCCAACTTATCCAAGGAAAAGACTGATTTACTCACCTATTTGCTTCAATTTTTACACAAATTGACAATGCCAGATCTGGTTTTGAAGACAAAGATGCCCTCGATCAACATTTCAAAAATCTTCCAGCCAAGTATATTTGAATTCAAAGTCGAAAAGCAGTCGTCTACAGACAATTTGCTCGATTTTTATAAAATTAATGAGTCGATCTTTTGGAGGTGGATCGACAACTACCACCAGTTAAATGAGTTTATTATTTTGGCGCTGGGCCAAGAGTTGCCAGAAAATGAATATACCACCACCTCTGTCCCAGCCACAACGCCATCGGTTGTGAACGAAGAACTCCACAGAGTGCCCTCTGCAGAATCCATAATCAGTGAAAAACCTATCAGCCCACCAACAGAACGCCCGTCAATGGGTATTTTCAACTCTGACGAAACGATCAAGCAGCTGCCAACTATAAATTCTGTAGAATTGAAGAAACTGAAGAGGAAATCGTTTTTGTTCGGTTACCGTTCCGGTTCGTCTCAAGATTCTTTGGAATCTGTCAATGAAGCACAACCAGTAGTGGCTGATAATGCAAGGAAATCGAAGCTCAAAAGATTACCAACGGCGATCTTTGGGTCTTCTTACTCTTTAAAGACGAAGCTTAAAAACTTGCCACAAGAGGCGTCACCACTTTCGCCTCGTGATGTCATTGCAGAAGATGTAGATGAGAAGAAGAAAAAACAGACAAGGCAGAGAAGACGGTTTTCTCTCTATGGACTTGAGCAGTTGACAACCAAGAAATCTGTCTCTGAAGATTCGAGGGATGCGGATGGCCTTGAGGCACCAACAGACTCTTTCAAACCGACAATGACTAACGGAGAAGGGTATGGGTTACAAAAAAAACCGATATATGCCTGTGTGATAGACTTCAACCGTAGTCCTGTGCTCGACCAGCACAAAAATTTGTCTGAGGCAGACTTAATACCGGAGTCGAAGCACAAGTTTTGGAGTTTCAAGAACCTCTTGCAAACCACACCAACATGAGGCGAGAGCCGCTATGACAATATATATGAACATGCTTAGATACCCTTATATCGCCTGAACTGTAGTCGCGGCACTGCCTGGCATTTCTGACACCCCCTTTGTACATCGCTACACCACTCTGGCCCGAAAAAATCAAATTGTACACACTGAAAAATTGGCGCCAAAAGCCTCTTGAAGCACGAGCAAACATCGTTGAACACCAGCCAGGAGCCCTAAAACCCCCCGAAAAACATGGGACTTTACTCAGTGAGCACTTGGGCCCGACTGGCCAAGTCGGAGAACTTGGATTGGGTGTTTTTAATGGACTGGATCCTCCTGTTATTTGCATCCATCACGATCATTTTCCATTTCAACAGGTACGTTGGCGCCTGTATATCCTTTTTATGGCGGCTATATGTATGGAAGAAGTTCAAAGTACGCATTAAAGTGCAGGCGGTTAAGGTGTCATTCCTCGGAGGGCGGATTTTCTTCAAAAACTTGGTAATAATCACACAAAATGAGACCATCAGTGTGCTACAGGGCACTTTGACGTGGCGCTACTGGTTGAACAACACCATGAGAACAGGTCTCGAGATGGAAAACACGGGGAAGGACAAGACTAAGAACGAGACACTATCGTCGCGGTTTATTTTGCAATTATACGGCTTAGAGTGGTTCATGTACAACAGAGTGTACGCATATGAGAATTTGATGGAAAGTATTAACAAGGCTGATGCCCCAGACAAAGACATAGATATCACTGTGGATTCATCCACAGAGACAATGAAATCGGAAAAGTCGCAAAACATCCCGGAGGGTCTTGACTACCACAAAGATCCGCTGGAGTTTGGCTTCTTCAGTTATTTGAACTGCCTTCCGTTGTCCATAGACGTGAAAAAGGGTGCTGTAGTGCTCGGAAACCGCACCACTTCGTCGATTTTGGTCGTCTCGTACACTCAGGGCAATGGGCTCATGGATCTCAGCAAGTCCGAGCACAAATTGGATTCATACAAGTCGGTGTTCAAGATGAAATTCTCCAACCCAAAGGTGATGATGAAGCCTAATGTAGGGTACCAAGGTCCAGACTCTGATCTGGACGATGCCACAGTGGCAGACGATAGTGAATACCATCCTGTACGACATAGAGACGTCAAAGCCGCCGGGCACAAGAATTTGGCCCGGATCTTGCGCGTCGGAAGCAGAATAGCCAAACTATTGAAGCTCCGACGTTCCAAAACCCAAATCCCGGCACAGACTCCCGAAGAAATCCAATGGCACGGATTGCAGCAGTATATAGACCATGATTCCTTGATGAATCATCCAGTCGGCGCCACTGTGATTGTAAACCACGACGAGTACCTGAAGTATTCGTGCATCTTGGAGCTGGAATCCCTGCTGTTTTCGTACTATTTCGACGTTGCTGGCAACGTCCCTGTAGATAAGAGTAAATTTGAGCCGAGCCCTGCTCCTGATATCGGGAACGGTGGACCTGCACCCGTGTACGGCATGCTTTGGTCCGTTTCACATGGTGTGGTCCACTACGGACCTTGGGCCCACAGGGAAAGGCTAGGGTTGCAAAAGATGTTATTCCCCTCTGCGTGCCGTGATCTGCAACCGCACGGCAAATTGGCCCCGGGGGATTCCCGTAAATATACCAACTTCAAGTTGGAAGTAAATATAGCAGACGAGTTGGTTTTTCGAGTTCCATTCCGTGAATTCTCCAAGAACACGAAATTGGAGTCGACGGATCTCTCGCAACAGCAACTGCTGGATTCCTCTGTAGACGGCGGCAGGCCGGCATTCGGATGGCTCGAGTTGAAAATGCAGCTGGACTCCTCCGTGGTGATCGATCTGTCGTACATTCCGACCCTAGAAAACGGCTGGGACAATAAATTCCGATCAGATCTCGTGCAGCCGGAGTTGCGCACGTCGACGAACCACGAGATCTTGTTCAAGTCCACCAGGCACATCTTGCAGGCGGACATCGGGTTCCCTTTGCAGTGGAACGGGCTCACGGATTGGAAGTTCCACAACCGGTCTGAAGACGCCGAGTTGTTCTTGCTCAGGGAACACATCACGTTGTTAAGTGATGTCCTCGCGGACTTCTCGTATGGGTCCCCGACGCCGTACGAGTTGTTCAAGCCGTTCCTCTACAGCCTTGACATCGAGTTGGCAAAGGGTTACAAGTTGTACTTGAACATCAACGACCACAACGTGATCAACAACCCATTGGACTTCAACGACAACTTGTATCTCTCCTTCCAGGGCGACAATTTGTATGCAAAAGCAGAAATTCCCATGGATAGAATCGTCCGTAAAAGCACCTGTGTATCGTATTTACTCTCGACAGACCATTACGATCTCATTCTCGATGCCCCGCCTTGGCACACTCTGAATAACTTCTTGAAAAGCAACAGGATCGGTAGACTGCGTAACTTCTCGATAGAGGGCAGTTACACCTACTACTCGGTGATGGACGTTGACTCTGTGGATAACATCGTCATCGACTGTACCTGTGAGGACACCGTCTTGGAGTTCTATGGGTTTGTGCTCCGGTACATGCTCATTATCAAGGAGAACTATTTCGGGATCCACAAGACTTTCAAGACGTTGCTGGAGTACACGAGACCGGAGGCCGAGACCGAGAAACCTCTAAAGCATCAGAAGTTGGAGACCGACTTGGATCTCGTATTCTCTTTCAACTTGGAAAGAGGATGTTGTATTTTGCCTGGCCATATGTACGACTGTGACTCCAACATCTTGTTGTATTTCGACACCATGGACGTGGATATCCGGTATACGAACTACTATATGGACTTGCAGTGCGATATTTCCGAGACACACGGCAAGAGTGTCTTGGAATGTGACTCTTTGACGTTGATCGACGATGCCTTTGGAGAGAAATTGGCCAATGCCAAAGTGGGTCTTACTGTAGCAAATGTCGCTGTCCATGGTCACCGTATGTTTGGACTTCCTCCAGTGGAACCGACGTATTTTTGTAAATGGGACTTCAATTTGGGCAAAGTCGTTGTCTCGGACGACCCTTTGGCTGTATCTTTGTTGCTCAAGAGCTTCAGGAACCTCGGATACTTGCTGAAAGACGTTGAAAACTTGTTAGTTGCTTCACCAATAGTGCTCCATGATGTAGTAGTGTTGACTTTCCACTGTCCCTCGCTAGATATCAGTTTCGTGAACAGCGATGGCAGTTCTTTACAAGTTCTGATCACACCAATCGATTTCAACTTCAACGATCTAGCCAACGAGAGGTACTCGAAGCGGTCTAACGTAAAACTTCCCAACATTGTAGTGAAGGTGGTTTCTCTGGAACTGCAGGTGTTGAGCCAGATCAAGACATCGTTGTACTTGAGTGGCTTTGACCAGGAAAAAGATGCGGATCTGTTTTTTCGTGCCCAGCAGTTACATGTCTCTCTCCACGATGCTCCGTTCCACCGGTTGCCCTTTTTGGTCAAAGACGGTAGAAATGCAGATTACAAAAAGGCGTATGGCTCGATAAAGCCGGTTTTCTCCATCCCCGATTTGCCCCCTCCGGTGAACGCACAGAGTGTGGATTTCTTGTTTGAAGAATTCCCAGAAGATGAGCTCGACTTCACTTGGGACAATTTCAAGAACGGGTCTGGAATCGCATCGTCGCCTTCTAAATCCGTGGTGGAACAGACCTCGAGAACTTACTACACGGATTCTGACTATGCCCCGTCGAATCCTCCAGAAGAAGGTCATGAAATTATCTCCATTGTAGCTTCATTTGGTGCCGTCGAGGGCCACGTCAGCCCGGATTCTTTGCCCATCCTGGTGGACGTTGTAGACAGGTTGAACACCTTCACGTTGGAAAGCGTGATGGACGACTTGCACATAGAGACCATTTTGGGACTTGGGCTTTTGCGTATGGACCAGTCGACAGTGATGAACTGTCGCGTCGTAATTCCTTCTGTAGACATTAAATATGGCGACTTTCTTCACTTGAGTGGGCAGACAGTTTCTCTGGTGGTTTCGAGGAAAGTCACCAAGACCAAGACCACTGCGGTGAGGTTGATGGACCAGATCTCGATCGTCAAGGAACTGTTTGCGGCGTTGCATGTGCGCGAATTGGCTGTGTCTTTGTATAGAGATAATGATGTAGATAGACATACCAAAGTGGCACTGCTGCGTTTGCACGATGTCGAGTTCTGGAGCACCTTGACCAAGTTGGACGGCTTGGTCAGTTCTCTGAACAGTCGGACCCTCGAGGTGAGCGTGGATTCGGATGCCTTGGACTGGTTGAA
Source organism: Nakazawaea sp. yHDR128 (assembly GCA_030571255.1). Taxonomy (NCBI): domain Eukaryota; kingdom Fungi; phylum Ascomycota; class Pichiomycetes; order Alaninales; family Pachysolenaceae; genus Nakazawaea; species Nakazawaea sp. yHDR128. Next base: position 252,536 of record JAJLXL010000021.1, read on the forward strand.
ACAGTGTGTGACTTCCAATCTGGACCTGGTCTGTGATCTGAGCCGCAAACTCAAACTGATCACGGCGAGATCCAAAGCCGCGACGGTGCAACTTTTGTACGACGTTTCCACTGCCAGCACGCGGTTGCATATCCAACATGATCCAGCAGTGCTCACAAAGCCAGCCTACATCATGAGATCGTCTGACCGGCACATCCGGATGAACGACAGTTGGAAAGTGGTCACTAGGCTACGTCATATCATCAGGAATCTGCCTGCGGTGTGGAAAACTACCGCTAATAAGTCGTTTGGCGATGGCAGTTTCGATCCACAGGAAGTGGATGCTTGCTCTGTAGTGTTGAGCACTTTCAAAAACTGGAGAAGTTGGGAGTTCACCGACATCTCCAGGTGTTATTTATTCGTGAAAGCCTTTGACTTGCCCTCTGATATCGTGAAAGAGCAGGATTCGTCCTCACTGAACATCAGCATCGCTCTTGAAAGCTTGTCGATCAACCTAACCTCTTTAGACAACGAAAACGATTGTGTCTGTGGGGAGTTTTTGAGCGCAACGGTTTCTGCAAAGAAGCAAGACGAAATCACCGAATATCTGAGCATCGGTGTGGATTCATTCTCCGGTCTTGCCGTGAAAGTCAAATTGACTCTCGAGTCTCTCAGAGACCGCTTGAGTCCACTTTCTTTAAGAGTCGTAGATTTTCTGAAAGGGTTTGTAGATGATTCCGACGTGGCTGAGAAGGAGTCCGTAAAGTCTGTATCTACTATCGCCTCTTCACTACCTTCTGTGGCATTCGATGTTTCTCTGTTGATACATACAACAGAGCACCGGATCCGCTTGGATAAGACAGGTCTTTCGTCTTCTGATGTCGGGTTCTCGTTCTCTGCCCTTGGAGTGCTGGAGCAAGGTCTTACGGGTAATTTGCCATTAAATGTCATCATGGGAAGCGAGAAGTTGTCCTGTGATGTGTTTCTTGACGGCGATCCTGTTGGAATCTTCACTGGCCAAGACGGATTCTCGGTATTTTCTACCACTGGGACGTTAAAAGAAGGACTCAAGCACTTCAAGGTGAGCTGGGTAGAGTTGTTCTTGCGATGTGATAGGGGAACCGACGAGTTTATCTTGCTATTGGACACGATAATCAACCACGATATGAAAATTGTAAAAGATGTCGTTGCTAGTCTTCCTAACAAGGAAACCTCTGGCGACTCGAAACTTCAATCAAAGCCTTCCTCGACGATAGCGAGATCCCGTGTTCTTGTAGATACTGATATCGACAAGATCTCATGGGACTTGGAGTTGGTGTCTCCAATCAAGCTGACTGGATCTGTCTATGGGTTTAAAACAAGGTCTCATGTAGCCAAAGATGTCTTGATCTCTGAAGTCTCGGTGAATTCTATGCATACAAATTTCACAAGCTCGAAATTTGAAGGCTCTCTGAGCCCTTCTTTCTGCAAGATCGACACCTCTAATTTGCAACTATTCACCAAGTTGATCTTGGCAGATGATTACGATATGCTAAACATGTATATAAGGTCTGAAAGGGGTGTGCTATCCGTACCTCAGCTCATCGATACTCTCAACGCTGCCATAGATACACAGGTGCTTGCAAAGGAGAGCTGGCAGAAGTTGAAAGACACCTCTGTGAAAATCGTAGACTTGTTTGTCAAGCCCCACGACACCGATATGATGATCGATGCCCCAGGAAAGAAACCACTATTGATGAAGGTCTCTTTCAAGAACAAGTATGCCGGTATCTTCACCAGATTCGAGCACACAAATTACCGTATCGATACCAGTGAAACTCTGTATTCTGCCACGAACTACTCTCTTTCGCTGGAAAATGACATCTCTCCTGTCAAACTCCATGGTGAGATGACGTTCCCCTCTACTCGGTTCGCCATCAATACCGGATCCAAGGATTTGGTGGTGCTCAGTATCGATGTTGCTGTAAAGGTCATGCTTGCCGAAGCTGTAGAACTGCTCCAGTCGTTACAAGTGGAACTCCATTACTGTCGTTTGTTTGTCACTCCTGATATCTTGATCAAGATCTTGACTCTCCGTAAAGCTGTATCATCTTTAGCCGGTAAGTTGAATTTTGGCAAGTCGGAATCCTCCAGTGACCAATCGGTAGTTGAACCACAGCAAGGTTCCATACTTGGATTCTACTCTATCCACATCTTGGCGTACAACATCTGCTTAGGGTGGATCTTTGACGATCCACGTTGCCAAAGAATGGGAATCATCGCCGGTTGTGAGAGAATCTTTGTCGTGTGTGAGGAAAAAGTCGGAAAGTTCACTCTTGTCGACGCCTTTTTATCGCTTGCCCACGGATCTTCGCCTTCTTCGTTCTTCAATCATGACGGAGAATTTGGCACTTCTAGTAGGGCATTTTTGCCGCATATGCAACTCACTTATGCCATCGTAAAAGAGCTGGGACATAAAGATGTCCATGCCAGTGTCTCTGGAGAACAATTAGACGTAAGACTTGAAGCGGACGGTGTCAGTATCGTACAGGATTTGCTGCATTCTTTCGGCAACACCAAAGGTTTGATCACCAAGAGAAATCTTTTGGATATCCAGAACCAGAAAGAACCACTGCCTAGCGTCTCTACTGAATCGTCAGTGAGATTCAATTCTGTAGAGTGCATAACCAAATTTGCAGGTGCCAAGGTGTTTATCTATAACAATGATGCCGAGAACTTGCAAAACTGTTCCTCTTTCACATTGGAATCTCCTGCTGTGAAGATTGCGTTCGAATATCTCCATTTGGCCGCTCTGGACATAAAACACAAGGTCGAGGTTGAAATCATCACCTCCTCATCCAAGAACATCTTGCACGCGACTTGTGTACCTGTCTTGAACAATCTCTATCGTGGAGTCCGTAAAATGATGAAAACCGGGTCTTCAAGTGAGCATCTTGCTAATACCACGAGCACCAAAGTTGAAGTAAACTCATCACTGTCTGCATTTTTCGATGACATTGAGATTAACTTTGGTGTAAAAGTAGAGCCACAGGAGATTGTTCTCAGTTGTGAACCCACAGCCAAAGTTGAAGCTGCTGCATCTTGTGGTGGTGTTGACTTGAGAATTGGTATATGTAGAGACTCCAAGGTCTGGCAAGCCGTGTTACAACTCAGCGAATTGAAGGCTTCTTTGCAGCATGTCTATTCTCGTGAGACTAGTGGTTCTGTTGACATAAACTCGTTGCTTTTGACCGCGTTTTACGATACCAAGAACCACAGGAAGATCACTGGTGCCACTTTCGTATCTGAAATGGATGGTTTTGTCAATGTAAAACAATTGCAAGATTTGGATCTTTTCAGAGATATTTGGGTTCCTAAGGAATATTACAAAGATTATCCGGACCAGTTCGGTCTCAGAGGTGACACTGCGAAGAAAATTACACAGAGAACTCGTGAGACTTCCAGTTCTGCAGCAATGCCTTGGATCATTCAGCTCTTGATCTCCAAGATCAGTTTTACTGTAGATATGGGAAATTCTTTGGGTATCTTGAAATTGGATCTGGAAAGAATCTGGGCTCTTTCCAAGAAATCCATAACTTGGGAGCAAAGCTTGAGGCTTGCAATCGACTCTATGGCTTTGAGTTCTGAAGGTAGATTAGGAGGTGAAATTGTCATCGAAGATGCTACTCTACTGACTGCTATATCATGGGTAGTCAACGACAGGACCTATGAGCACCCATTGGTGGTGATCTCTGCAGCAATTGGATCGATCCAAACAAAGTCTAGTCTCGATTTCCACACCTTTTTCGTGGGCAACTTGCAAAAGCTCTCTTTGAACATTTTCAACAAGAGAGGTCCGTCAGCGACTGCTCATGACTCTCTTTTCGCTACAGTGGAAATCGGTGAGTTGAAGGCATTCTTTACTGCTTTGGCAGCATCTAATTTTTTCGATATCTACAACACTGCCTTGAGAATTCACCAGGATATCCAGATTTCTTACAGAGAAGTGTTGAAAGACTCCTCTACGAAATCTTCAAATGTCATGTTGAAACAGCTCAACCAAGCTGATAGCTCATTGGCAGATATTTTGAACGGCTTGACGACGAAACTAGATGTAGAGATCAAGAAAGTCTTGTTCCACATCTACCCAAGTTCCTTAATGGATACTCAAGTGTTAGTTATGACTTTGAAGAAGGCAAATGCCAAGTTCTTTCAGAACACGGCACAGAGGTTAGAGGACAGGTTAAACTTCAAAATGAAGGATTTTGCCGTATCGCTTTCCACTTATAAGAACAACATACAGGATGAAAACGAGTTCAATTCGATGAGCATTGCCGATGTTTTCACTAATTCCAAAGAGGTGAGAAGGGGAACCATTTTTGTGTTCCCCTCGATGTTCATTGATATGGACATTTTCCAAAATCTGAAATCGAATGTTATTGAATACAAATTCAAGAGTTACTTCGGGGGTAAAGTCGAGATCAAATGGAATCTTGGCTCTGTCAACTTCATAAGAGATATGTGGATGTCGCATGCAAATGCACTTTCGTCTCGTCTCGAATCTTACAGAAGAACGAATGCAAGATCTGAGATTGAATTGAAAACTGCATCTGCTGACAGATCTATCTTCGAGACCATAAACTTGGAAGACAGGTTGAAGGAAGTGGAAACCGACTCGAAATACCAGTACGTGCCCTTGGTGCCCTTGGTTGCCGAAATGCCGCAATTGAAAGAGTTGGGAGAAGCAACACCCCCTTTGGAATGGTTTGGTTTGCATAGAGAGAAATTCCCCAACATGACACATCAAATGATAGTCATCTCGTTACAAAAGATGGTTCACGAGGTGGAAACACAGTACGGCAGAATTTTGAAGTGATTAGCTACACGAATAAAGGGCTTGACGGTGTCTAACCAGAGAACAGATCCACCTATCTATATAGAAAAAACGTGCGGCGTCAATTGAACGATGAACTAAATTAGAAGTACCACTTCACAAGGCGTAGATAAAATTTGGATTCTCGAAATCGGTCAAGTCTGCAAACTCCATGTTCTCGAACCGGTTTGCATCTTCTGGGATCTCTTGTCTCTGTTTTGCTCTTCTGACGTTTCTCCTCCACGTAATGATGTAGATACTGGTGATGAAGAGTGTTGCAAAACAGTAACAGATCACAATGGCGACCTTGGCACCGTTGTAATGAGGTGCTTGGTTCGCTCTAAAAGCCTGAGGACCTGCAAGGTTACCAGCACAGTAACCGACCAAGTACACAGCATTTACTGTACTCTTCTTTGTCAGACCGGCAACGTTAGAGGACGAAATTGAGATGGCACAGATCATCCCAATGACCAGAGTTTCCAAGAGATATAGACCAGCAAGTCTCAGCTTTGGATTGTCTTCACAGAAGGCCAACAAACAGGAGAAAAGAATGTTGAGTGCTGACATCACAGAGGAAACCAGTAATCTGTGCTTGAAAAATTTGGCAGAGTAAGCAATACCGATACAACCAACTATTTCAATGGCACCACTTGGCATGTTCATCAACAACGTCTGAGATGTTGAGTAACCGAAGTCGCCATGTAACAAGATAGATCTGAAACTTCCCAACAGACCGTTAGGAATGTTTTGGGCAACACCAAATCCAAACCAAAGATAGGTGTTGATATCTTTGAAAGCCTCGACCAATTGATGCTTCTTGAAATGTCTGCTGCCAAATCCTTGGTTGTTTGTCCTAATTCTTTCAACCACTACTAACTTTTCCTCTTCAGTCAACCACCAGGCTCCAGCTGGGGTGTCTGGGATATGGAAGAAGAAGAGGACTGCAACTACGATTGAGATCAACCCGATAATGATGTACAAGATCTTCCATGGAGCCATTGAGTAAGATTCTTCATGGTGCAACAAACCAAAAGAGATAGCACTACCCCAGATAGTTCCCCAACCGTTGAATGAAAGCCATAACAGGACTCTCAAGAAGTGTTCCTCTTTTTTGAAATAGGAAGTTGTAACAATAGTCATGAAAGGTGTGACAGAACTTTCCAACATCCCCAACACAGTTCTCAAAAAGATAAACCCCCCATAATTAGGGGTGGAAAGCAAGCAAACCACAACACCCCAAATGAGAATAAATGTAGCAGTGACCTTCAGCAGGGGAAATATCTGCAACAAATAGGAAGCTGGGAAGACAAAGATCAAGTAACCCAAGTAGAAAGAACTACCTGTCCAACTGTACATATTACCCTCCATCCCCAAATCTTCTTCAAGACCCATAACTGCACCGTAAGAATTGGAATTCTTATCCAAGAACTGTACAGAGTACAAGAGCATCAACAATGGCATCAAGCACAAATCGATTTTCCTCAAGACTCTCTTGCTGGTAGCCTCATCGATGACAAGACCCTCAGATTTTAACAGCAATTCCATTGCTTCGTCCACATCGCCTGTGATTTGAACTTCCTTTCCACTTGGTGAAATGATGGAAGTGATCACTTCATGTGTCCCAATTTGGCCCTTTGTAATAGAAATGACATTGTGAATGCCCGTATCTGGGGAAACTTTTTCATTTGCAGAACTCAATGACTCAGTCATCTTTAGTCAATTTGATATTGCTATGAAAAAGGGATACTCTAACCCTGAAAAAACTTTTCGAAGGAACTTCAGGGTACTGATATATGAGCAGATATCCGCATAAATTTGGAAAGATGAGGACTCCTATCTCGAAAGATAAGCGTCAAATGGTTATCGGGGTATCGAAAAACTTTTCAGGTGCATGAATTTTTCTTTGTTTTGGTCAGATTTGACTAGCAGAAAATAGTACTAACGCACCACAAGGTGTAATTTGCCATGAGCCACGTTATACACCGTGAGTTCCGTGAAAGTAAGCCTATCTAGGACGTTGACAGTGCACTGACTTTGCTTATCTTATCGCATCTCAGAATTGCAAATCGACCGATATTGATAAGATCTCATGGATAAAATCAAACTTTACCCGAATTCCGCAGGAAAATTAAGGTTTCGCATACAATAACATTGTGAATTTGCACGGAGGTCAGTGCAAGAGGATTGCTTGGAAGAGGAGGAATGGATGGGAGAACGCCGTGGAACTATAGTGCTTCCACGGTGTTCTCCAGCTGTTTTTGTGTCTTTGTGGCCATTCACCATCGCACTAGCCTGTTCCCCAGAGAGCATCTGTGTCTGCAGGTTTTTGATTTTCCTTAACTAAAATCATCGGAAAGAGTCGAAACGATTTCCGATACTGGAGCTTATAAATAGACAAGCACTAGAAATGCCAAGTCAAGGAGAAGACTACCAGTTGTGAATTTCGGATAAAGTGATTTTTAGACGAGGTTTGAATGCGATGTGCGGTGTACGATATAGATATTCGATTTATGATATACGATTACGATACCATACTCTTCTGGGTGAATAAGATAAGAGCTGGGGCTGTATCATGATTATGTGTACAGATACAGAAGTTGGAGGGTTTTGTTGAAACAACTCCCCCTTCTCGTCCATCTCCCATCAATGAGCATTTTAAGCCAATGCCTTTATCGTCTGTCTAAGAGACTATCCAGGAAGTCTCGATCTCACACTATCGGTGCAATTTCACCTCAAAACCCCAATTGAGCCGATAAGCTGCCATCGGCGCCCTCTCCTCTAAACCACATCGGTACTTTCAAGCACTGTTCAGCCAGACGCATACCCATACTATATTCCCATCTATACCTCATCGGAACCAGATCCACTTTTGTAACCCATGCACGACCATTCAGGAAAATAAAATTTTTTGTGCGGGCTCAGGAGACTGAGGAGATAGCGAAGTAAACGCTGCGGCAAAGTCAGGATCAGGCTGATAAACTCTCATGCAGAACTCGGGGGGTCTATACGAAGTTTTAGGAGTCGGCCAGGATGCCACTTCTGCCGAGATCAAGAAACTGTACAGGAAATTGGCGCTCCAGCACCACCCAGACAAGGTCACAGAAGAGTTGAGAGAAGAGTCTGAAATCAAGTTCAAGGAGATAAGCCACGCATATGAAGTTCTTTCCGACGAACAAAAGAGATCGCATTATGACCAGTTCGGTGACGAAGATCCTTCCAAATCCGGCTTCAACGGTGCCAACGGAAATGGCTCCTATGCGGATTTTGGTCCCGAGGATTTTTTCAATTTTTTCAATGGAGGGGCGTCTAATGGCCCAAGGCCTGGAAGGAGACCTCAAAGGACTCAAGATGCGAATTTGGACGTGGAAATCACGCTCGAAGACCTTTTCAAGGGGAAAATCATCAAGACAACATCGACGAGAAACGTTGTGTGCAAGCACTGCAAGGGTTCAGGCACAAAATCTAATGCAAAGCCTGAGATTTGTGTCTTGTGTAATGGAGAGGGACAGAAACTGAAGCTCAGAAGAGTTGCTCCGGGTGTGGTGACTCAAGAGTACGTCGTTTGTACTAATTGTAAAGGATCAGGCAGGGTTTCCAAGAAAAAAGACAGGTGTAAGAGGTGTGAAGGGAACAAAGTGAGAGAAGAGACAAAGATTCTCGAGTTCAACATTGAAAAGGGATCGAAGAACCAAGGTAGAGTGGTTTTGGAAAAAGAGAGTGACGAAGAACCGGGCAAAGTCACTGGAGATGTGATATTGACCTATACGACAAAGAAACATGACATTTTTGAACGCAAAGGTGATGATTTGTTTTTCCATTTGAATATCAAACTTTTCGAGGCTTTGTGTGGTTTCACCAAGACCAATTTTATCAAGACTTTGGATAATCGATTTTTGTCTTTGACGATCCCACCGGGGAAAGTGTTGAGACCAGGAGACTATATCAAGATCCCCAACGAAGGTATGCCTGTAATTGGCTCTAAAAAATCGTGGTTCTCCTCCGGAGATCAGCGTGGTAATTTGTACATTGAATTGGAGGTGGAATTCCCACTGGATAACTGGTTCTTGGAAAAAAACGAGCTCAACACCGTGAAATCGATCTTGTCAAACGTCACCTATAAAACTGCTCCACCTAGTGCACACGAATCCACTCAGGCAGATTTGAACAGTTTTGATATTGACAAGTTCACTGTGGTATCAGATACATCGCTTCCCGACTACACCGAAAGTGAACCTGAAAATGACAAATATGATGATTATGACGATTACCAGGGCTCTGGTTACCAGTTCGATGGAGCATATCCAGCTGGCGGAGAACCAGAGTGTCACCAGCAATGATCACCTTGTAAATAGTCTATATGAACTATAACGAATACCTAAAGTTTCTGTTTTCCGTATCGGTATAATCTTTGAACCCGTCTATAATCAGCTGCTGTTGCATCTCCTCGGTGTAGACTCCATTGGCTTCCTTGTCTCTGACCTTGTTCTTGTGCATCAGGAGCAAACGGTACAAAATTGCCAAAGCCATCATTCCAGAGTAGCACGAGATCAAGCCGATCATTCCTGAATCATACTTTGGAGCCTGATAGGAGAAGAAGATGTTGGCTCCGACAATATTACCCAGCGCATAGAGCATGAACCACATTCCAATTGCGACAGTGCGCTTGGAATGGCCTGCAACGTTGGCATTTAGCAAGATCCAGCTCAATATCACCGGTGCTCCGATTATATACTGCAACCAGGTGCAACCGACAAGGGCCCATTTCTTCTCGAGAGGGATGACATGTATCCCGATCAAGCCAGAGAGTCCCGGGACACATGACAATACCAACAAGTAGCAACGGATGTTGTCGTAGAACAAAGAAGCTATACCGCAGGAAAATACAAACACCAATTCAATGGCTCCGGTGGGTAATTGTAAGGCGGTGGCTGAAAGTCCCGAAAACCCGAAACCAGTGATGAGAGCCGACTGGAAGTTGGAGCTTCCCCCGTTGATGACACCTGATCCAAGGCCAATTATCAGCAAGATGATAACATTGGCATCTTTCAAAGCTTGAAGACCCTGTTTGGGTTTAAATTTTGTGTCTTTGACCCCCATTGAGTTCTTGGAAATATGGTCAATCACCACCAGTTTCTCGTTCTCAGACAAGAACCGGGCATTGGCAGGAGAATCGGGACAGAAGTACAAGAACACTACAGACCATACAAAATTTAACAACCCGATCACCAAAAAGATCAATTTCCATGGCTTGATCAGAGCATGCGTGGCATGGCCCAATCCAAAAGCCAAAAGTGCCCCGACCATAGTCGACATCCCGTTACAACTCAAAAACATACAACTTCTGAACGGCTGCTCTTTGCGGGTGTAAAAAACGGAGCACAAATTCATACAAGAAGGTGAGATACACAGCTCAAACACCCCCAATAAGAACCTGAGCACCAAGATCCCCCCATAATTAGAGGCACCGATGTGCCCGATCAAAATGACTGCCCATACGAACAACATCGCACCGGTAAATTTCAGAACAGGGACTTTTTGGATGATGTAGTTCGATGGGAGTGCCGAGACCATGTATCCGAAATTGAAGATCGCTGCAGTCCAAGAGTACCGTTGTCCAATGTCGATACCGAGATCAGACTTGAACGAATATGCAGCAGCGTAGTTCAAAGAGAGCTTATCCAAAAATTGGAGTGTATAGGTGACACACAAAATCGGCATGATGTGGAAATCGATTTTCCGTCTAATAGTGGCATAATGCTGCTCATCAAGCTCTTCTCTGTCCAAATATTGAGCTTTTTCAAAGAGATCCAACCCTACGACGTGCGATGAGTCTTCTATCTGTTCATGGATCACAGCAAGGGTTGGGGATTTAGCACTGTGCAAATCTGGGACGATTTCTTCGTCGATCGACTGGCTTTTCTCACTCATTTTGACTAGTGACTTTAGTCAATTTTAATTGTGCAGTCTGAACGCCCCCTTTTTAAACTTTTTTGTCTCCGAAGCTTATCTCTTATCGGATACGCCAAAAAAGCGGAAAAGATTTCTTGGCAGGGTTGCATTGAGTGCAGATAGCTGTGATAGAGAAGCTGACAGCGGATACAGTTGCACTTTTGAGTGTTGGATAAGGGGATTTGGCTGGCTCGGTTTGGATTACTATCTTTGTGCAGGTTTTCTGTAACATTTGTTGAGACAGATCAAAGGTCGGAATAAACTAGATTGGGATGCCACAGTTAGAGAGGGTTTGGTTTCTTCAAAGGGTGAAGGTGTTTGATCATGTACTAGGACTGGTTGAGATACGTCAGTGGGCACCTTATTATGTAGATACCAATTTAATACACATCAGTGGATATATATGTCAGATATAAGAGAAAGACTATCTAAGTGAGCAAATTACTTCATCTTTCAGCTCAACAATTCCTATGCTCTAACCAACACACAAACCCTACAATTCCCCACATCCTGCTTTTCTCACTCTTCTGACTTCTCACGTTCCAACCCATTCCACACGTTCCCAATTATCTGCAAACTTATTCACCCCATCTCAAGCCTCGAGCTTCTGTCAAAAAGCTAACAAACTGGGGCGGTCAGGCGATGTGGAAAAAAATCAAATCAAAAATTCAACAGGTGTCAAATGAGATCTCATCACAACACAACGATGTCAATCCTAGAGCGACTCACGCGAACTTTGGAAAAGAATGATTTACTTCCGCAGTTGATACGATTGTTATCACTTTTAGCCACTATAATAGCATTTTTAGGCACAGGATGGATGTTTGTATTACCCCTACATGGCCAATACAGAAATACCTATATATCAGAAAACGCCCTCATGCCCTCACAGCTGTACTCCTTCTACCGTGAAAGTGAGTGGAATTTCTTGAGAGGATACAGGGAAGAACTCATCAGGATCAAAGATCAGAGCTTGGAGTCCAAAAATGAACAGATTCTGAGCTGGCTACGCGACATTGGCTACAAGACCTCGACTCATCATTTCACCGATTTGGTAGACGGATCTGTGGGGGAAAACATGCACGCGGTTTTACATACACCTCGGGCGGATTCTGAGGCCATGGTTTTATCAGCGCCCTGGCTTACATCATCAGGAGAACCGAATATCGGCGGAATCTCGTTGGCCATTTCTTTGGGGAAATATTTTAGCAGGTTGAACATTTGGTCAAAAAATATAATACTCGTGTTTCCGCAGGACGCCAAATTTGCATCAAGAAGATGGGTCGAGCTGTACCACAAAGAGCTGGACAATACTGGAGGGTCTATTGAGAGTGCCATTGTGCTCGAGTTTGCCAATGAAGGCGATCATATGCATCACATCGAGTTGGAATACGATGGTTTGAACGGTCAATTACCCAACTTGGATTTGGTCAATTGTGCTGTTTTCATCGGAGAACACGAGGGTTTCAAGATCCTGTTACATAAAGAAGCACAATATGAGGACAAATACTGGAACAGGTTGAAGATTTTGCTCTTGGGTGTCAAAGATTTGGCAATCACTGGTATCGTCACCAACAGTTGTGAAACGTTCAGTGGATGGAATATCCAGGCATTGACTTTGAGAGGAGTAGGAGATGCTCCAATCGATGTGACAACTTATGGAAGAGTCGTAGAAGGTTTGTTCAGGTCGGTGAACAACTTGTTGGAGAAATTTCACCAGTCTTTTTTCTATTATTTGATGTTGCAACCTAGAAATTTTGTCAGTATTGGGACTTACTTACCAAGTACAGTGCTGTTGAGTGTCAGTTTCGGAGTTGCTTCTTTGGGCTCATTTCTCAACAACTCTTTTTCCTATCTGAAGTTGATCACCGAGGTAAGATCTGCACTCACGGTGTTTGCTGTCTTATTTGTCCTCTCCGTTGGAGGAGGACTTTTATTACAAAATTTCCACTGTTTGTTGTTGACAGAGACCTCTACACACGTAATCATTCAACTGAATGTTTTGTTGTCAATCTTGCCAGTTGTGAACATCAACAGACTGCTTGGATTCAAAAAAGAGGTGAGGTATGTCTTGCAAAGTTGGTCTTATTTGTACTTGACGACGATCCTTGTCTCGTTGTTGGTGGTCCATTTCACGTTGTCATTTGTGATTGGAGTCTTATCTATCCCGTTGTTGTTTGTCAAGATTGAGTACGCCGATAATTCCAATTACAGGTTGTTCAAACATGTTGCCAATTCTGCACTCTTGTTGGTTTCAAACCCTATTTCCGCCTTGGTGTTGTTATCCAAATTCGATAACATCCCACTATACGAATTGATGACTAATTTGTTAAATTCCTGGACGCAAGTACAGAGTTGGTCATGGTTAATTTTAATCATCGGCTGGTACCCTGTTTGGTTGGGAATTTTAATCTCCTCACTTTAGAGTTACGCACATGAAAACAAATAATTAAAACTTTTCTATACCATTAGCTGACCTCCTTGAGCCAAACACGGAAGTCTTCTCCGGGGTTCTTGTTACCTGTGATGAAATAAGGAACGAAACTCAATGTAAGATCGCCTTGTCTTGTTGTTAACTGCCAGAACTTGCATCCTTCAAGCTCGACGATTTGTTTCTCAAACTTTTGCGATTTGTGCAATTGCACATCGTCTAAAGGAACTCCAAATGACTCTAAGGCGTAGACAAAGGGTCCATATTCAAGGGCGAGACAGCCTTTGTTGGCCTGAACCATTGGGTGTGGCTCTACAACTGTTATCTCTAATTTGAAATCTACAACGAGTTTCTCGTTCCAGATTTTCAGCGGGAACACTAAATATCCACTTTTCAAAGTGAACTCATCTGAAGAAATTGTATACTTACCTTTAGGAGCTCTGATTGCAAACAGAATTGACTTCGATGTTTTGATACCGATTTCCAAGTTACCCCCATTTGGATAATCGGTTTTCACAATTACATCAGCACCATTGACATGATAGACACCCCCAATATAGAGGTTTAGGGCCAAAGTGTCTTGAACAGTTGAAAACACATACTCCTGGAGATTGTTGAACAATCTCGCAACGTTAGGAGGGCAACAACTACATTCGAACCAATCCTTTCTCTTGAGACCTTTTGACCCAGTGATGGGTTGGTCATAATAATAAGCCTTTCCGTCGAGTGAAACCCCACCCAAGACATCGTTGTAAAGAGCACGCTCCATTACATGGGCAACCTCAGAGTCTAGTCTGTCATGGAGAATCGCCTGGGCACAGAAGATGAGCGAAATAGAAGCACAGGTCTCGGAATAGCCATCCCATCTGAGATCATAAGGTTGTCCGAAGCCCTCCCATTCGTATATAGATCCTATACCTCCATGGATGTATAGTTTCGTCGAGACGGTGTCTTGCCACAATCTGTCAACCAGTTCACGTAAGGTGTCGTCGTCTTTGAGCATTGCTAGTCTTTGCACCCCGGTGAGGAAGTAGAACTGTCTAACAGAATGGCCCTTCACCTCCATAGTGTCTCTGATAAGAGTCTCTGCCTGATAGTACGAGTACATCCTAGGTTTTGGCCACCAGACCATCCCGTCAATAGGATCTGAAGGGATATAGCTGTACGGGTCAACACCTCTGGCGTAGGCCTGTTGATCGAAGAATTCTCCGTCATTAAGACCCCTCTGTTCTACAAAATAGTCCAATAGCCTAAAGTACTTATCTACCCAGCGAATTTCCAACAATCTCGCAATGGCCAATTCGATCTCCTGATGACCCGGATACCCGTGGATCTTGCCCTCTTCTGGACCGAACAAATCGGCAATCAAATCGAGGTAACGGCATATGGCATCTAACAAATTCTCCTTCCCAGTCAGGGCACGATGGGCAATGGCAGCCTCAAGTAAATGGCCCAAACAGTACAATTCGTGCTTCTCGGTGATGTTTTTGAGCTTGTTATCTGGCTCTACAACGGTGTAGTAGCTGTTGATGTACCCATCTGGCTGCTGCAGCTTGATGATCATCAGAGACAACTCTTCAATCCAGGCGTGGAAAGTTGGGAGTAATGGATCTTCAGAATCCATGTACTTCAACGAATAACAAACAGCCTCGAGGAATTTCGCCAAATCGGAGTCCCAAAAATGGTGCGGCTTTGCACCTTTGATCACTTTCATGTTCATCAAATCCCATCGTCCAGTATCTTTCAACAATTTGTACATGGAAGGTAAGGTATTATTTCTCACTGTAGTGATCCTAGAACTCCAAAAGGAGTCATCTACCAAACTCATCTTCTCCGCGATATTACGTTACCCCTAAACCCCATCAATGTAAGATTATGTACCTGATAACAGCTGCATTAATATATGCTTTCGAAACTTAAATTCGCCTACTAACGGTACTTACTGCATTTGACCGATTCTGCAGGTCATATCTTCAAACGGTAAATGCCGATTTTCCTCAAAGGTCATGCTGGATTTGGCAGCGAAAAGATGAGATCTACCGGAGTAATAGCCTCACATACCCCTATCAGATAGGCAGAGTTCGAAAGTGGATGCGAGGGTTCAAAAATTGCGTCACAAGTGGGATCAAACAGAGATTGATGTGCTTATCTCCGGCCAGGGACAAAATTAAGCTCACTGATAAGCCGATTGTGGAGGACTAAAATAGATCGTTTCCCGATCGACTAGTCCGAGCCTAATCGGGGGCCGGGGAGTAAGATGACCGGTGATCTTGGAATTGGTATAAAGTTGTAGATTATCCTCGGAGTCTAATATGTCAAACAGATAATACCCCATCAAAACATGTCTGTAGAGAAAGACAAATCATATTACCTTGCCGATTCTGTCGAGCTTGGTGAAGAACCCTCTGGGGACGGACCAACAGGTCCACCTGAAACACAGGTGAAGAGAGGCTTGAAATCGAGGTATATCCAGTTGATCGCCTTAGGAGGTGCTATTGTAAGTAAAGATCTTGATCTATATGATGCCATTTTACTAACCCCATCAGGGAACCGGGCTTTTCGTAGGAAGGTGAGTAATTTACCCAGCAACATCCGCAAAGATTACTAACAACCACCAGTGGTTCACGTGAGTATCAAATGCATAGACCCAACGTATCAAACTGTTACTAACCCATCAGTGCTTGCAACATGCGGACCAGCACCTTTGCTCATAAGTTACATGGTGATGTCCGGATTCGTCTGGTGTATCATGAACCAGTTGTGTGAAATGGTCACCTATGTCCCGTTATCGGGACAGGCAACAACATTTGCCTTGGCCGACAGGTACGGATCCAAGGCCTTGGGGTTCGCTGCAGGTTACAACTTGTACTATGCCCAGTTGATCGGTCCTGCTGCCGAGATCACAGCGTGCGCCTTGATCATCGAGTACTGGCAACCGGACCTGAAATACGTGCCTCTGTGGATCTCGATCTGCTATGTAGTCGTGTCCCTGATCAACTTCTCGCCCGTAAAGTACTTTGGTGAAGTCGAGTTCAACATTGCTTCGTTGAAGATCATCTGTATCGTGGGGTTGATCATAATGGGGATCTGTTTCTTCTTCGGAGCAGGCCCGAACCAGCACGGTGTCTTGGGGTTCCACAACTGGAAACACGGCAACGCCTTTGCAGAGTACTTGGTGCCCGGTTCCACCGGTAAATTCTTGAGTGTCTGGACTGCCATCATCAAGAGTGGGTTCTCGTACATCCTATCCCCGGAGTTGATCACCTCTTGTGCTGCCGAGTCCGAGTATCCGAGAACCAATTTGCCCAAGGCATGTAGACGCTTTATCTACCGATTGATCTTCTTCTACATCTTGGGCTCTTTGGTGATTGGAGTCATCTGCTCCCACACCGATCCTACCTTGATAACAGCGATCGATGCTGGCCAATCTGGCGCAGCAGCTAGTCCGTACGTCGTAGCCATCCACAACATGGGCGTCAAGGGCTTGAACCACGTGATCAACGCCGTCATCTTGACCAGTGCCTTCAGCAGTGCCAATGCCGGTGTATATGCATGTAGCAGGACTGGACATTCGATGTCCTTGAGGGGTGTGGCCCCTAGAGTGTTGTCCAAGACCAACAAACAGGGTGTCCCTGTGTACACCGTGTTGATCTCGATCCTGTTCTTGGCCTTGGCCTACTTGAATGTCTCCAGCACTGCCTCTCAGGTGTTCACCTGGTTGTCCAACATCTGCACGATTTCCGGGTTCATCTCCTGGATAATCGTGTCGTTGACGTATATCAGGTTCAGAAGGGCCACCACGTACAACAACTTGGACGACAGGGTCCCCTTTAGAATGAAGGGTCAGTACTACGGAGCCTATGCATGTATCGTGTTCTTCTCGTTGCTCACTTTGACCAACGGTTACGCGGTGTTCTTCCCGCAAAACTGGTCAGCACAGGACTTTGTAGCTGACTACATCACGCTTCCTATCGTGTTTGCTTTGCTCTTTGGGTACATGGTCTACGACCGCAAGTTCCAGCTCTTTTACCCGGTAGAGGAGGTCGATGTCTACAGAGGACTCGAGGAGACAGAGCAACTCGAAAGAGACGAAGTCCCACCTGCACCTCGGAATGTCGTTGAAAAAGTTTGGGGGATTATCTGTTGATCTATTATTTATGTCTATTAGTTGGTCATACTTTCCAAGTATGCTACATTTGTTCTTCCAAGTATACAGTACATTTTGTTCTCTCCAAGTATACAAAGATCACTTATACTCAGCAATGAACTTTTTGTGGAAACTCTCCCAGTCGTAGATCCACTGTGTTCCCGGAGCCAAGAAAGTGGTTCTCACATGGAAAGTTCCCGCTTTTTGGCCGAAACCAGAGCCCGGAACGGCGCAGATACCCGTGTTGACCAATAACTCATGGCAGTAGAACTCATCTGGAGCATATCCGATTTCCTCGGCCTTGGCAATGGCCTTTTCCGGCAAGATGATCTTGGGGAAACAGTACATGGCACCCTGTGGCTGCTGGCACTCAACGTCTTCCATCTTGTTGAAACTCTCGTACAACAAAGCGGCTCTCTCTTCCAAGGCATCGTGGATAGACTGCTTCTCTCTGATGTACTGTGGGTGACTCAGCTCGCCTTCTTTTGGTGGGTTGATCATCAACTCTACAAGTGCCTGGCCCGTGACTACTGGACACAACGAAATCGAGGCCAATTTCAAGATCTCGGATCTGATTTCCTCGTCAAAGCCGAGTAACTCCATGTACCCACCTCTCTGGCCACACTCTCCACTGATACCCTTCGAAGTGGAATGCAAAGAGGCCAATTGTACGTTGCCGAACTTGTCCGGATACTGCTGTTGCAATTTCTTCAACACTTTCCGGATGGAGATGAATTCCCCGCGGAAAACGTTCTCCTGGTACACCTCGTCGGCAATTACCACCATTCCGTGCTCGGCAGCAACTGCCAAGATGTCCTCGATGGTCTCCTCGCTGAAAATGGCACCGGTGGGGTTACCCGGGTTGATAATGACCAACGCCCGGACATCAATGCCTTTGGCCTTGTTCTCCTTGTACAATTCACGCAACACATTTGGGTCGACAGACCAGTTGGAGCTCTCTTCCAAATAGTAAGGTACCACTGGAGAGTCGTTCAAGGCCAAAGTGGCAGTGTACAACGGGTATTGAGGGATGGGGATCATGAATCCCGTGCTTGGACCATTTGATAAGATGCTCAACAAGTATGAGACCGCAGTGGAGGCTCCAGTGGTCAAAAAGACGTCATTCGGGTCCGCTTTGAAGCCGTCTCTGTTACCGATAAACTCCGCAACCGAGTCCCGGACACGCGGAACTCCTTGCGAATGCGAATACGCGCCAACAGAGCCGATGCTTGTCAACAAATCCTCCAGTCTTTCCACGACATCCGCCGGGAAAGTGGCTTTAATGGAGTCGATTTTTAACAAATCGGGGTACTGCAAAATAGACAAGATCTGTCTGTAGTAGGTCAAGGGTTTCTGGTCCAATTGCTGCGGATTCCCGATATTGGCGTTGATGATCTTGGTGAAAGGCAATTCGCAGTCTTCTTTCAGCAACTGGAGTCTCAATTCCTCCAGCTTTGAGGGAATTCTACCCCTGACGGCGTATCTTGCTGCCACGGCATTTTGGTTCAACTTGTTCACGGTCAATTTGGCCGCAGGCTCGAAATTTGGCGCCGATGAGAGACATCTCTTGGTAATCGATCTGTAAACAGATCTCTGAACAGCTCTGCTCGAAGTTCTGATCATTTGCGCTTGTGGAAGAACTACAACGTAACAGTCACTGGACTCGAATTATATAGCGCTGGAAAATCTTTTTCCGATGACTAAATCTTTCCCTATACAGAGTTTAGCGGCTGAAAAATTGGAAATTGGAAAATGGAATTAGGCATTAAGCGACATACAGAATCTATTTTTCAAACCTGAACACTTCTTCCAAATTCAACCACCAACCTTTAGGATCATGGCTTCCATCGGTGGCATCTAACAAAGTTTCTTGCATGCCGTCGGTGACCTTCCACCAGTCCAAATTGACCGATTCCTCTCTCATCTTGGCCGAGTCCAGCTCCAAATCGTCCCCCAAGTACTTGAACGTGGCAATGAGAAGTCCCTGTTCTTTGTAATAGTGAATCGAGTAATCTTCGATGTGGTACTCGCGTAATTTCTCCAATACTGCAGATGGTGTCTCTCTGTGGAGTCTGAGGTACTCTGGCTCGTGCTCAGGTCTCAATTTGACGAGCTGGCAGATTCTCTTGCCGGGGTATGCTGTTGATGACATGTTGTGTTTCCAATTGATCTCAGCTCTGTCAGTAATCAGATCAGTTCAATTGACTCGATCACTTGGTACTCTCCAGTGTATATATGATTGGAAAAAATCGTGGGTGAAAAAAATGTCCAAATTGTTGAGAAAATGTGGGGGGCTCGGGTCAAAGATCACTGGAAGAACTTGAGATACTGCACGAAATCTGTGCGTTCGGCCCAATTCACCTGATCCAATTTTTTTAGGTATACGCCGTTATCGGCACCTTCTTCGAAGTACAATTCGTACAAGATCTCGCTACAACACACCCTGACTCTGTCGTGTTTGCCAGTGCATAGAAGCTGAATCATTCTCGTTTTCCCCTTTTGGAAAAATGGATCGTGGGGGTGATTAAGGTACAACAATTTGAACAACTTGAAACACAGCCGTAATCTCGCTGCGTTCAATTGGTTAAGTTGAAGATTGTAGATTTTCACAAACAACGCCTTGAAATCAAAGTCTGGGGGGAACGTCACATTGTACTCCAAAAGTCTTTGGAAAACCACCAACACACATGTCTGTAATTTAGCTTTTCTGTCGTTAGTCTTTGCATAAAGATGCGCAAAGTTGAAGTTCAACCCCAACTCGGCAATTCGGTCTTTTGGTAAGGAGAATTCACATTGCTTCGAGATTATCAGTGCCAAAACATTGAAGGCATCTCTGCTCGAGGGGGTTTTTGTGACAAACTGCAACAACGAATTCAAAGATGCCTGTACTAGCTTGTTAGACGAGATCAAGGACCCGGATATCAAGGCGTATCCCTTCCAAAACTCCAAAGCCAAATCCGTTTCCTTGAGCTTGTCAACGTAGATGGATAATAGACGGTCAAAATAACCTATATCATTGCCTTCTGGTATCTTGATGTCTAATGTTTTAAGAGACAAATCAAATGACTCGAGTCGGAGTTTGTCGATCATATCAAAGTTCAAGCGCACCAATTTAGCGTTAATGTAATGCAAATGAGACTGGGATTTTGAGATCGAAACCAAATTGAGCTCTATAAACCGCACTGTAGCAAGTCTTAAGCGGCTACCTACATCACCTTGACTCGTTATAGTATAATCGTCTAGCTGGTTGACGATTCTGATCAACTGTTCAGGAAAGGGGGATCGCTGATAATATTCAGCCAAGCTGTTAATGAGCTCTGACCGTACGTCTGAATCCTGTTTGTGATCGTCAATCACATCGAGGATTTTCTCGAGCTGAGCATGGCTCATGACATTGAAAGCTCTAAAACTACGAGCCACAGCAGTATTGTTGCCCATCTTGACATTGTATACCAATTTCTCGAAAAATTCATCTGAAATGTAAGCTAGATTTCCCACAATAGTCTCAAACCGTTGCGGAATTAGTTCTGATCCAGTGATCCTGATAATGTTGAAGATCAAATCGCTGGTGTCTACAAATATTTTACTGTCTAAAGGCATCAATACCGATACAAGATACAAGATCTCTTCCCCATAAGATGCGCTGTCTTTGTGCGAGTTGAAAGATACTTTTCTCACCAATGCACCGATCTCATCAACACGATATTGACTCAATTGCAACAACTCTGCAAGTAAAAGGAGTTGTCCTGGTTTCTTTTGCCCAAGAGTTCGAGTGATCGAGCCGTCCACTTCATTTGGCAGAATCAAGCCGACAAAGTGCTCGATGCTCAACTTTCTGACGTCATAATCACTGTGGAAGCACCTGCCATATAAATGGGTGAGAAATGCCCTTCTGAAAGATTCATTCAATTCAAATGCAAACTTACGTCCTAGAGAGTACGATTTCTTGATATCACCAAGCACGGTAAAGTCTAACCACTCAATCGACTTCAATTTGAAATAGTCTTGGTCAACTTTCCAGCCATCAACTTGAGCATAGAGCAGATTTCCATGTCTTCCTATCAACTCCTGGATTACAGCACTAGCAGCTCTCCTAATCATGATCTCTTTATCGAACAAGCAAGTGAGAAGCAAATCCTGAAAGAGCTGTTTCAACGTTGCAGTGTCAAACGCACGATATCTTCTGATCAACGACCAGGCATTGTAACACGACAGATCTCTCACATTAGAACCGATCGAATAGGTCAATCTGTCCTGCTCTACGAACAAAGTCTTGTGCAAAAGGGAAATCACACCTGGGAGAAAGCCAGCTGGTATCAATCTCAAATTGGAGAATTCTGCCAAAGTGAGCAATGTTCCATGGTACTTGTCGACGTTTATCATATCATAGTCCAAAACCAATTCAGAAAACTCGGTTTCGAGTGTGAAGTTGGGAATATCCAAATCCTGGAGCAACATCTGTAGTATCTCGACCAGGAACTCGGCATCCAAATTAGTGGCTATTTTCGCCAATTGCTTGGATGCACAGTTTCGCACCACTGTACTAGCATAGTCCAATTTCGACACAAGGAAATTGATAATGTCCTCGACTAGTTCTATTCTATTCAAAGAGATGACCAACTGGGCCAATTTGCCCAAATTCTTCAAGCAAAGCTTCAAGATATGCAGATTGTTTGAATCCAAGTTCAATTGCACATACTTGTAATGTAAATCTATGAAAGGCTCCAACGATGAGATCTTTCCACTCTTGAGTAAACCGTTCAAGATGCTGAGATGGCTCAGTATCGCAAACTCGGTCTGGCCAGATTCTGACATAGAGTTATAGAACTGTGCTAAATATGTGCCACTATCCAGCCTGGTCATAAATTTTGTCAATAGCACCACTGCAGCATCCAGCTCTTTACTGTTATTGTGCAAGAACCCGAGTCCCAACAGGTAGATCTTGGCGGCCAAGTCCGTTTCCACCGAGTCCAATTGGAAGGGGTTCAATATCACGATCGAGAACCACGATAAAAGGAAGTATTTCTCCTTCCAGGGAAGTTGCAGTTGCAATTTCTCGAGAATTGGCTCGATCAAGTAGACATCACTAGTCAAACAACTGCCAATGGTCTTGATGCCTCTCACTTTGCTGAACTGGTAAAAAATGTCACAAAACCCACTGTTTTTCACAGCGCTGGGTTCATCAAGATCTTTTTCCAACACATATCCCGCGCAACACTGGCTTATATAACTTTTCAAGTCTCTGTCGAGTAATTGAGGTGCCGGCTGGAAACTTTGCACGGTATTGATTATGCTGGTGACGTGTTTCGAATCACCGGAGTCTGAAAATTGTCCAAGATCTCGTTGTATGCTGGCCAACAACTGGTCTTTGATCTTTATCACCAGGATCTCATCGTGCTCCATCTTTGCGGCCTGTTCCTGAGATGTGAACCCTCTTTAACACCAGATCTAAGCGTTTTGGTGATTTTTTTTCAGTGTTTACATTAGTACTCGATGAGCTTAGTAGTGAGCTTAAATAGGGCTGAAATAATACTGGAAATGCTGAAGATGGTGGATAAATAATGGTGGATAAATATAGGTTAAATAGAAGATGAATAATTGCTAGACAACCGGCACACAGCTGTCTTATAAGATATCCTTCAAGTTGATGTCCGGGGTGCTTGGTTGCAACGGTTGGGGCTGGTTGGGCAGCTTTTTCCAGCCGATGAAGAACAAGATCCGGAATGTCAGTGGTAGAATGATGTTTCCCCGGTCCACTTCGCCGTGCAACGTCTTATATACAGAATCGGCACTGATCATGACATCTCTGCCCAACTTTATAGATTCGACGCCCATGATAGCACTACTTTCACCCATCATCTGGAGATCTAGCATGAGACTGAGCAAGTCCGGGTAACACACAACGATCTCTTCCACGTCTATCGTGACCAATTCGAACCCTGCGTTCTTCAACAAGTTCGACAAGTCTTCGGATCTCACAAAGGGAGAGATATGAGGCGCCACGCCGCCCTTGCGCTCCAATTCGGCAATTTGTAACGACGTTCTCAATTCGAACAAGGTGTCAGTTGTGAACATAGACCCCATCAACATGCCGTCCGGTTTCAAGGCGCGGTTGAGATTCTTTAGTACTTGAGGTAGATTGTTGGTCCAGTGCAAAGATAAGTTTGAAATGACGCCATCTAGCGTGTTTTGTGTCTCGTGCACGTATTCTTCTTCATCGGCGGTTATCCTTGTCACATTCAACCCAAGACTGTCATGGTGGTCGCTCAGGGCCAATAACCGCTTACAACTATCCACCAACGACAAGTTCTCCATCTTTGCCTTCACTATGGATGCAGATTCCAACTGCGGATTGCCCAATTGCTTCAAGAAATTGGACGAATGCGATCCAAAGTCCATCAAGTTGCGGAAATCACGACTGATGTACGACACTCTTTCGATGGTTCTCCGGGCCACTTCGTCCCGGAGATACTCTACATCTGTCTGGAACAACTGTCTCTGTCTCTGTTTCAACTTCGTCAGCCGGTTGAACACCTGCTGGACCCTGCTCATGGTGATGTCATCTATTTAGTACTCGTATAAGAAATTTTTCACTATTTTTTTGTCACCTATTCCGAGGCAAGAAGGACAAATCACGAGATGTCGTCCAAAATGGCATCAAGGATACGGTTTCCTCGTTGTTATTCATCCACAAACACCGCCTCGATCACAGGGATACTCAAGGACTTGAAGTTGATCGAAAAATCGCTGGATTTGAACATCTCCGAGACCAGTGAGGTGGAAGTCGCATACAAAGGCTTGAAACTGATGAGAAGCCCCGCTCTGTTTGACCGGAAATTGGCTAACCAGTTGAAGCTATACAACAACAGCGGCAACTACAAGAGTTTCTTCCATTTGTTGAAGAAAGTGGAGTACTTGGAGGGCCAAGTCCCGAGTGTGGACGTGTACAACCAGGTTTTCAGGTCGATATTTCTTCGGTGTGGATCCCATAGTTCCAATGCCATGGCGTCATTTCTGTTACAGTTGGTCCAGGAATGTGTTTCAAATGGCAAACAGTTGGACGACCAGAGTTTCCACTATTTAGACAAGATCATTTCGTCTTCAGATTTGTTACAGCTACAGTTACAGTACCAGCAGTTACTCAAGAGGTACGATTTTTTCAACATATCGTATCTAATCTCAAGTGGACAGTATGAACGAAGTCTTGAATTGTTCAACGATGTATGGGCCAAGAACAAATCTGACAAATGTCTCCAGGATCTCCGGATATTTCTGTTGTTGAGATCGAGCTTGACCAGAGAAGATTACCCACAGGTTTTGAAATTTTTAAAGATAATAACACAAGAATCCACTTTACCCTTGGAGCCCCATTACTGGTCAATGGTTATCACAGATGCCGCGACAGATTCCCATTATGACTTGACGTTGTTTTGTTACAGATTCTATATGCAAAACATGGGATTAGATAAGCTCACCACCAGTCTATTGTTAAAGATATCTGACGTGTTTGCGACAAATGGGGATGCCGAAAATCTGCTCATCTTGATGGAATATTTGAAAGAGCAGCGTAAAATCGTGTTGAGTTCCAGCAAAGCTGCACGGATCGTAGAGAGTTATTGCTCGAAAGAGGACTATGTATCGGGATGGAAGGCCATGGGCGTATTAGCATCACTGGATTTGTCGTTAAAGACCCAAGATTTCACATTCTTTTGTAAGTATTACCCGATCTTGAGGACTAATAAGGACATTTCCGGGATCATTAGCAGTTTGAGTGATTTGAAACTACCGCTGTCGGTGAATAAGACCATCTACCGTACGATATTCAGACAGGTACACAACAACACCAATTTGACAGGTGTGTGCCGTTTGATTTCTTGTCTCACCGACTGCAATGAAACAGATCCAGTTTTTGATAACTATGACATCATCATCCACTCTATCTCGAGATCCAATAGCGCCAAATGGTTCACGTTCAAGTTTCACGACTTGATGTTTGAAAAGGGTATCAGATTTGACTCGAAGGATTATTTCTACTTGATGCAGAACTCTTTGTTCGGAAATGGGCTCGACAATTACAATTTACTCAAGTTTCTAATCACGGAGCAATTGAACCGAAACGGCGACCTAACACCGGCACAGTTGAGTTTGTTAGAGAGTTGTAGAAGGAACAAGAACATCAATCTGTTCTTGCAGCAGTATCTCACTGACAAATTACAACAGAAACTTTCGGATTCTCCACGTGACTACTCCTCAATTTTGCAGTTTGACAAGCGGAACCTCGTGCCTATCGCGGAACCCGCAAAAGTGCACGGATACAACCACGACTACGACTTGCAAAACACTGAATGCCTAAGCCACTTGCAAGCGGTTGTCTGAAACGGGTAATTGCCGTATCGGGCAGGCTGCGCTCGATTCACAATTGCAACAATTTAATTGGCCGGTGTCGAAGTGGAAAAAATTTCTGATGGTGTGAAAAAAAACATCAGATAGATCTGTACAGTTGTATGCTGTAAAGTTGAACCACCAGTGGGGTATTCAGAGTGTGTTGAACGAGCTACAAAGACGAGATTAGAACAGAGATGTTTGTAAGAGCCACATCGAGAAACAAGTTAACTCAATCGTTGTTCTCCACGACGTTTGTAGTTGCCTTTGGATTAGTACTGGTGAACCAAGTGGTGCCATGTCCAGTAGACCACGCTGCCAGTAATGAGACTCCACAACTGCAGCGTATAATACTGCCGGGACAACAGCATTTCCAATCACAGCAACAACCACAAGAACTGAGGGATTAGATGATCACATTTCATGGCCAAAGACATGTCTGGACATGTCTGAAGATATAACCAGGACATTCACTCACAGCATAAACATATCATATTCAGAGTTAGGATCATCTGATAAATGGGCTGATGATCAGATGTGATCATCATCATCTACATTACAACCTGTTCAAGGACCATAGTATCCAGTATGGAACCTATCCATCATCTGTACATTCATCATTATATCATAATTTATTCATCACGTTCATTGAACTGGGGCTGTTAGTTGATCACTGCACGCTACAGAACCACATTCTGTGCTATTTATATCAGACAGCCCCATCTATATATCATATCCCATCATATAATGAACGCCAGTTGCACCCATCAACTACTATTTGAACCATTTTATCCCTCCTGTAACATTAATCAAAAATACAAAAATACAAAAATCACCATTGGCTGCTCCAAGATGAGCATCAGAGTGCCATCGACGTCATCGAATACGATGATATAATGGCAAAGAGGATCTGAACTACCGCCCATAGGAACGGGATCCACGTCGACATTTCAAACTTCCCACTTTTGTAAATTTCCCCGAGTCTGTAGCTAGTCAGTATTAACTCCCTAAAAGCTGTAAATAAATAGTACTCACATTAATCCACACACACTGCCACTAACCAATCCTTGGATCCCCCCGACCACCATATAAATCACAATATAGGACAAACCGATCCATATATTACGTCGCGAGTTGTTGAAGCACAGAATTGTGCCAGAAGCAGCATAGAACCCCACAAACAATATTATTGTCCATATGGTGGTGAAAACCCACACATCATGTGAATAGTAGAGGAACGAGTAATGGTATTTGTCTGAGGTCGGGCCGAAGGGCCAAAATATCGACGGGAATGCTGGTCTTGTATACCCTATGGGCACATTGTCAAGTGTCAAGAATGGAGAGCTCATGCTGGGGCTGATATTGATGTATGAGTGTGTTTAGATCTTGTTTTTGTGATTTTGCGATTTTTCATTAATTTTATTTTTATTTTTATTTTTATTTTTAATTTTAATTTTTTTTGATGCTTTTGATATTTTTTTTTGAGGTTTTTCACCGCAGCAAAGATCAGGTACGATGCATTTAAAGAAACACCGTTAGGACAAGTTAGAATGCTCAAGACATGTTTTTCTTCGAGGAAAGGGTTCCATTTGAAAGAAACTTCTGACGAGTACGAAATTGGAGAATTTGAAGTCACAAATCCTACTATTGGGTTCGAACAGTTGCATTGGGGGAACGATTTCTTGCATTTGATACCGGAGAATTACGAAGACGAAGATGAACTGGAAGAAAACCCCAGTGCCATTGAGACTGTGGAGAAAAAGAGGCTGAAATTGAGTAAACTGGAGAGGAAAGAGCTGCGGAAATTGAAAAGAGAGCAGCGGAAATTGCCCAGGGCTCTCCAGATGTCGTTGCGGTCACATAGTGATGAACCTCTCAAACTTGCAGATCTGTTCAAATTGGTCGAGACTTTGCCCGACTCGTTCGAATTGCACAACACTACTTTGTACAAAGAAGACCTTCTGACGTTGAAACCTGAGGAATGGTTAAATGACAACGTCATTATGTACGTGTATAACATCTTGGAGCAGTACCAGTTGAAGCCTTTCTACAATCGGTACAACTTGAGCCTGGATTCTATCTTGTTGCTCCCACCGGCTTTATGCTATATGGTGTTATCTTCGTCGAATCCCGAGACCTTGGTGTCGATGTTTCCCGAGAAATTCCAAAAGTGTAAATTTCTCATCTTGCCCTTGAACGATGGGGGCTCTCATTGGTCACTATCTGTGATTTCGGTCTTGGACAGGGTTTTTTACTCGTATGACAGCTTGACGAATTTGAACGCACAGGAAAGTGATCAAATATGCTCAAATTTTAGCAAGATCATCTCGTTGTTGCTCGATTTGAAGAATTTCAAACTTTCAAAGCAGAATCTCCCGACTCCACAACAGCTGAACGATTCCGATTGTGGAGTATTTGTCATATGTCTCACTTGCTTCATCGTGAGTGAGCTCATCGGATCACATGTCACGGGCAAGGCCTGGATGATCAACTTCAACTTGAACGACAAAATCGAACAAGTCGACTGCATACTGATTAGGCATTTTATACTACAGACGATATTGGATAGAACCATTAAATCATAATCATATTTCTTGCTGATCGGTGAGCAACCGCTCGATTAAGTTTTGACGACTGTCGTAACTCTCTACACCTTTCAACATGTGCAAACATTGCAACACCAACCTGGCATTTTCGCCCTTCTTCTCTTCTTCTTCCTGTTCTCCATCTTCAGTACGGACATCGTCATGGATCCAATTGGCCTCTTCGTCGTTCTCAAAGATCGGAATCACCACCAGATCTCTAAAACTCAACAAAATCAACCGTTTCACATTGAGGATTGAGGGGTCTACCTCAGAAGCCAATTCTCCCCACAGCTGCGATTGGTCTGATTTATTTGAAGACATCGCAGCTTCCAAATCCAACTGCAAGGGCATGAAGACGCCTTCTAAATGGTACAAGATATCAGCCTTGAACTTGTTCCAGGCCTGGGCGACTTTTGAATTAATCGAGTCGTTTTCATGGGCCTTCGTAAAATTCTCATAGAAGGTTTCAAAACCTCTGTCGAATAAGTGCTGAATTTCCAGGAAGATCGAGACAATGACGTTAGCAGGCACAGAACCAGGAGTAGAGGCCGGTCTAGTTGGAGTCAGAGTCGATTGGAACTCCTGGACACGGAGATACGTGAACAATTCTACACATCTATTTAGCAATTCTACGGGAACTTTGAGCCTAGAACCTTTGAAAATGGGCAAGATACAGGAAGAGAGTAAAGATAGACACTCATCTCCCATGACGTCTTTGTCTCCGTAGTAGTCTAGTTCTTTGAAGTTCAATCTCTCCAACTGTTGCAAAGTCTTTTGTAAATCCGACGTAGATCCGTTGACTCCAGTCATGGAGAAAGAGTACAAAGTTTCGCCTGTGCCCGAGATCAATTTCGAGTTGGAAGAAGAAGACGACAAGGGATTATCTTTGCTTCTGGGCCTCAATATGTTGTGATGATTTATATGCAAATGGTGATGGTGTTTATGTTTACTGGGACCTGAAGACAACGACGAGCTCGGCACCAACAGAGGCGATGCCAAGGCAGAAGACCCGATGGCCTCGGTTAAGTTCGGTATTATCGATAACGTCTCCTCCGGAATCACATCAGGAGCTGACCTGATCATTGGTGAGTGTCTTTCGGCCTTCGAAGACGTCAAATTCGATGTCTGGATCGATAATTCTACGGGTTTCTTCAAGTTTCTCTTGTCCTTGATAGATCTTGTCCTGCTCATCTGTCTCTGAAGGATGTTGGATTTCGACCCGGTGCTGTCACGGCTGCTGGTGCCAGTACCCATCAGCAGTGAACCCGATCTTGCAGAATTAGGTGAGTAATGGGAACTCGAACTGGAGTCACTGGGCCTGCCAGTGGCCTTGGGCTTTGTCGAGAATAATCGTGTCAATCTGTTCTGTTTCAGCGTGGCGCTGCTTTGCTGGCTATCGGATGTTCTAGAACTGTCTGAGGATGATATGGGGGTTGTGGGCACATTCTGGATACTGCTGAAGGAAACTGTGCGGGTCAAGGGGAGTAAAGTGCTGGAGGAGCCATTGGAGTTCTTGAATAATACCGAAGGCGATCTCTGCTGCAGGGCCAACGGTTTTTGTGGGCTCTGAATTTCATCTACTATGGATTTGCGCAGACTTGTCAAGGATTCAAACGATCCACGGGAGTGATTTCCCTCTCCTATTTTGTACGGTGGCTGAAATATTTCTTCATCTATGGAGGAGCCGATACTGGATGATCTTGCATGGCTGAACTTGACGGAATTGGCCGAAAGCGACCCAGTTCTTTCCCTTGTGGGTTGAAACTGAGCACTGGAGATGTTTATGGGTGTCTGCGACATGTCCAGGTGCTGGGCGGTGCGGGAAGTTGGGGGTCTGTTAAGCGCTAGGGAGGTTTGATATAATATGCTAGAAAAAACTCAGAAAATAAAAAATCAAATATATCAAAAACTCATCAAAATATCAAATTCAGAAAATAACAAAAAAATCATATAAATCAAATCAAAATCAATCAATTACATCACAAGGGTCCCGATCTCATCACCCAATCTCAATGGACGACACAAGTCAATCGCCAGATATAGATGACAACTACATTGCGACCTATTTCGACCCAGAATTGCCGCCTCAGCGGCCTGCAATCTCCAAAAGAAAGTCAGTAGTGTCACTTTCCAACAGATCCTTGATGCTCCCTGATTTGATCTCCAACAAGAAGCTGACCACCTCTGTGTCGTTACAAGATGGAGTCAGTGTACTAACAATGGACGACCAACCCTCAATGGTACCATTACTTGACCACTTGCAATTCCCAGAGGAAAATAATCTATACAACATTGTCTCCAACACCACAAGCAGGAGTGTTCCAACGCTAAATTTCCACAGCGATTCCGATGACGACATGGGAAACACTTTGGACGGATTGATCCAGGATGAGAGAAGTATACTACGGGAATCTTTCCACACTGCTGATAACGAGCAAGCAGATGCAATGGATGGCTTTGACCAAGAGTCCGAGCACGAGTTTCTGGACACCACTGACGATTCAGACCAGTTTTTGAGCAGCAATAAGCAGTTCTTCATCTTGAGTTCCGCGGGGAAACCAATATATTCGATGCACGGATCTATAGAGATGGTTTCCGGATACCTGGGGATCATCCAAACGATAATGAGTTATTTCAAAGAGAATAATGATGACAATTTGAGATCTATAGTGACGTCGAATGGCACCAGATTCTGTTTCTACAACCAAGATCCGATTATATTGTTGGCAATATCTTCAAAAGACGAAAGTGATCTCCAGCTCCTACAACAGTTGCAGTTTTTGTACAACTTTTTGTTGGTGACGTTGTCAAAACCACATATAAACCGTGTTTTCTCCAAGAGAGAGAACTACGATCTTCGTAAATTGCTCGGGAGATCTGATATCCTGTGTTTGGACTCCATTTGTAACGACTTGTCGAACAGCACTAATCCTGGATTCATCATCGGTGGACTAGAAGCCATCAAGTTGAAGCTCCCTATCAGAAGGGCTTTGGACGACATCTTGTTGGCCAACAAGTCTCCCAATTTGCTCTACGGGTTAATAGTGGCACCGAAGGGACGTCTTTTGACGGTTCTCCGCCCAAAAAGACACACATTACACATTTCCGACCTCCAATTGCTCTTTGAGATGATATTCAACACAAACACTTTCAAATCAAACACGGAGAACGGTTACAGTGAAGAAGAGTTTTGGGTTCCAACTTGTCTACCGAAGTTCAACATGAATGGGTTCTTGTACAGTTTCATCAAGTTTGTAGATTTACAGAGCTACTGTGAAGGCGATATGAAGGAGTATATTTCGAATCTCCGGCTAAGTCCCGACGAATTGAACTGGAATAAGATCGCTGTGATCTTGATATCGGCCGATAAAAGTACTTTTTTCGAAATGAGGAGCCTGCTGAACAATGTGGTACAGAGTTTGATCTCACAGAGACCGGTATTTGAAGAGCTTGTGAAGTGTCTATTTTCCGAGAGCTCCAAAGTCCGTGTAAATATCGATATACCGACTCCGTTGGTGAGACATTTTGCCTACAAATCCAAGAACCACGTCCAGTACGTGTTTCCCTCAATCACAAAATCAGAATCGCAGGAAAAATTGATGCATATATACAAAAAGTTGCAAACTTTGGTGTTGAACCACTACAGCCACAAGAGTTCGAAATCGAATTTCATCTCCTATATGAAGTTTAAACTCGGGAATAATAGAAGTATTTTGGGATTGGTCTTGGTGACCAACAGTTACGAACTATATGTGGTGACCAATGACGGTATAATCAACAAGGAAACCTTGATGAAAAGTTGCAAACGGATCATTAGATGGTGCATGAAGAACCAAGAGAGGTTGTTTGTGTGTGGAGGAGCGGTTTTTTAGACGAGAACCTCGTGTGCATGTGTATAACTCTGAACTAGTGCAGTGGCGTGACAGCAAGCTGCAATGACCACGAAGAAATGAAATATTTGATGAGAATGACCAAACATGTCATATTTTCCGGGGATAAACCTCTCGGGGACTCTGGTAGCATACAACACTGCTCCAGATATGTAGAAAAACAGTTCCCCTAACACATAACCTAAGCCGCATCTCTGCCAAGTCTTGTCAAGTCCGTAGCAAATTATCCCGTACAGTACTGGGAACACATTACTGAGTCCAAAAGCTACAAACATGGCAGCTCGGAAGCCCCTCAAAGACGGTGTCCGGAACCTTTCTTCCAAACTGACTACGGCACATGCGATTCCCAACAAGACGGTGATGGAGATGAAGAAAATCCCCACCTTGAGATCGTCTATAAAGGAGTAGTATATAAGCCCCACTGCCGAGGAAACGATCAAGATGACAATGCCTAGGTAGTCCAATTTGTTACCAAACACCGAAACCGGCAAAGAATGCGACTTGAAACAGTGGAACAGCGACGATAACGTCAAACATGCGCTCAGACCTGCCAAAAAAAGTCCGAGCATGAAGTAGTCGATCGCCGTGGTGGTGTCGTAGACCTTTATCGGGACAAAATACACGACACAACTGACCAACAACAGCAAGAAGAGCATTCCGGGGACCAAATGTGAGTAAATGTTGACGGTTTCGTTGTGCAAATAGAATAGCGATTTGAAGCATTCACGCATCGAGAGCGTTTCCCTGACGTAACCCTGGTGGATGTAATGGTTATCACGCTGCCATTCCGGTATATCGTCCCAATGGTACAAGACGACTCTTTTCTTCGTCTTTGTGCCGTCTGGTCTCTGTACGAGCAAAGTTTCCTCAGTAGCTGTCATTTTGGCTCTGTTACGAAGCATCTGGAGTGGTGTAATGCGGCAATTTGGTCAAACGCGCCGGATTTTATACTGATCACGGGTACTAAAGTCTGGTGATGAGATGCTTTGTTGGTTTTTTCCTAGAGAATTGTAAGACCCGAGAAACCCGAGGATGTGGCAGGGATAATTACCAGATGCCGGCATTTGAGTGATGGGTGAATGCAAGTTCGAGTTTCCGATGGTACTGAAAGCGTTCGGATCTGGTGGGAATCTTGCAGGGAGTCAATGTTGACTTTTCCGGACTGCGACAACGGAGAATATAAATTTTCAACACTAGTCAATCATCCCCAATTGGTAATTCTTAGTGGAGATGGAAACTCTCGTATCAACGCATTTAAGCAATTGAGCAATTCGCACATTGCAGATTACTGAGCACGGCACCAACCAAGCCTTGGCCACTAACCGTCGGCTTTCCCATTTCCTCGCTTCCTCCATGCATCGGTGATATCGTCCTCGATAGCCGTTCACCTATAACTTTTTCCTTTTTCGGCGTGCGGCGCAATTTTTTCAATTGGGGGTATAAGTACTGCATGAATCCCCGGCTTCATGTTTGTGACACAAAGAACAACTAGCAAGTTAGAAATGGTTTCTGTTAGAGTTTTCGGGTTATTGGCGTTTGCGCAAATCGCGTTTGCCTCTATCGCGTTGTTGGAAAGAGATTACTCTTTACCTGAGGAATTGCAATTGCTGAAGAGGGAAGCAGAGGAAGAGGCCAGTTACAGTTGTCACGAGGACTGTGGTTACGCTATCTTGGCTGCATACCAGTGTTCGCCGTATGACAACTCTACTGGTCCATTCGAAGAGTCGTGTTTGTGTGCCTCAAATTCCACTTTCAACAGCTTGATGCCATCCTGTTTGGACTGTGGATGGTGTCTTTACACCGACTACTGGCCATACCTTGAGAGCGCCATTGCTGCCTGTAGCACGATCCCAGTGACCCCAACTGGCTCCACTTGTTCCCCAACGAGCTCTTACTCTATTTACGCCGTCTCCGAACCAAGCTCGGAATTGTTGTACGTTTCTGCCACTTCAACTGTCGCTGCCCTGACCAACGGCACCTCCAGTTCAAAGACATCGACTTCAAGATCAAAATCTGCTTCAAGCTCAAGTTCGGGCTCAAGCTCGGCTTCAGGTTCCGCAAGTGCTTCGGGTTCCTCAGCTTCAGCTTCCTCGACTTCTACAGGTTTGGGAAACGCACTCGGAGTCAGTGGTGCCCTTGGAGCCCTTGGTTTGGCCATCTTAATGGTCTAGACTACCCTAGATAGAGTGTAATAAATATTATATTATACAAAATCCGTAAAAGGATTGTCCGATGCTCCAAAGAGTTGGTTAAAGTTCAACGGATCTTCTAGAAGACCGTTTAAATTGAAGTCGCCATGCTGCTTTGCTGCCTGCTCTGCAGGGGCAAAGTTTTGTTGTGCTTGTGGATCCAGAAGCTGGCCCGATTGGTCCCAAGTGCCAGAACCCGAGGAATAGTTATAAGTGTCATTGCCAAAATTGACAGGTTTCGCTGCAGGACGTTTAGCAACTTCGGATAACGATGGTTGCATCACCAATAACGATGAGAAATCAGGCTGCTGCAATTGCCGCAATTGTTCGGCATCGTCCGACACTTTCATCTCCTGGTTGTACTTGATCACCTCGTCTATATTGTTTTCTTTCTTCTTGTTCAACAAGTCGAGCCAGATGTCATCGATCTCCTTTGTCGTGAAGGTGCTCAATTGTTCTCGGGATTGCGAATCCGGAGACAAAGAAGACGTAGAATTGGTGGGAGTGCTGTTTAATATGTGGGACAATGCAGCGGGACTCGTGGCTACGCCTTGGGTTTTAACCTGTGGCACTTCCATATGCTGCTGGTGATCTTTTCTCAGCTTACGGCCCATTGATTTGGGGTATATTTCCTGTAATTCTTGAGGTGAAAGTTTGGAAAGAATCGAATATTGAGGCACCTCACTGATGTCTCCTTCCAAGTTTCCTACAACTTTGCCGTCTTTGATCTTGAAAAGTTCATCTGTGGAGAGAAGGGTATATATCAGATTCTGAGCTTTGAACATCTTCCATGCATAGTAATACTTTGGTGTCAATAACTTCATCTCTTTCATATGGCATGAAAGTGTCTGCATAATGGCATCCATGACCTGTGTCACTACACCGAGAATCTCATCACCACCGGAGATTGTCAAGAGACATTTGTAGTGAGAAAGTCTTCCAAAGAATGAGAACTGGCCCTGGATGACACGGTGAAGTGCTATCAACACCGAATGCGTGAGATAGAAATCAAAGCCATAGCCAACATACTTGTGGAAATTGTTCCCCAAATGTGGAACTGTCTTCATGAACTCATTACTGATAGCCATCACCTTTCTGAAATAGTACAAAGAGTTGTCGGCACCTGGCTTGTTGTCGTACTTGAGAAAGAGGTGGAAATAGATGCAGAAAATGGTGGAGTTCAACTCGAGATAACTCTGTATGGATCTCACTTTATAGATCCCCTGGGCATGCGTGTCTGTGGGCATTTTCAAAACCCGTGAGAACGACTGGTACAGTTGCTGGACCAAATCTTCCATTCTTTCAATCTCAAAAACGATTTCGGAGACCTTTGTGTCGCCCTGGAGGTTCAACAATAAGCCGTTTAATTTGTTTAGAATGGGCATTCTCTGACAATACCTGGTAGACCAGTAAATCACAAACTTCTCAATCTCCTCAGTAGGACTGTTAAACTCGTTCAAGCTCAAATCGGGATGTTTCAGGCTGTATGATAGCACCGCAGTGTACGATGGATCTCCTAGAACTAAACTATGGTAAGACTCAAGCTGCAATAAGGCAAACCAGATCTTTCTACGTAACTGGAAGAGTTTAGGATTTGCTCCCGTAGTCATCAACTCTTCCGGGTCCCGATTTAACCCGATCGAGATGGCCATTTGCAAGAGCATCCCGTTATATATCCTGGAATCTGTGTCAGCACCGTCTCCGTCCTCCGGAGAAAACCGATGGTAGAGTCTCATGTACAAAGTGCACTGCAAGATCTCCAAATTGGAGCTGCGCAAGAGCCGGAACTGGTTTAAACAGTACTGGGCAGCAGTGGAGAAATCCACAGAGATGTTCACGTCCAAGAGTCTGCGCAATTCTGGGTTGTACTTGGCATAATCGTCGGCATTGTTCTGGATCGAGAGGTGTGCAAACCGCAAGATCAACAAGAGAATCCCCACAGTTGCGAAATCCAACCTCTTGGTGATACCCAACTGCTTCAAAGTTGTGGTCTCCGAGCTCCAGGGCCCAATGACCTTGGTTATCTGTTTCAAAAAGTTCTCGTAGTCCAAGTAGGGCATGAAAGGGTACACGACTTTGAAAAACCGGTCCACTAAAGCCCATATATACCTCTTTTCCGGAAGAATCTTCAAAATCAACTGGATGGTGCCCAATTCGCTGTCCGGTCTGTGCACTGTGGAGTACCCTAGCAGCCTGGGACGGTGGCTGGCCTCTTTATGTTCACCCAGCGGAGCAGAATCATCGGCATCACGCACATCTTCCTCCACAGTGTTGGTGGATTGCAAGATCAAGGACGCTCTTTGCCCACTCGTGAGCACTTTAGTCCACACAGTCTTCACATAGACGTCTTTCTTGACCAACGTGACCCACGACAAAGGTCCGTGGTTGAAAACCCGAGAATCGTTGATCTGGAGCGAAGAGTAGCCCTCGTGGAAATCTATGACATCATTAACTCCGAAATACATCTTTGTCCTCTTGAGGGCCGGCAATTGCACGGGTTTCTTCGGGATTTGAGCATTTGGCGGGGACCCTTGAGCGCCCCAATCCAGAAGCTGTTCATGGCTTGCCAAATCAGTGGCAATTATAGCAGAACGGGGCTTTTTAACGGTTCTTTCATCGACATTTGGAGTCAGATTCGAGTCAAACACCAGTTGTTGCATCTTTTGAGTCCTCTGCTCAGGCACTGGAGATGCCATAGAAGGAGTATTCCCTGTCTGGAATGATCCGAAGTTGAGAATATGCTTGAAATTCTGCAGAGACTCGGTAGACTTGACTTCTTCATATTTACAAGCCAATTTCGATCGCTGACACCCGCTGCAGATTGGACGAATGCGATCACATTTGATTTTCCGCCGCCGACATTCTTCACATGACACAGGCACTCTGAGCCGTTTTTTCTGATGGTCTTGCAGTGTCATCGGGGTATAGGCAACAAGAGTGGGATAATGTGGATGTGGATTTGTGATTTTAGATTTAGTTTTTTGAGCTTAATTTTTTTGGTTTGAGCGTTTTTTAATTTTGTTTGAATTTTTCTATTGATGTAATTTTATTTTTCCCGTTGATGTGGTTATATTTTTTCCTTACTCAGGCGGGGCGCACGGCGGGAGATCCCTGCAAATTTGCTGGAGGTTCCCCGGTGCCGGGGGTCTTGCTTCAAAAATCCCTATCACCCCTTTTTTGAGAAATCGAAACATTTTTGAATAACAATCTAACCCTTTGTTGCTAAGCAATTATGGTAGTCCTATTCCTTACAACCCACGCGTTCGGCTTACTCATCCAACCCCGATCCACAAAGTTAATATTCCAACCTTTTTTACCTAAAAATACCTGATTCTTTTTTACAAACCCCCTTTCTTCAAAGCTATATGCTTTGACCACAAAATCGAAATTCTAACCCCTCTACAAAACCAATTCCTCCACAAAGCCAAATTTATGGCTCTTAACAGAACCCACAATTGTGGTCACTTTCTAGAAAGCCAATTTTCTCATTGCTCCCCGGAACTAATGCTTATGTCCCTCTATAAAACCGATCTTCTAATCCCTCTACGCACAAATTATCCTACATAACCTACATTCCGTTCATCAAAGGCATAGAATTGAAGCGCTCAGCTAATAGCTGCATATAATATACACGTTGTCTAGTCACGCTTCGTAGAACCCCACAGGCCCAAACATCACGTCGAGCGCATTGCTGAACCCACCAGCACCGATGAGATTCAAAAAATCGTTCAAACCTTCGTTGTTTACAGGCAGAGACTGCGGCTGGGGGTGAGTTCCGCCTGGATATTGAATTACTTCTGGGTTTTGAGCTGGTATGCGTTGCGGCTGCATAGTGTTGCCTGGATACGGCTGGTGTACTCCATAGTATGGCTGTTGTACAGGTTGGTACTGCATCACTGGAGCATGATTTGGTGCTTGGAATGGAATATGTGGATACTGTTGTGTATTTTCAAGTGGCTGGCGTATCTGTGGAACTTGCTGTGCTTCCTGAGGCCGAGAGATTTGGGGCTGGAGCATCTGCGGAGCCATTTGAGGTCCCATAGGCTGCGCATTAAACATGCCTTGTTCTCGGCCCACTAAATGGCCAATTGGCAAGTTTGCCTGCATCGTAGAGCTGTTTTGGATATGGTCCACATATCTAGCTGTTACGTCACTGTCTTCTGCATATAAAAGTTTGATCCAATTCCTGTCCACACTTGGATCCACAATTGTCGTGCTGGTGACATGTGGTGATCTTGCAAATGTCGTTGACGTAGTGGATGAGTTTTCGTTGTCTCTGTGGTTCAACAAATTGGAGAGACTTGGTGATCTCTCGTCCTTCACAGAAGGTGAGACTGCTCCAGTACGGTCATGCTCGTCCTTTACGTCAATCTTACCTTTAGCCCTCATGATATCTTCACGTGACAAGGGATACAATTCTTTCAACTCTTTCAAATGAAGCCCCTCCAAGACATTTTTTTCCATAACTTCCACTTGCAGAGGATCGTCCATGTCCAATGCGACAATTTTATCACCTTTGATCTCAAAACACTCTTGGTTGGTGATCATCCAAAATAACGTATGAGGTCTTTTCAATCTCCAGGCGTATTGGTATTTGTTACAGGCAGTATCTAGGTGTTTTAAATAGTCTTCAAACTGATACGCAATC
Source organism: Nakazawaea sp. yHDR128 (assembly GCA_030571255.1). NCBI lineage: Eukaryota > Fungi > Ascomycota > Pichiomycetes > Alaninales > Pachysolenaceae > Nakazawaea > Nakazawaea sp. yHDR128. Next base: position 291,588 of record JAJLXL010000021.1, read on the forward strand.
GTCTTGATGATCATTCTCAAGTACGATTGGATCTGTCTTCTCTCCTCTGACTCGATGGAAAGTGTATCTGGATGTGATTTTTGCTGGAGTTTGATCAATTTCAAGAGATGCTGGCATCTCAAGCTTAAGGACACTTGGATTTGAAGTGCCTTGTGTACCGAGAGCAAAATTGCGGGGAACTGGATGGATTCGAAACCGTATCCAAAGAAATCAGAACTCTTCGTCATCAAAGGTGGTAAATATTTCAAAGTCTCGTTACTCCGTTTCACGATTCGAGAGAAGTAGAATTGTGCAAGAGAATCATCTGTAGTGTCTTTGTTTTCGAAATGTAAAAAGGCATTGTACTCGATGGTGAAACAAAAAATGTTCAAAAACACATATTTGATCAAGTATATGACCCTCAACAAGCGGCCAAAGGGCTCGGATTCTTTCAAAGGGTTCAGAAAGATGATTTCTGGTAGCGTTTTGAACTTCTTACGTCTTAAAATGTCCACCAACTTGACTCCTTTGGCAAGATCGAACACTTTCACCTTGTGTGCGTCGTTTACAGTGGAAATTATGTTATTGAGAAGCTCGGTTCCCTCTACAAAAGTGCCCATGGCCATGGTCAAACAGTCTTCTTCTGGATTTTCGCCATTTGGGGACATCTGGGGCAATTTCACGTCGTGGTTGGCCATTCTAAAGGCAATAGGTCTACCCAAAGACACAGTTTGATACACTTCAAACGCATAGACGAAATGCCAGAGCCTTCTTCTCAAATTACAGGCGGGCAAGTCGCCCTTGAAATGTTCGATTGTCTCTGGATCACGACTGAGCCCCATTGAAAGCGTCAAAGACACGATAATACCGTTAAACACCGTCGAATCAGCTACTCCTGTGTTGTCACCTTGCTCTGGAGAGTAATGGTGGTACGAACGCAAGTAGATATACGCTTGCAAGAGCTCTAACGGAGGCTGTTTGTCGAACAAGTTGAATTGGTTCAACAAGATCTGTGCTGTGTTCACGACGTCGATGTCAATCTCGTGCTCGCTGGCGTACATTCGCACTTCACCAGTGTCCAAGACGTCTTCACAGATCGAAAGATATCCGATTCTCAACACGATCAAGAGGATTCCAAGTGTACAGAGAGAGTTCTTGTTGGAGATTGTCAATTCGGTGAAATTCAGGTCTTTCAAATCATTTTCGTGTGTGCCCAAGCACTCTTTCACCGTGGCAATGAAATCTGTCCATGTGACAAAAGAGAGATATGGGTATATGTACTGGCGGAATCTGGTTGTGAGGATCCAGAGACTCTTTCTCGTGGGAAGCGATTTCAATATGAGTGCTCTGATGTCATTGGGGGCCATCGGTTGGAACGAGGGCACCACTGTTTTCGGTTTCAAACGCTTCAATTTCGAGTAATCCTGCTGTGGCGTCGTGTTATCAACGGTTTTCTCCTGGTTCAACGACGATCCCAAGTACAAGAGCTGTCTCTGCTTGCTCTGGGACGCCTTTAGCCACATGAACTTGATGAACTTGTCCTTCGAGGCAAAGATAATCCAGGCAAATGGACCAGATCGGAGCACTTCCTCCGTAGACATCGTCCCCAGGTAGAAATCCATGGTCTCGTCGTGATCCAAATACGGATGTCCGTCTGCGAGTTCAGTCTGGACGATTTCGGCACTTTCCTGATACGGAGAGACGTCCGATTCCCTCTTGAGTCGCTGCTTGCCAGTGGACAGCTCTAGACTGGCCGGATCTGGGCCTTTAAAGGGCACAAGTCCGCCGTCTTTCATCATGAATATCTTCTCGCCACTGTATTCACTAAACGATGACACTCTGCCCTCGTCGTCAACCATTGTCGAGGACGCCCATACGAGATCTTGATATTGGCATTTCACCTTTGCCTTGACACAATTATCACATTCTGGGCGTTTCTTGTCACATTTGATCTTTTTCCGCTTGCAACTGATACAAACAATTGCCACGCGGTGACGCTTCTTTATGGGCCCCGATTCGGCAGCGGGCCGACTGCTCTTGTTGGGATTCATCGTGCCTTGAACTGGCTTGCACTGGCTAAAGTTGTTAATTCTACATCTGTTTTTTTCACTTTTTCCTTCAATTATCGGTTACCGCATTGGGATAAGAATCTAACGGTTATTATACATAAAGGGGGTGATCATTACAGCTAGTCATGGTATCGAACTATCGCGGTAGAAAATCCGACACCCCGAGATCGAGATTCGCACCGCCCAACTCGTTGAACAAATGGTTCCACCATGACTCCTCCTGCATCGTTGGCACCAAGCTGGGTTGTGGGGTACCAGAATTGCGGGGGGTTTGCGCTCCAGGGTAAAAAATCTCACTTTGGTCATCTACAGACCGAGCGGCCTGTGATTCGTTGAAGGTTCCCCACAGATTATCGACTTCTTTCGATGTCAACGATCCTAAAAAGTTTTGGAGCGATTCCACGGGCACATTTGCCGGTACATTTGCCGGTTCTTGCTCCCAGGATTGCACGAACTTGGCCAAGAATTCAGGCGATCTGGCCTTTCTACTACATTCCAACTGGAATACATAGAAATCGTTCAACTGGATCTCGTCGAAATTTGAGATTGCAGAATGGTCCGGAACCTGGATGATATTGCACGGATCTCCACGTACTTTTAGCTTCCGAGACCCACTGTCAGGGTCCGAATAGTAGTAGAAAAGGTACTCTGACTCATCCTGGTTTTCTTCATTCACAGAGCTGAACACTAGATGCATTTTGCCCATTTTCCAGGCGTAGAAATACTTCTCAGCCAACTGGTTGATGGGAACCAATGTCCGGTTCATAGAGTTTAGCGAATACTGTGTACAAGTGGTAATTTTACGTTTCATGCCGGGCGTCATGCGGTTTCCCTCGATACATTTCGCAGCCAAATGCTGACACCGGATCCATACCGCCACGTTCAAGAGCTTGGTCTTGTGGAGCAGAAATTCCACCATGGGGATCACCGCGTATTGGAATCCTTGTCCCACCAGTACATTACACCTTTCTACGATATTGGGGATGGTCTCTGTAAACTCTACACCGATGATAGCGGCCCTTTTCAAGTAATTCAACGCCGCCTCTGAATCTCCAGATACTTCTGCATGGATCATCAAATGGTACCACACCACATGGCAAACAGACATCGACTGGAAGTAGTTGATGAGATCCGACAGTTTCTGGAAATCGTCCACCAATCTCTCGGGCTCCTTCGCGGCCGCTTCTCGTGTGCAGATCTCCGAGATCGATCCGTACTCCTTTCTGACATATTCCTCGATATCCTCGGCCACTTTAACCAACAGACTCACCTTGTCACGCCTTTTTATATGTAAGAAAGGATTCAACTTGCGGAGCATCGAATCTAGCTCGATCTGTTTCTTTAAAGCAGCCCAGCTCAGCTTGTCCAATTTCAAGCAACTATGTTGCTTGGTCTTCTGCGTAGGCAGATGTGGGATGTTTGTGTCGAAAAATTCCGCCCCCAGAGTAGACGCACTTCCGAGCACAAAGTCCTGGTATCCGTCAAACAGTTTTATGCAGTACCAAATTCTTCTCCGGAGATCGAAAAATTTCCTCCTTTTTGGAGAATCCAACATGATGTTCTCCGGGTCCCTGTTGAGCCCCAAAGTGATGGCCATTTGCACCAACATCCCGTTCAAAATTTGCGACACGGGCTCGTGGAACTCACCGTTCTCAGGCGCAAAACGCTCGTACAACCGGAAGAGCAAAGTGCACTGGAGCACGGGCAAAGACGTGGAGTTGAAGATTCTCCATTCGAAAAGACAGTTCTGCACTGCCCTTGCGATATCAAGGCTCACCGGATGGTCCAACAAGTATCTCTCGTCTTCGGAACACTCCCTTTTGGAGCACCCCGTCAAGCTCAAATACCCGAGTAAAACCGTCAACATGAGCAACACAATCGAGGCATAATCCATCCTGGTGGCAGTTTTCAGTTTCCGGAAAAACTCCTCGTCACGTGACTCAGGCCCCAAAATTCTCGTGATTGTAACCATGAAATCTTCCTCGTCGATGTAGGGCATGAAGGGGAAACAGTACTTGAAGAACCGCTCTACACATAGCCAGACGACTTTCTTCTGTGGGAGCATCGTCAAAAGACATTTTTTGATCATCCTGTTGGAGTCGTCGTTCAGGACAAGACTCTGTGGTAGCTCCGGTTCCCGGGGCGTTACTCCATGTTTTCGGGTCTTCATGAACTGGATTTTGTCGGCACTTTCCAAAGTATCCGATAGCAGATTGAGATTACTGGTTTTGAAATCTGTGGGGCAGAAGAAGCTCACAAAATGGATTTCTCCAGGTTTCCAGATGGCCCGCTTGTTAGTTTTCAAACTGCTGGGAAGTTCACGCCACGCGTCACCATTATGTACCATTCTGGTCTGTGCGAGCAAGAATAAATGTGAATTCACCTTGAGGAACCGGTCTTTCTTGCTGAAAACGGACCAGTGGAAGGGGTTCTGATTTGAGACTCGTCCGCTGTTCATCTGCAACGGATTAAACCCGTCGTACAAGTTGATAGTGCCGGATTTCTCCTCCAATTCGAGACTCCGCTTGGCCTCCAACAGTTCCAGGTCCAGAATCTCGACTTTTCTCCGCAATGTGGCTATCTCTTTCTCCAAGAGCTCGATGTATAACTGGTTTGATTTGCCATCGGTTTTGGGCTTCAGTTCCACTTCGAAATGGTCATTTTCTCCCAAGACAACTTGGTCCCCGATGGTGAGATTCGCCCACCGGAACTCTTCGTAATCGCATTCCTGGTTCCCATGCGCCCTGACACAGTTTCCGCAGGGTTTCTGCTTATCGCATTTGATCTTCTTCTTCTTGCAACTGATGCAGGACGTGCTCACCCGCAGTCTTTTGACTCTTTTTTTGTTATTTGGATCAAACGCGTTGAACTTGATCTCCATAATGAGTTCGGCGGTCCTGGGTGCTATACTGCTACAGTGGTACCTGGTGCAAGCTACGATGCTACTCTTACACTTGGTTAGATCATTTATTGCAGAAAAAAAAAGTGGCCGCATCGGCCGGCCCAAATTTCCTAAATAGGCTACTCGATGACCGCTTTCCTCTTCTTGGTCTTCTTCTTCTCCCCAGAGCTCTTCTTCTTTGTCTTCTTCTTGGGCTCTGTCACGTGCGACTGCAGGAGTTCCTCGCGCAATTTCTCCACTTCGTAATCCCCCGCGTCATCCACCGGCGACACCTCGGCTTTCAAATCTATACCGGCCAATGCAGAATCGTCCATCTTGAATTTCAACTTCCCCTGTGGATGCGATGCAACTATATTTGTGCTTGCACGACTTGCAGTGGTGGCAACGTCTTCTTCGTCTACGATGGTCACGTGAGCCCGCTTTTTCTTCTTCTTTTTAGATTTCTTCACCTCTGTGTCCACTGGCTCGTCCAGTGGCTGCTCTTGCTTTTGAGTTCCAGAGATGTAGAATGGATCGTCCCTTTGCTCCTCCAATCTCTCCAGTCTACGTTTAGCTACGGCTTCGTCGTCCTCCAAGTCTAACAAATCCTCCACTTCCGCTTGGTCTTCGATATCGGGTAGCTCATCGCTGGAAAACTCCTCCTCTGAAACGTCTTCAAAGTCTGCTAATTTGAGAAGATTACTGAAAGCCGTCTCGTCGACTGCCAGGTCCATATCGAGAAATCCAGGCACAGCCAACCGTTGTTGGACACCTTGCGCAATGGGTTTGAGTTCATACAGGTTGTACAACTGCGGTAACCCCTGTGTCAAGAACAACGGCGGTGATAAATACTCTTCCGATGAGGCTACGAGTTTCTCCAAGTGGTTGTCCAAGGCCTCTTTCAAGATTTTGAACAACTCCGACACGGCGACGGCTCTTTCCTGGATGTGGAACGAGTAAGAAAACTGCAATTCGTCTAGTCTTTGCAAAATTACAGTGATATCATCGACGCATTTACGGTAATATCGTTCATTCCAGGTCTCGAAATCGTCACTTTTGTTGATAAACTTGACGTAAACCTTTAAAAGAGACGAAATGTAGATGGGTAACACCGTGGAATCTCTCAAAGAGGTCAATGTCTTGAAACACGGCTCAGAGATTATGAACTCGATGACCTTGTCCACTTCATCGTCTTCGCCCTCTTCCAGTATAAAATCCTCTAAATACTCGGAAAAGCACCAGAAACAGTTACTCCACCAGTCACCAGCATTCAAAGACTTATCCATCACCACCTCTGAGCACAATTCTATTATACTAGACCTGAGTGACGGCACTCTCAAGCCCAATTCCGAAAACTGGCTGCTGATGGCGAACATCGTGGCAGGATCGGAGTTCATCAAGTGGAGCAAATCTTTCAATGTGGCCAAATACCAGTCAAAGTTTGGAATCAACGAGAATTTCTTGCTGGCACAGATCGACAAGATCTTTTGGCTGATTTGGAGCTTGTAATTCAGCGGAGACGACTCGTCATTGGCCAATTGGACCAACAACTTCGAGATCACTGCAGCGATATTGGACTTGTCGATGAGTCCGTCCACCAACTCCAACGACTTGGCCCTCACAGTCAAATCCTCGTCTGATAACCATTGCAAGATGAGATCCTGGTGCTGTTTCACCAACTCCGACTGGATGTGGATGATCTTGATGAAGGCCAAGATCGAGACGTATTTCAAGTTCTGGTCGTTCGTGACCACGAATCCCAAGAGCTTCTCCACCATCAACTGGGATACTTTTTTATCATCTGCCGATAACATGTTCCCGGCAAGAATACAGTTTATACACTCGTACATCAACGACGAGGCCTTTGTGTTGGCCATGAGATTCACAACGGCAGGGAGCAACTTCTTCTTGATGCGGGGCTCCACCAATGAGAGCGACGAGAACAATTTCAACAACCGGATGATCATCCAGTTATTAGTCGAAGTCGTGAGGAGCTCAAAGAACCGAGGGGTCAAGTCTATGTAGTTTTTCGGGTTTTTTTTCGCCAATTCACAGATCACGTTCACCGTGGCACTGATCACCGAGATGTCCTCAGAGTCGTCCAATTTGTCGACCAACCTCTCGTAGTTCATCTTGAGTGACTCCGGGTACTTCAAGAACACTTTATAGGACGCCAACACGGCTTTTTTCCGTATATATGGCTTGGAATGCGAAAACATCTTCATCAAGTCGTCAACGACATCCCGGGCAAGTTCCTTGGTGACGATCGAGGACAAACAGCTGATTGCCAACCCCACTTCCACGTGGTTCAGCGACGTCAAATCCTTCTTCAAAAGATTCGTCATGAGCATCAACACGTCGTCGTTGTTCTCTCTGGCCAAAATCTGGATCGCTGCCAAGTACCCGATCCGCTTCTGCTGGAATTTCAACGATGACATCACCTCCAAGATCTGGAAATTCATGAATGGGAGATCGAAGCCGTACATCTCAAGGTACGTCAACTTCAAAATGGCCATCGATTTCAACTCCATGTCGTTCGATTTCAACTCGTTGCGGCACTCCTGGATCGAGTCGTTGAAGAATTGTGATAGACGCTGCTTGTCGCCGTTGTTCGCCCGGATGCCCTTGATCAAATCAGCCAACGATTTCTCGAAACTGATCCCAAATGGTCTCAATCGGGACCGGAATTGGTCCGAAGTGACGTCCACCAATGACATGCTGAGGTGGTTGATATTTAGTACTCTTGAATTTTCATTTTGGCATTTTTCGTATACATTTTTTCACCCATCGTATAGAGGAGTGATGAGTTTCCAGGCGGTGATCGCGTCTCCGGGGCACCAGATGCTCTGGATGAGAGCCGTGGTATCGTTGGCGACGATCTCCGAGTCTGTACGGCTCAATTTCAGTGCGAAGCGCGTCAACATCTCAGCCATAAACGCCACCAAGACGTCTTTGTTCAACGTCACCTTCAACTCTGAGCACTTCTTCGACACCTACACGTTGGATCCGCCGGCCGATTTCAGCATCTTGGTGAACCTGAAGCTGTTGCTGCTCATATTCCGCAATAGGGAAGACGTCGAGTCCTTCCGGTTGACTATCAACGAGTCCCTGCAGAACAGAAGGCTTGACAGGTCCAGGAACAAGTTGTTCATCGAGATAGTGACAAATGACCATTTGAAGAAGACTTATTCGTTGAACTTCGCCCGCTGCAAGGACTCTTTCAACTTGCACATCGATAAGAACTACAAAGATCTGCTCCGGACACAGCAGGACACCACTGCGGATGAAGAGAGGATCCACTACTTGATGTTAGAGATATGCATCTTGAAGAACTTCTTGGACATGTTTCCCCCCAGTATCGAGGACTTCAAGCTCGAGATCTTGCGGTCAACTGAGAAGATGAACCTCGTCGGATTTAACCGGCAGCAGGTGCTGACTGGCAGCAAAGGGACTAAGGAATCGCAGCTGTTGAAGCAACCCATGTCACTTTCCATTGGCATGAGTTTGAACGATCTCTTGAATGCGAACTTCTTGGACCCGGACTCGGAAGTGGGGCAAAATAGGCCCAACTTGAACATCGTGTACAGGTTGAAAGATTTCAAGACTTATGTAAACTTGATCAACTCTTTTAACTACGCAGAATTGGGCAAAAATCTTCCAAAGGACAACGATTTCCACCGGCAGCACCAAAAAAACGACAGTTTCGTCGAGATCTTGTTCAACAAACCCGGATTCCCCGTGTTGTTGACCAAGAAGTGCGAACTTCCCAACATTTACAGTGGAGACGAGAACAGAAACACTGTCATGAGCAATAATGAAGAGTTGGAGTTGTTCCGGATCGAGCTGATCTTGATCTCGGATTACGAAGGCGACAATATCCAGATCCGAGACCGGGACCTGGTGATCCCGAAATTCGAAGTCTTGAAGCCGGATCCGAGACCGCTGCAGGAGCACGTTGTAGAACCGTTGTTTGTGCCCAACGACGATACTGTGACTCCACCGCGGAATTCCACCCCAAACAGGCGGAAATTCAACCTCCAGACGACATGGAATCTGCAGATCGCTCTGGGTGCTGATCTGCGCGGGTCGGGGATCGATATCGAGAGCCAGGAGCTCCTGGCACCTCTGTCTGTGCGGTGGACAGAGAGGTCGAATTTGAGTTACGGCCGAGACCGGGCTCACGAGGATTCGGATCTGGGCCAGGATGAAGATGGAGATCAGGACCAGATCACTAGGAAGAGAAGATTGGAAGAAGACGACCCTGAGGCCTTGGGTCCAACGCAGAACGTGTACAAGATCAAAGGTTTGTTCGATTAGTCGTGCGCGAAACCCCAATTTTCGGCGCGGCCATATGGATTCCGATGAGGTCAGCAGTGAAATCGGTTTGGATCCGGATTCCCGGCTCGGATTTGGCCGGGGATTGGGTCGGATGGATCGTGTGTACTGGAGGGGATCAGCTACTGAAGGCGTTTTCGAGCCGGGTCATCCGGAGATTCGGACGTGAATTCGTGGGGCTTTTTTCACATTTCGTGGAGATGTTGATGAGAAAAGAGAAAAAAAACTTGAATTTTAAAACACGGAGAAGTTGTATAGTTGAACATAGAATTCGATAAAGCATCACAAAGAACCAACAAGATGTCGAGCAAAGCTTCTAAGTTCATCAATTTGGATGGAGTCTTCAGCAAGGAGACTTTGAAATACGTTTTCACGACACATTTTTGGGGCCCGGTATCCAACTTTGGATTGCCAGTTGCTGCCATCTTGGATTTGAAGAACAAAGGTCCAGATGTCATCAGTGGACCAATGACGGCATCCTTGGTTGTCTACAGTGCTGTATTTATGAGATACTCGATGGCTGTTACTCCAGCCAATTATTTGTTGTTCGGGTGCCATTTCGTGAACGAGTTTGCCCAATTGAGCCAAGGTTACAGATATCTCCAGTACAATTATATGGGAGGTAAAGAGAAGGCTTTAGGTGTTCAACAGAAATAGAGCATTGATGATCAGATATGGGTTGTCAAAGTTTTTTATGTGATTTGGACGTTTTAGGTTGTGAAACTGTTCACTTGTAGCCACAGTGCTCTGATCTTATACGTACCTCAGAGATCAATTGGATACTATGTCTAATAAATAACGATTTTATTTAATTCTGGTGTAGAACGGCTGTGTATGGCCAGTGTACGTAAGTTGCGGCTTTTTGAAGAGAAAGTCGTGTTATACACCAAATTGCATCGCAAAGCTGTGTACATGTATATGGAACCACATTGAACTTACTGGTACTAGTGTAGTTGCACAGATTACAGGGAAAATTGTGTATTTATATGTAAAAGCACATCAAAATATCAATGTACCATTATGTCTATGAAATGCACATACATAACCGTATAAATTTGAGCCTGGATAGCACATCACACATAGCACTCTTGCCTCACCAACTTGTGCCAAATACATGCCTGAACCGGCCCTTTATGCAATATTTCGGTCCGAAACCTGCAGCTACGGCAAAGAAAATTTTTGCTCCACCGAGAGGGGATTGTTATCGATGACTTCAGGGTCTCCACCACATGTGAACCGCGGTCCCCATTGGAGCCTCACTGATCTCCACAGTCGTGTGACTCCAGTTTCAAAGCCCATTCATGCCTTATCTGTCCCAATTTTTGAGAAATGACTAGCAGGATGTGTCATACCACGGAGAAGAATGACCTTGAATTCGTATTCTGCTCAATTTTTCAGAAAAATTTTCCCATTTGCCTACACCTGCATGAGATGTAAGGTGGGTGCTTAATCTGTTCAAGCTTTTTCAATGAAACGGTTTGCCGCTGCTGTTTTAGGAATCTGGTCCATTGTGGGAACTGAAAAATACATGACCTTCGGTTTCGTCCTTGGTTGTGTCATAGTTAGTCCAGGTTTCGAATGACCACATATGTGGATGTATAAATACCCAGATGTATCTTTCACTTGTAAATCGTAGATTCGGTTCGGTGTAGTCTCAGAATCATTCACAATGGACGCTTCTAATATCGAAAAACAATACATCGAAGAAAACCAATCGGTGACCTCGTCTTCGAGTTCTAATGTTCTCAAAGTCGATGAGCCGCTTTACAAATTGAAGATAAATTCCTCCACAGTCCGGAACTACTTGGTCACGAGACTCACAGATCTCGCTCCTAGAAAGGACAAGATCGTTGCAAATTTGAGCTTGTTGAGCCCAATTACACCATTGAAGACGATCAGTGCGAAACAATGGTTGTTCATAATAAGTGCATTTTGTTCATTTACCTGGGAACTGTTTGATTTCTTCACGGTCTCTTTGAACGTCAAAAAGATCCTGCTGGAATTCGACGTCGATACCAAGGACGTCACCTTCGGTATCATGCTTCTGTTGTTGACGCGTTCTGCAGGTGCTGTTATTTTCGGTATCTTGGGTGATAAATACGGTAGAAAACTTGCATTTTTGGTCAATCTCGCAATAATGTGTGTATTGGAGATTGGGACCGGGTTCGTACAGACATTCAAACAGTTCTTGCTGGTGAGAGGATTGTTCGGTTTAGCTTTAGGTGGTGTGTTCGGGTCAGCCGCAGCTCAAACTTTTGACGATTGTCCTGCCCTGGCGAAAGATTTCATTGGGGGTTTTTTCCAACAGGGATACACGTTTGGGTACTTATTAGCCGTTATTTTCACTAGGGCCATTGCCGACACCACTGAGAAATCCTGGAGAGCTGTCTTTTGGTTTGCAGCTGGAATCACCTTCTGTCTTTTCATCTTCAGAGCCTTGTTACCTGAAACTGACGCATTTATCGCCAGAAGAGACCTGAGATTGAAAGCTGAAAGAGAAGGTATTGACCAGAATTCCATAGGAAGAGATTTGTGGTTGTCGTTCAAAAATTATTGGTATATGATCATTTACATGGTTTTGATGATGGTGGGTTTCAATTTCCTCTCGCATGGAACTCAGGACTTGTTCCCAACAATGTTGACCACACAGATGGAGTTCAGTGACGATCTGTCTACTGTGACCAACTGCTTGGCCAATATTGGAGCCATTGTAGGCGGGTTGACGATTCCTCATTTGGCCACTTTGACAAACAAGAGATTCATCATCATTGTCAGTTGTTGTTGTGCCGCGTGTTTCATCTATCCATGGGGGTTTGTTCACAGTAGTTCGATCAATGCTACTGTATTTTTCATGCAATTTTTCGTCCAAGGTGCTTGGGGGTTAGTGCCATCGCATTTGAACGGATTGGCCCCAGATCAAAAGACACACGCTTTTTACGTCGGATTGTCTTATCAATTGGGTAATATGGCAAGTAGTGCCAGTTCCACCATAGAAACTACCATCAGTGAGAGATTCCCTGTGGTATCCCCTTCTGGCGCTATGGTTTTTGATTATGGAAGAGTTATGGCCATTTTGGTGGGCGCGGTTCTTGCCTATTTGGTATTGGTGATCTTCTTGGGACCTGAAAGAAGACCGGTTCTGCAAATTCCTCTGGAGGACACAAATAATGAGAAATCTAACGAACTATGAAATTGATGTGTGCTGATTATAGACATCTTATAGAGTATTAATAGAGAAAAAATCATAAAAAATATTTGAAAAAAAAAAATCTGAAAAATATTTAGTACCTGAAAAATACACAAGAGATCAGATATGAGTAAGAAAGGGCTTGGAATAGGCGCAGATTTCTTTCTGAACTTCAAGTTACCGACACATTTACCTAATGAAGTGAATCCGGTACCGATAGAGCAAGTTCCAGCGGTGGCGCCACCAAAACCATCGTTTTTACCGTCAAAACCTGTGGTTTCATCTCTTCCCCAGGTACCCAGGGCATCACCCAAGCATAATCCGCCACAAGTGGCCAAATCTAAAGTGGTGAATGACGATGAAGAGAGTCTAGATCTGGTTGAAGAGGTTTATGGCAAAAATGAACCGATTCTGATTCCAGGAACGACAATAGTGTTGGATACAGACGAAGATATACAGAAATGGATAGAAGAGCGTAAGAGAAATTGGCCCTCCAAGAGAAGAATGGAGGAAAAGCTGCAACAGTCTGGCCTGAAACGTGGATTTGATAAAGTCAATGATAAAGATGAAGGTGACCATAAGAGACCAAAGCGGTACTGCAAATTTTTTGCCAGGGGCAACTGTCGAAATGAGCACTGTCCAAATCTCCACGAACAACAGGTGAGGCCTTTGCCCCATAACAAAATAGTGCACCACCATGGAATTCTGATCAATGTCCCGGAAAGGTATTCAAAATCTGTCAATTCTGGTAAATCTTTGCACAATTTGGTAGTGGAACACGATTATTACAAGTATGAGAATGGCAAGATCTTGGATATAGTGGAGAAATTGGTGAAAGGTGGATTTGTGGATGTAGATTACGAAAAGCTTAAGAAATAATTGAATAAACGAAACTGAAGAGAATATACGATATAAATAACATCAAGCCGATAAAGATAACCACCTAAAGTAACCACCGAGGTACCACCTGAAGTAAACCACCTATGTAAACACCACTCAAAAACCAAATTACAAATCAGAGCCCAATTTCAGTAAGCCTGCAATTGTGAGAAGTGAACCGACAGCTGCACCTGTGACCAACAACCCGAAATCTTTCTTCAAGGAAGAGGCGATTTTTCTGCGCTTTGCGGGAGGGGCATCGGAGGAATCGGGAGTGGAACCCGAGGAACCTGAATCTGAGGAATCTGAGGAATCTGAGTCTGAGTCTGAGTATAAACCAGAAGCAAGATCCGAACCTAAATCCGAATCTGAGCTTGAATCCGAATCACCTGAATCATCTGAGTCGCCTGAACCTGAAACACTTGAATCTGAAATCAATGAATCTGAATCTGAACTGGAATCCGAATTTGAATCCGAATTTGAATCCAAATTTGGATCAAATTGAATGACATCATCAACATCCTCATCTCGCAGACGCTTTCTGGACTCGAGTCCGTTCTCAAACTCGTCCCACACTTCACAGCCTTCACAAGCACACAACTGGACCTCATCTGCGTCTTTTGAATCCAGAGAGTCCGAAGAGTCCGAATTATGTTCTGCAGGTTCGGAGAGATCAAATACAAGATCAGAGAACACTTCAGAGATCAATTCAGATTCCAGCTCTGATTGCTCTGATTGCTCTGATTGTTCTGATTCCAGTTCTGATTCCAGTGCAAATTTCTCCAGCTCAAATTCCAATTCCTCCAGCTCAAAATCTGGACCCGATCCCACTGAATCTAGATCCAAAGCAGCACTGGAACTCGAAACATCTGAACCTGAATCGGATCCCGAATCAGATTCAGATCCCGAATCGGACTCTCTTCTGAGCCCAGCTTCTTGTACCAAACTCTCTCCATCAAAATCCAACTCATCTTCTGATCCCAGCAGACGATCAACCTTTGAGTCAAAAAAAATCTCATCAATGTCATACCCTTGTTCGATACGATTTGCAATCTCCTTAGAGTCCAATTTGACCAACATGACCTGATTTTCGTCATTGTAGATGAATTTCAAGAAAATCCTGGTGGATTTTGCCAAATCTACAGCGTCAAAATCCGATGAACGTGACAACAAGGATTTGTTCAAAGTCAAGCAGATGATGTCACCTGATTCGATGCGGATGTCACGGTTAGGAGTACAAATCTGGGCCAAATTGCCCGCACGATGGACACACAGAGTCCCATGACGGGAATTGTAGTCCCGGAGATAATAGTTTGAGTCCCGGAAACTCAATCCCAGATGTACCAGTGATAAAGTCTTGTCGTTGAAATTGAAATGGTCTTCATCTACAGGTCTTTTAGTGGACCCTTTTGAACCTCTACCGATATCGAGAGATTCGCCGTCTTGGTATCTGATGATGTCATCTGAATCGATGAGATCTTTGTCAAAGTCCAACATGTAATCTGTGAATTCAAAGCGGACCATCTTGTGAGGTGTGTTTTGTGGCGACTGTTATCTGTAATTTAAAAAATTATGCTATTAATGTTATCGCGTAGGTGTGGATTGGGGGATTGTGCACTACCTATTGTAGTCGCTATTGTGTTACAGTGCACTACTGAATAGGCACGGTTAAGTTAGAGCACTACTAATCATGGCGCTGTAGGAGCACGAAACTACTAATGAATGAAATGTTAATGAATGAGCTATCAAACTAGGCACGGCTAGAACGAAGCACTCTTAAAGTCAAGCACTTGGTTAATGCAACACCAGCACCGATCTACTGCTAATTAATTAACTATTAGTTGGTGCACTACTAAAATCGATGCACCAATGAAGTACACACTAACAGGTTCGAAATCTGTGTCAAGTGTACATACTGAGGCAGGCGCTTAGTAATCTACAAGATGGGATACCGGATCCGGATCACTTGTACATTAAATGTGCCACGTTTTCAGTAACGGGTTGCAAGAGAAAGTGTACTTGTCAGGGTCAGATACACTAGTAAATACATGAATTATATCGGGAACGGTGCACTAGATTACGTAGATACCGGAATCTGGTTCAAATGCACCACCGGTAAATCTACCTATCAAAGTTAACTGCGCCGCTGATTAATTTAGATACAAAGCCCAGTGCACTATCAATAAGTAAACAAATTGAGTTGTACTAGAAAGCACTAATTGGGTATCAGAGTCAGGTTCATACTAAATTGTACAACAAATCCATGCGCTCTAATATATCCGGATATTAGGCTGTGCGCTTAGCCGTGCACCAACAGAGCCCTGATATAGTTCAAACCCGGATTTGCAAGGAAGCACTAACAGTGCACTGATAGTTCAAACCCGGATTTGCAAGGAAGCACCAACAGTGCACTAACAGTGTCAATGAATTACCGGAGTTAATTACTTCACCACTTACAGACCCTCGCATTCTAAGCAACAATTTTAATTCCCGGCCGCGCGAGTGCGACTTCTCGCCCGCAACGGGTGAGACTTTCCGCATTGGGTCTGCCGCATTCGTACAAATATTGCTAGTCAGGGCACACGATAAGACGTTTGCCCCATCTCTTGAGACGATACACAGTATCTGGATTGTTGATCCGTTGGACAAAAGCCTGGCAATGTCGCCTTGTTCTCGGTGTCAATCACTCTAGATCGCTACTCACCTACTCATATAGTGTCGTTTCCACTGCTTTGCCACCCTCTTCCGCTCTCTTCCTTGTTCCCGCTTCGTATTCTCTTCAATTCGTATTCGTTTCGCATGCGCCATAGAAGCTTTTATCGTTTGCCCCTGCGGGCACAAAAGTTTTTTTTGAAATCGGTATATGAATAGCTGAAATCCCTTGATGGCAACAATTAATCTCCAACGGATCTGTGACGATGTCAACTGAACCATTCCAATCACATCTTAACAACGTGGCAGAGATCGATCAGACGGAATTCCGTGTCAACGCCAATGACATCGATTCTGTCTCGGACTACCCCGATGAACTGAGATCTTTCAGGGGGTTTGAAGAGCCGCGGAGCGATATCGAATTGGTCCGGACGGTGTCCAATGCCATTTCCGAGGGTGACGCCAACGTGTTGACGCGGTTATCGACGCTTTCCAAGCGCCTTTCGCAGATGACGCTGAAGGAAGTTGGCGCTTTGGATCTTGCAAAGGAGGATTTCAGCTTGCAGCGGATCTTGGACTACATGAACCTGCGGTTCAGTGAGCAGGGTTTGGTCGACAAGCTGACCGGCGTACAGTTGGATGACGTCACGGTTTTGGGGATCGATGACTCTACTTCTATCGTGAAAACTGCCGGGGATATTTTTGGCGGACCCATTTTGGGCCCAAAGAGACTGATCTTTGACCGCAAATCCAAGTCCCAGAAGTTGAAAAAGACCGGAGACGACAAGTATAGACAGATTCTCCGCGGCGTTAATGCATTGGTCGAGCCCGGGGAAATGTGCCTTGTTTTGGGCCGTCCAGGTGCCGGGTGCTCCAGTTTCTTGAAGACGGTTGCCGGAGAAACTGATCTGTTTGTGAGAGTCGACGGTGACGTCAGTTACAACAACATCCCACAGCTGGAAATGGTGAAGAGATTCAAGAGAGATCTCATCTACAACCCGGAATTGGACGTGCACTACCCGCATTTGACCGTCGACCAGACGTTGAAATTCGCCATCGGATGCAGGACTCCGCTGATCAGAGTGGACAACTTTTCCAGGGACAAGTACATCGAGACTGTAAGAGACATCTGGGCCACTGTGTTCGGATTGACCCACACCTTCCACACAAAAGTCGGTAACGATTTCGTCAGAGGAGTCTCTGGAGGTGAAAGAAAGAGAGTTTCGATCGCGGAGCTGGTGGTCACAAGAGGTACTGTTTACTGTTGGGACAATGCCACTCGTGGTTTGGACGCCTCGACCGCTTTAGAATACGCAGAGGCCATCAGAACGTCCACGAGTTTGTCGAAAACCACGTCTTTTGTCACCATCTATCAGGCTGGAGAAGGTATCTACGAGAAATTCGACAAAGTAACTATACTTTACCAGGGCCACCAGATCTTTTTCGGCCCAGCCACTGAGGCCAAGCAGTATTTCATCGATATGGGCTTTGAATGTCCTCTGAGACAGTCGACAGCGGAGTTTTTGACCGCTATCACTGACCCAATCGGCAGATTCCCAAGACCCGGTTTCGCCAGCAAAGTTCCTAAAGCCGCTGCCGAATTCGAGCAATACTGGCTCAACTCACCGCAATACCTGGACTTGAAGTCCCAATTGGCTCTGAAAAAGCTGCTGCCAATCTCTGAAGACACGCTGAAACTGTTCCAGGAGAATATGATACAGGAGAAGATGAGAGGTGAATCCAAGACTTCCAGGTACACAGTCAACTTTTGGGAACAGTTGAAGTTGTGTTTCCGTAGAGATGTGCAGAACATCTTGGGAGACAGGGCTTATACTGTCACTCTGGTTGTAGTGGACTTTATCCAGTCGCTTATCATTGGTTCCTTGTTCTACAACTTATCAGACACCACTACAGGTGCTTTCAGTAGAGGTGGTGTGTGTTTCTTCGCCGTGTTGTACTTCTCCTTGATGGCTTTGGCCGAAGTGGCCACCACTTTCACTGTCAGACCCATCTTGATGAAACAGAAGGGTTACTCTTTTTACCATCCTTCTGCTGAAGTTTTGTCATCGACAGCCACGAGTTTACCCCTCAAGTTCCTGAGTATCGTGGTCTTCTCTATCGTCGTCTACTTCTTGACCAATTTGAAAGTCGATGCCGGCCTGTTTTTCACGTTTGTCTTGTTCATCGTGTTGACCTCGCAAACCATTAGAGCCTTGTTCAGGATGTTGGCCACGCTGACCAACTCTGTTTCGGCTGCTAATGCCATTGCCGGTATCTCCATGATGGCCTGTGTCTTGTACTCATCCTATATGGTTCAGAGATCCTCGATGCACCCTTGGTTTAAGTGGTTGTCGTATATGGATCCTGTCTTGTACGGATTCGAGCTGATGATCACCACCGAATTCCATGGAAGAACGATGGACTGTGCTACTTTGGTTCCAAGTGGTCCTGGTTACGAATCGATCTCTTCGGCAAACCAAGTGTGTGCTTTCACTGTTAATGAAGGTTTGTCCTATGTTGATGGAGATTTCTACGTGGAAACCGCTTTCTCGTACAGTTTTTCCCATGTTTGGAGAAATTTCGGGATCTTGATCTTGTTCTGGGTCTCTTTCTTGGCCATCACCTGTCTCTTGAGTGAGAGACTCAAGCCTGTGAAAGACGGTGGAGACCATTTGTTGTTCATCAGAGGTGCCCACATCCCAGATTCTATTGTAGGTCCAGATTCCGATCTGGAATCGTCTTCCAGTGACGTTGAGAAAGGTCCAGCTGACAGTTTCACCGTTGAACAGGAAGTTGACAACACCAGAGTCAAGCCTGAAGAAGACGAACTTGCTAAAGCCGATTTGGGTTCCGACGAGATCTTTATGTGGAAGAACATCGACTATGTGATTCCATACGAAGGTTCAGAGAGGAAATTGTTGGACAACGTTCAAGGATACGTCAAGCCAGGTACTTTGACCGCATTAATGGGTGAAAGTGGTGCCGGTAAGACCACGTTGTTGAACACGCTTTCGCAGCGTATCGATATGGGTGTCATCACTGGTGACATGTTGGTCAATGGTAAACCTATCACCTCGTCTTTCACCAGAAGAACCGGATACGTCCAGCAACAGGATGTGCACATCCCAGAGTTGACCGTGAGAGAATCTTTACAGTTTGCTGCCAGATTGAGAAGACCTCTGTCTGTCTCTGATCTGGAGAAATTGGAGTACGTTGAGCAAGTCATGGATATCTTGCGTATGCAGGACTATGCCGATGCCCTTGCCGGTGATCCGGGATTCGGTTTGAACGTTGAACAGCGTAAAAAGTTGTCTATTGCCACGGAATTGGTTGCCAAACCATCGTTGTTGTTGTTCTTAGATGAACCAACATCGGGTTTGGATTCGCAATCTGCTTGGGCCATTGTACAGATCTTGAGGGATTTGGCAAAGGCTGGTCAGGCTATTCTCTGTACCATTCACCAGCCTTCAGCAACGTTATTCGAAGCATTTGACAAGTTGTTACTTTTGAGAAAAGGTGGTCAGACTGTGTATTTCGGTGATATTGGACACAATTCCGATGTCATCTTGGACTATTTCGAGGCAAACGGTGCTAGAAAGTGTGACAGATCTGAAAATCCTGCCGAATATATCTTGGAACTGATTGGAGCAGGTGCCACTGCTGCAGTTACCGAGAATTGGTTTGAAAAATGGGTCCAAAGTCCTCAATACGCAGCTCTCAATGAAGAAGTTGACCAGCTTATCGCTGAAACTGCCAACAGACCGATCCGTGACACTCCTGAATTGGCCGACCGTACTTATGCGATGTCGTACCCTTACCAGTTCCAATTGGTTTTGAGAAGAACCGCAATCCAATTCTACAGAGACACCGACTACGTCATGTCTAAGTTCATGTTGATGACAATTGCCGGACTTTTCATCGGGTTCACCTTCTGGAACGTCAAGCATACAGTTATTGGTATGCAAAATGCCATGTTTGCTGTATTCATCTCTGTGATTTTGTCTGCCCCACTTTCGAACCAAGTCCAGGCCAAGGCCATCTCTTCGAGAGAGACTTTCGAAGTGAGAGAATCTAAGTCCAACACTTTCCATTGGTCTACGTTGTTGCTCTCGCAAGTTTTGAACGAACTTCCATACTCTTTCATCTTTTCAACCATCTTCTTCATTGCCTGGTACTTCACGGTACAACTTGACAACGAGGCAAGTAGAATGGGGGTTTACTGGTTGAACTACTGTATCTTTTTCCAGCTCTACTACGTTTCTCTTGCCTTGTTCACCGTGTATCTGGCTCCAGATTTACCATCTGCCAACGTTTTGATCTCGTTCTTGATGAACTTGATGCTCTCGTTCTGTGGTGTCGCTCAACCAGTTCGTTTGATGCCAGGTTTCTGGACTTTTATGTACAAAGTCTCGCCGCACACGTATTTCTTGCAATCGTTAATCGGTAATGTGTTGCACGGAAGACCTGTAAAGTGTAAGGACTCAGAGTATTCATATGTAGATCCCCCATCGGGACAGACATGTGGTGAATACTTGAACCCATTTGTGGAACTGAGTACCGGTTACATCCACAATCCAGATGATACATCCAATTGTGGATACTGTGAATACACCATTGGAGACGAATATTTGGCTACACTTGGTATCAAGTGGAGTTACCACTGGAGAAATGTTGGTTTCTATTGTGTCTATATCGGATTCAACATTGTCGCCATGCTCGCATTGTACTACTTCTTCAGAGTTCGCAAGGTTTCGTTGACCATGCCAAAGTTTGGTAAGAAGAAATGATTGCTTCTTGTCTATACATCTAGTATTTTATAAATTTTATCTTTGTTCATTGAGTTACATGTAGATCACCGAGATATCCAGAAAACCCCTTAGGTCACGTGCACTGCAATTTGTTAGTCCATGGCACTTCACGGTCAGCACAGACCAAATACTGGTCCGGATCCATGTCCAAACCATATCGGCATCAGGCCCTGTCGTGCAACCATTCTCTACATCTTTGAAGTACCCCATCTTCTCTCATCAACTTTGCTCTCGGCATTTGCCTAAATTCGTCGGCCCGGTTATTGGAACACGGCTTTCCTAATTCAGAAACAAACTTTTTTTCAATTTTAAACCATAATTTGGAGCAGCACATTAATTTGGGCTTAGTCGAATATATAAAAGAAGCTTTGAATCCACACAAAGGGCGCAGTATCAATGCGTGAAGGACTCTGGCCAGATGTTGCAAATGTTCAAATATACATCGTTGACAACCAATAAAGCGGACGGTGTCCAGATATTTGGTCACCGTATTCCCGAGATCAAGTATCTCTTCTATGCCGGAGCCATTGTGAATATAGTACTCTCGCTCTGTTTGTTGACCACATGGAACAACATCCACGGACTGGTGAGTTTCAAATCATCACTCAACAAAAAAAACACCTCGAAATTCGCCGATATGTCCAGAGACAACTTTGAAGAATATTTGCAACAATCACGTTTGGATTTCACCAACTCCTCTGCGATATTCAACGAAGTGGAAAATGCTGTCAAACAGAAAAATGCAGATTTGAACCCGATCAGCGTCAGTTATTTCCCGACTTACATTCCCGAGGGGACGTTTTTGTACCATTCCAACAACAATGGACAGATCCCGACGATTTACGATTGGGTAGCGATGGACTATGAATTCAGTTACGATTTTGCGCATTTCCCACGTGTGAACAACGGCAGAAGAGGAGGACCACCTCCAGGAGATGGCAAGAAGAAACATGGAGGAGGACATGGAAGAGGAGGTAAAGGAGGGCCTCCGGGTCGTGGAAACGGAACTGCTTCTTTGCTCACATTTGCGGTAAAGGAACCTTTGGATAAACTTCTCTACCTCGGAGGTGCCTCGGCTGCCAAGACCACTACTGGTGAGATGGATACGCAGTTCATCTTATCGCAGTTGACAGACTACGACGATTTTAACGAATACATTGGGGCAGAGTTGATCTGTGCCTGGGGCAACTCGAATGGCCGTAAATTGGACGGACTCGTCCGGTTAGAAGTCGGTTTCGAGATTGTCATCTGTGATTTCTTTGACAAGTTGGAATTGGTGCAGAACTTGACCTTGAGTAAGACTTCGACAGAGATTATCGACTTCCCTCCTGAGAAGAAGATCGATACAACTGAAAAAGATGTAAAACGTGAAATAACTGCTGCTGACGACTTGGACGCCCTGAGATCGGTAATTCTCGACGGTTACGCTGCCATGCCAGGTTATGACCATTACCTGTCTGGAGAATACGTCTACGACGGAGATCCACGTATCTACTTGGATTTCTCCAAATTTGTCACCATTATCAACAAGACTTACATCTCTCCAGACACATACGCACGTCGTATCGATAACATCACATCTGAAGTGAACACCACCTTCTTGGGAGAGATCGACTCCATCTTGAGAGGTCCGGCTTTTGATCCGTTCTCAACGACTGACTGGGAAGTCGTCACACATAGAATCGTCAAGAAGTTCTCTCCAATCTTGATGACTTTGAACATCACCCTTAACGAGTACTTGATCGGTTACGACAAGATCTTTGATGAGGAACAGCAAACCATTTCAGATGTAGAGATCCAGCTCGAAAATTTGAGTGCATTGGGTAAAAATTTGACCACTTGGACTTATAACTTGGTCAGAAGGTACTCAGATGGTCATTATGATCTCCATTCAGATGCTCAGGTCAAAGACATGATCCAGATGTGGGTCTGGGATTACGCACATCCATACCACCCGATCAGTTCAGATGCCGATTACTTGATTTGGGCCTCGATTGCCAATGTACAAACACTGATTGTAGACAAACTTTACAATATCTTCAAGTTGGGACAGAAAATTGTCCTAGCCAGATATGTCGATAACAATGAGACTGAGTTGTTGGACTCCGGATTACACAGGTCTGTAGTAAAGGCATTTGACGAGTTGAACGAGTTCTTGGAGCTGTTGAACTGGAGTATTTTCTACAGATGTACAGAGGTCTGTGGTTATGACTCCATCTGTTTTATTCCAACGTGGGGACCATCGCCAATGGGTTGGGGTATTAACGAAAATTTGAATACCCATTACAAGGGGGAAGATGGTATTTCCAGAATCGCCAAGGATCTCATTTGTTTCAGTCCTCAAAACTTGTTGCATAGCAAAGAATGAGAGTTGGGCGCAGTGTTGATTTGGATCGGTGTTCGATTGTTTTAGGGTCCTATATACACCTAGGCATATCCTGTTTTGATTTTATATTCATGCCTTATCACCTGTGAGTAGTTATCATCTGTGAGTAGTTTTAACCCTTTCGAGTTAAGACCTTAATGCCAACTTCAAGTCCGGAGCAATCTTCTAGTGAAATTGATTTGACCCGGTTCTATCTCCGTAAACTTCCTCTCGATCTTGATAAAGTTCTGGGACCTTGAATTATTATGCTCTTATTTCTCAAATCTCACTGTCACTATTGGTATTCAACAAATCAACTTTTGAGCTGAAAATTGGTTGTATAGTGTAGTGGTTATCACTTTCGGTTTTGATCCGAACAACCCCGGTTCGAATCCGGGTACGACCTCTTTTTTTTTATACCTCGAACCCCTTTTCTGAAACCGTAAATCTTACCTGGTCTACGTATATATATCAGCAACAAATTTGGCAGGAATATGGACATCTTGTTTGAGTCCTGAAGAATCATCTCATCCCAGCACGTTGTAGCTTGGACTCAAGTTTCAACTTTGGCTTATATAACATATATAATACAAACCTCCCAACTACGAGTATTAATATTCGAATATGAGTTTAACAATACTGACAAAACAGAATACACAACAACGCTCAGACCTTCTCTGAGCCACTTTTCTTTTCGAGATCATCTGAGCCCTCGTCTTGACGTTGCTCAATGCCTTCATAGATGCGTTCACCAGTCTGGCTGTTGATTGCAATGATCTCTTGATCGTCACCGATTTTATCACCCTCGTTATACACTTCAATGTCCTGGACATTCTTAGCAGGACCATGGAAATACTTGCGGCCATAGAAATAGTAGTAGGTCATTGCTAAGATCATGACACCAGGTGTGATGACACAGGTATAGTTCATCGATATCTTATCGACAGTGCTACTTGCCGGGAACATCACCATGATCATACAGTAAACCATGAACAAGATAGCGGTCCAGTGGACAAATGGAGAGAAAACACCCAAATCAAATGGACCTTTCACCAACTTGTGCTTACCAAAAGTATTGGCGAGCACTACTGGGGTACACCAACAGAAATAGTTACCTGCAATGTAAAGAGTGAACAAGGCGTTCAGCAGAGTTGATCCGATCAAACACAAGAGTCCCAAGATCAAAGACAACAGTCCACCGAAGCAAACGGCTCTGATTGGAGTGGAAAGTTTCTTGTTGACGACCTTGATGTAAGATGAAAATGGCAAACCGTTATCTCTTGAGAAAGCCCAGATTTGTCTGGAGATAGCTGTCAAGATGGAAGCACCCATCAAGAATTGACAGAAACAGATCAAGGACATAAAAGTGATGGCCCATTTCTTTCCCAAAGAGTCGTAGATCAATTGAGCCATTGGCTGTCCTGAGTCGGTGTTGATTACAGAGGCGATATCTGTGGTGATACATGCCACACAGCAGATGTAGATAAAGAAACCGACAGAGAAGCATGCACTGATGGAGCCAATGATCCCAATTGGGACACTTCTGACGGCATTTTTCAGCTCTTCACTCATGTGGACACAACTATCAAAGGCTCCGATGGTCCAGACACTAGGCATCAATCCGTTTGTCATGAAATTCCAGCCGGAACTAGACCAACCGGAAAGATTCTGGTAGTTTCTAAAGATAAAGGCTCCGTCGTTGAAACCACCTCTGTTAACTTTGGTTCCAATTGGCAAGACAATGAGAAAGAAGACGACTAACAGCGAATTACAGATGATGGAAGTGGTTTGTAATCTGGAGCACACATGAGAAGATGCACATGTAATAATCACATGGGCAATGACACAGGCAGCAAAGACACCATAGGTGTTGCCGTTAGTGATCTCAAAATCACCGTCATATGCGATATAGATTGCAGCCAACAATTCTTTGGCAAATCCGTAATCGACAGAACACAAGGCACCAACCAATGCTACAGAATTCGTATTTCCGACAATATATGACAACGGATTCTTCATACTGTCTGGCAGATAGTACCAGGTCCAGTAGTACAAACCTCCAGAAGTAGGCATTGCACTAGCCAATTCAGCCATACTCAATCCGATGATGAGTACAAATGTGGAAGCGACGAACCACCCCCAAACAGCACCTGCAGGTCCAGCTGTCAAAGCCTGCCCCAAGACAGATGCCTGGGAGGGCAACAATCCCATGATGGAAAAGGCAACCCCAAACACTTGTAAAGTGGAGAATTGTCTTCTCAATTCTGCTTTGTAACCAATTGCAGCCAATAATTCGTTATCAGAGTGGGCATGCAGTGGATCGATATTTTCATCCCCCAATTCACGGTATTTAGACACCGTAACCCGGATCGAAAGATCCTTTGTCTGTGAAGCTGAAAGTGACATATGGCGTGATAATATTTGCTCCTTCTGTCGAGGCAATCTGGATCATCAAAACGTTATATAAGAAAAAATTTCACCACTTATCAGTGTTATGCTTATCAGGCTTATCAGAGGGAAAAGTAACTTTAAGCAGCATGAAGTTTTGACTAGCGCAAAAGATGACCTAAAACTAACTTTTCTTGCATAAACCCTATACAAACAAAGTTCCACCTCCTTTAATACTCTGCAATGTGGCCAATGATATCTCAAGGTAGAATCTATTTACCGCCCTGATCAACGTCCTTATCTTTGGTTGTATAAACGTTTAAATTACAACGTTACAGAGTGGAAAAAAAAAGTTTAATTTATCTGTAATGCCGCTACAGGAACTTGACCAATAGGATCGATGCAAGATTTAGAAATCATGGAGATGACTTTCCTAATTAGACTAGTCAGACGGGTTCAAGGTCAGACCGGAGGAGATTATCGGTATCACTGCGTCGAATCTGAATTTGCTCCTTTGTTCTGTGTTAACCCGGCTTATCTGTAGACCACTCCGAGACATGCATCTGTTTTCACCTGCCCGATTGGGAAAGTCTATCCACTCGCTGTAGATGAGATCAAACACAGATCTCGTTTATCAATGTGGTGATCAGGTCGTGGAGGGAGCGTTAGAGTTGGAGTGATGAGAAACTCTCGCTGTCTTTTGTATAACATAATGTGGGACAGATAAAAGGATCAAACCCCCTTTGATATCTATTTTACTTTTCCTGTAACGTGGGATCAGATTTGCTTAAACATACATATTTTGTGAGTCCCGCTCAGAATTGAATTACTTTGTAACACCTTTGAGGCAAATATTCTCATCCTCTTCTTCCGACTATCAGGCTGTGTAAATTCCCGTGTTGCTGTTTGCCAATTCCACCCTGCTCTACACGTTGACTATGCTCTTTTAGCAGAATCCTGGGCATTTCCAGCAGGAATCCGGAATTACTCCATTTTCGCAAAAGCAAATTTGATTTTTGTTTTCCAGGAGTCATTTGAGTCTTTATATGATACCCATCATTTCTCGACATGGTTAAAGCCATCGAGACGTTTCTGCGTCTTGGCGCGTTTTGTTGTACTATAGTCCGTGCTATTTCTTTTGACGTTTACTTGTTGAGTCCATTAGTACTCTGGTCCACTGGCATTATAGGCATTGACAGTGATTAGGATAGATAGCTTTACACAAAAAGCGTGCAAAGTTTTCTACGAACAATATATCAAGACAATACTTAGGCAGCAGTCACGATATAATTACAGTTGTCATAGAAGACCTAAGGGCTCTTGTAACATAGTTCCACTCAATTCAGCCATTTCCCTGCCAGTTTTTGCCCAAACAGCTCCACAACAGCATCGATTCAATTTCCCAACATTCCTTTCTATGTGACTGGTTTCAATGATATGACTCTTTCTTTTGCTGTTCAATGACCACTTTAGTACCCTCTCGTGACCCCGGCGATGACCTTGTACCTCGCTCAAAATGTTAAATAATTTTTTTTTTTTCAACTGATGAGCTGCAGCATAAAACTGGTGAATTTTGACTAAATGATTCAGTATTATTTCCCAAAAGGGTAGAGTCATCGCCGCAAGGCCTGAAAAAAAATTCAAAAAGCTCCCTGTTAGCTGGAAAGTTTTTGTTGAGTCCAGCTAGATCAATACTTGGGATCAAGGATATAAATTGGGCATCGAATCCTGAATAAGTGAACTAATTGTCCTGTAATTATCGACAAGAATTGGTATAATGTCACAGTCGGAAAGAGAAGAGAGAAGCTCGATGACCACTAAAGAAGAAGAACATGTCTATGATCTTAGTAACGTTGAAGAAGGTTCTGAAGTGTCTGATAAGGAACTTGACAAAGTTTACAGACATTTAGATTACCGTATCATCCCAGCATTATGGGCGATGTATTTTTTAACCTCGTTTGGTTCATCTGCATATGGTAACACTTTGACCATGAACGCAGCTGCTGGTCATTCGTTGCCCCTTACGTTAGGATTGACCTCAAAGGATCTTTCCACAGCATCTGCCTTGTACTATGTCGGTTATATCATCTTTGATGTTCCAATGAACGTCATGATGACCAGATTGTCTCCACAAGTTTGGTTGAGTAGAATTGTCATGACTGTCGGTTTGGTCTACACCTGTTACGCTGCCTTGTCTAACAGTTCTGGAGTTCAGGCCATCAGATTCATCAGTGGATTCTGTGGTGCTGGAACTTGGCCAGGTATGAGTTACTACATCTCTTTGTGGTATCCAAATGAGAGGAGTGCCAAGAGAATCGGGTACTATTTCACAGCTGCCCAGTTGAGTGCCTCTGCTGCCGGTTTGGTCGCTGCCGGTTTCCAAAAGATGGACATGACAAGGGGATTAGAAGGCTGGAAATGGTTGTTCATCGTTTATGGTGTCATCACGCTTGCCGTTGGAATGTCTTTGATCTGGTGGCTTCCAGACAGACCTCTGCATTTGACCCAGCACAGTTCCTGGAACGCCAAATTCTCAATCACCAAATATCTTCCTAAATCCACGCAACCTTTGTCATCATATGAGAGAGAATTGCACAGAGTTGACATGGAAAAGCGTTACAAAAGGGTCACTTACGGTTGGATGGATGTTGTCAAGATCTTCTACGATATCAGAATCTGGCCATTGGTGATGATGTACTTCGGTGTCGTCGGAACTGGGTTCGGTTTGGCTGTATTTGGTACTTCTATTATCAAGATCAACAACCCATCATTGACTGGAATCGATGTTTCCTTGTTGTATGCCCCAATCTGGTTGTTTGACTTGGCTGCCATCTTGTTGCTCACACCTTTTGCCGACCGTTTCAAGAAATTGAGACCAGTCATCTTCAGTCTGTCGACTTTGATCATCATCATCGGTATGTTGGTCACCACTTACACCAACGGCTGGAACAGTTATGGAGGTTTGTTGATTGCCGGTTTCGGGTTGGGTCCAACTGTCCCAATCTGTATGGCTTGGACTGCTGAGATCTTTGGCAAATCTCATGGTGATGTCGGTTGTGCTGTCAGTGCTGCTGTCGTCAGTGGTTTGGGTAACTTGGGAAGTGTCACTGCCACTTATGCATTGTATTCTGGATGGCCAGCCGATGCTCTGAGAAGATACCAGTACTCCAACATGATGCTTATTGTGATGTTGGGTTTCAGTATCATCAGTTGTGTCGTTTGTTACTTCATCCAGGACTTCGGAACGGAGAGGTTTATCAAGGCTCGTGAAGCTGAGCAACAGACCAGCACAGAATTTTCAGAGTAAGTTTTACTCGTTACTTGTTAATACAGTCGTTCTATACATCGTCGAAATACATTGCAGATCTGCCTTGCTCTTTTCTCTGGTTTATTCATCTCATTGGCACATAATCACCTCTGATGCAACCATTGATAAAAACACTCGTTCCTATACATACAAATGGACATCTTCATGATAAGGTTCTATTCAAGACCTGTTCTGATCTTTTTATACCCTTATTTCATGATCTTAGCA
This sequence comes from Nakazawaea sp. yHDR128, assembly GCA_030571255.1. Taxonomy (NCBI): domain Eukaryota; kingdom Fungi; phylum Ascomycota; class Pichiomycetes; order Alaninales; family Pachysolenaceae; genus Nakazawaea; species Nakazawaea sp. yHDR128. The sequence goes on from JAJLXL010000021.1 coordinate 320,666, forward strand.
TAAAATTGGTTTCTTCTATTCCAAAAGCAGTTCCTTACCCATTTCATCATCAATATTTTTATACATACAAATCGTCATCTTCATCACTAATTCTATTCAAGATCTTGCTTTTGCTCTTCTCGTACTCTATTGGATGCGTTTTCTTCATCTTGGTGGTCAATTCTATGAGTTTTTTTTCGCTTTTGTTCAAATCTTTCATCAATCTCGGTATTATGGTCTTTTCGTACTCCAAAACTTTGGTCCGCGACTCTTTTAAAAACGTGTGTAATTCTTCAATTCTCAGCGTCAACTCCTGTGTCTTGTCATTTAACAACCCAGAAAGCTGCGATTGCATCACTATCGACCTATCCAACTCCAAACTGTTCAAAGACGACGTCAAACTGTTCAAAAGATACTGCACGGCATCAAACTTGATGGGCACCTGCTGGTCCCCCAGTTGTGAGTCGTCGTTGTCCGATGACGACGTCGAGTTCATCAAAGATGAATCCGAAACGTTGACGTCATAGTATGAAGGGTTCACGGTGAAATCCGACGAGTTGATTGACGGTGTCCTGGAATGTGATCTACTTCTGTCGTTACTCATCGTGTGTTTCTTGGTGTTTTCAAAATGGTTTATGAGTATTTATATATATTTTTTTTAAGGCAAAAAAAAACATCCCCAAATGGAGACTTACAATGGGGGTTACTGAACTAAAATCTTTTGACATTACACAACGTTATGGCTTTTCTACGACAACACTAGCACCATCCTGGGCACTACTTTTCAAAGCGGCATCGATGATGGCCAAATGGTGGAAACAGACCTCTGGGGAAGTCTTGATGACGGACAAATCTCCGGTCTTGACCAGCTGGGCAAAGACTTCAAATTCTGTGTCCAAAGAGGTGTTTTCATCTTTGATCTCGATGTACTCTTTCTTTGGGTTTGGAGAGTTGTCTGGACCGTAGGTGATAGTGATGTTTCTAGTGACACTCGGAGAAAAATCGAACGCGATAGAACCGTTGTCACCCAAGATCTCAAAAGTGTTAGTTTTTTCAGTGGCACCAAAGGCCGAACCATAGGTAAATGTACCAATGACGCCTGATTCCAATTTACACGTGGAGTAAACGATGTCGTCAGTACCACTCAACTCTCTGACCTGCTTTGTCAAAGCAGAAATTCTCTCTACTGGGCCCAAGACCCCGGTCAACAAGGCCAATTGGTGGACACCACCATCACTCAAGAACCCACCAATGTGCTCTGGCTTCAATCTCCAACCAGTAGCAAGGTACTTGTTCGAGGAGTTGAAAGGTCCAGTAGCTTTATAGGTGAAAGAAACAACGTTACCAATTCCAGCTAATTTGGATTGCAAGAGATCGACAGCCTTGAAATAAGACCATTGTTCCAATACAAAAATTGGTAATTTGGATTCCTTAGACAATTTTACAATTTCCTTTGCCTGCGCCAAAGTGGCAGCAATTGGCTTTTCGAAACAGATCGGTTTGTCGTGTTTGATGGCCAATTTGATGGCGTCCAAGTTGTACTGGACAGGTAATAAGGCATCGATGGCATCTAAATCTTTGTCCAGGAAAATCTCCTCCAAAGATTCGTGGACTTTATCTTGAGAAATACCAGCTTTTTCAGCAAATTGTTCAGCCTTTGCCTTGGTTCTGTTGTAGCATGCGCTTGGAGTGAACTCTTTGTCCAATCTTTGTAAAGTTGGCAAATGAGAGTCACTGGCAAAGATACCTGTTCCGACGATTCCGATTTTCAATGGTGCTGAAGACATTTTTGTGTGCGTTTTGTTGTTTTATTAACTAAATGTTGAAATGTTGTCGGTATTTATTTGATTTTTTTTTGCAGTTTCTCAAAAAACAGGTGCATAATTTTCCGAGTGCATAGAAAAGGTCGAAGCGAGACACCTCGCAATTTTAGGATCCGTGTGGCACTTATTGTGAAATATTATGGAGGATCGATCTTGTTAAGACAGATTTTGGACATGTCCCTGCATCGAATTTTTGCGTTTAAATTTCAAGTTACAATACTGCATTAGACTAGGGTGTTATTAATCCGAAGCGTTCTATATGAGAGTGTATAAATTTAGCAATGTGTGCAGGTTAGAAAGGGTTTTTACTCAAACTTCTTCAGTTTCGTCATTTGATGAAGTCAATGAGTCATGCATTTTAGTCTTGGCTTCTTCTCGTTCTTCTTCTTCGTCCTGTTGGATGTCTCTCCTTTGAGCATCGAATCCAAATGTAGATTTCTTTCTCAATGAAGGCCCCCATTTTTCGAAAATCCAAGGCACTGGGATCATCAGCACTGCAATGAACCCAAAAACAGACGAAGCCCATCCGTTACCCAAATTTTCGTACATTTGGACGGTAAACAAAGGAAAGACCGAGGACAAGACATAACGAGCCAAGTTATTAGCCAGCAAGGCACTGGCGACACTTAGAGGTGGATAACTCATGGTGAAATAGAGCATCACGGCAAAGAAGATCAAAACCAAGGCGAATCCAAAGGGAACTCCTGCAGCTACGACAGCCATCCAATGGACAGATGGTCTGGCACACCAGCCCATCCAGAACATGGAGATTGGAAACACCACAGCTCCAACTTTACAGATCAACAATCTGGACTCTGGAGTCTGCTTGAAAGGCTCGCCATTTTTGCCCTTCTTGCCCATAGTTCCGTCTTCGTTCATCACACAGAAGTAAGTTCTGTCCAAATAGATGAAGAAAGCCGTTCCCAAAAACAACCCTACACCGATACCCAAGAATGGTAATCCCGAGACCCCCAAGTCCATCGCATAAGTGCCACGGAAAATCACTGGGTATGCCTCAAAGAACCCAAACAACACGGCAAAGACAAATGCTACATAGACGGAGAACACAATAACTATAGGCTCGACGAACAACATCTTCAAAGGTCTCAACAACGTCACCACCATCATGCCTTTGATGAATTCCGAAGTCGACACCAAAGACCTGATCTTGATTCCACGTTTCTTTGCTCTTCTCCTCATGATGGTGCCCTTATAGGTCTCTTCAGCCCAGAATACAAAGGGCAAGATTGCGCCTGCGGCCATCAAGTTTACCCAGAGACACCATTTCCAGCCCTTCCTCTCAGCGACAAAGCCACCAATAACGGGGCCGATAACTGGACCCAAAAATGGCGCCAAACAGAACGTCGACATCGCAACGCCCATCATATCCGGAGTCCAAATATCGGCAATTGTTCCCCCAGCAACCAGCATCAGCGGTGAGGCGAAAAATCCAGAGAAAAATCTCAAAACCAAGATACTCTCAATGTTTTTGGATAACCCGACACCCATGATGAACAACATCGAGATCGGTAATGACGTCACGTAGACGACTTTCCTGCCAAACATCTCAGATAATGGAGCAGCAATCAGAGGGCCCAACAGCAATCCGACAAGGTAAAGTGTCAATCCAGCGAGTACTAATTCCTGAGATACACCCAATTTCAAAATGATGTCAAAAGTACCTGAAACGTAAAGAGATGACCCGAAAGTGACAACAAGACATATTCCAGCTACGGTCATTGTGACAAGCCATTTCTTCCACAAAGGCCAATTCTGTGGGTTGCCCTTATCATCAGGTCCATCCCAGTCCAATTGTGACAATAATACTCCGTCTTCCGGTGTCTTTTCACCCAAGTGATGCTTTCTTGACATTCTCGAAAGAGTTCTCTGTAAATCCAATTCGTACAGATCAGTCAGCGATCTCAGCCTCAGAACTTCTCCGCCAGTATATTGATTGTTTGATACATTTGAGACGTTGGATCTCTGTCTGTGCAAATCTGCACTGACACCCTCCAGTTGCGGATTTGGTCCTTTCAAAGTGGAAATATCCAGCAGATCATCGGAAACGGAATATCTCTCAACGATTCCCAGAACTTCGTCTTCATCTTGACTTAATTCGGTAAATGACTCCAGAGGAGTTTCATAGTCAGTGGTATTGATAGTAGTGTGTGATTCACTACGCTGGACTGGAAATTCGTCCAATTCTTGAAGATTTGGCGTGCCAAAGATCTCACTATTGATCTTGTTTCGATCCAATGGCATTGTCGTTGCTCTATATCGGTTTCGCCAGAACCAAATACTTCATCTACCCGGAATTCGGGGTTTCTTATATTGGAAAATTTTTTTGTTATTTACCAACACTAAAAAACGTTATTTTCGGTGTGAAAAAGAAAAGTCGGTTTAATACCGAGGAGATAGGTGTGATAGATATGACGTAGCAGTAGATTGGTACTCGGTTGGGTTGGATCAGGGGTCGGATTGGTGCTGGAATAGGTACTGGGGCATTGACACTAGAAGTGCCACCAAAAATGCCACTGCCATGGCATAGTTCATGGCATTATATATGGTTTGTATCTCTTTACATCCCAGCAGAGCAACATCTGTTGACAAATTTCACTAGCCGTTGCATCGGTTATAAAAAATCTTTTCGCAGTGAAATATTACGTTGTACGATGAGTTAGAGCACCGCAAAATGTGGATCAAATACCCGGTTTCATATACCGGATTCCTATACTGGATTCATGTGACTGTGGATTGCTTCAGTCCATTGCACGGTTGCAAACGGATCACCGTCGCACATCTGTCACATATTCGAAAATCGTCGAACAATCCACATTCAATCGTCGATCTCAGGTGGGTTCAGGCTTAGATAGGTAAATGACAATTGAAATGCAATCTGGTTTGCCAGTTGTGTCAATCACGCAGTGCTGCAATACCTCAATTTCTCTTCTTGGTTTCTTCTTGGCCCTTCTTGGCCTGCCCCCTTCCGCATGTAGTCTGCATCGCTTCATCTCATTTCATCGGCACCAATCACTAGCCGTTCCCCCAGGATCCATTTTGGGTGTTTGAGCCTCCTTGCACGACCTTGGAAATAAAAAAAAGGATCGCTTTGAAAGGATGTGATAACGGCGTGATAACAATAGCCCATCAACTCATCCTGGCCATGTCTTTTGACCGCAGTTTCAACAGCAACAACAAGTTCATACTAGGCTACACCAAACTCAAATCGCTGCCTTCTACCGGTGGACCCACAGTGAGCTTAAACAACGACGACAACTTGGTGATTAGTCCACAGCAGAACAGAGCTGAACAAGAGCTGAACAACAACGATATCAAATCACATGCCAACGGGGACTTGGTCAATTTGTTAGAGACTATTGATCATTCTCAAGAACAAGAAAAACCGGAACAGAACGAAGAAACTGAGTCACAACTGCAAGATGACAGGCTGATGAAACTGGTGATGAAACAGAAGGACTCTCCTCTTTCGTCAACGGCATCATCCGATGACGAGCTGGAAATTGAGGACGAGATGGATGAAAAACTGCTGATGCAGCTGGATGACGAGAAAACTGAGGCTGTTCACATGGACGAGTCTACATCACATGCTGTAAAAGTACCTATAGATGTGACCACAGATGAAATTATCAAGCCCTCAGAGAGATTGGACATGGATATACTACCGAAAAGTGAAACTGGTCCCATTGAAAACGATAAGATACCTGTTTTTGATTTCCAAAAGTTTTTGAAACTGCTAAAATCGTCCAAGTGCGACCCCATAATCAAGTATATAAGATCGTTCATGAAACAGTTTGCGATGCGGAACTGGTCAATTGAGGAACAAGTAAAATTGGTGAAGGATTTCCAAGGCTTTATCGTGGAAAAGTATCAAGAAATCGAGCCGAATCTCTCGGCACTGGAGTTGAACAATGCCAGGGAAGGGTTTGAGAAGTTGATCATGTCTAGATTGTACACACAAGTTTTCCCACCGCTGTTACACGGCAGCCCGAAATTGACTCTGTCCCATAAGGCTGAATTGTTAGAAGATTTGAAGCTTCTGGACCATTTCATCAAATTCAACTGGATCGAGAACATCCATTTGGACATTTCGGATGAGTTGATGCAGAATTCGAAATCGTTTGTTGAATTGAGTGCAAAGGAATTGAACAAATTGAACAGTTACAAATCGCCAAGGGACAAGATCATCTGTATCTTGAACTGTTGTAAAGTGATTTACGGCTTGATCAGGAAACAGAACAAGAACTCGAAACAAGAAGAGAATGCCGACACTTTTGTTCCCTTGTTGATCTACATAATCTTGAAAAGCAGGCCAAAACACTTGATTTCAAACATCAACTACATCGAAAGATTCAGAAGTGAGTTGTTTTTGAATGGAGAATCCATGTATTATCTTTCATCTTTACAACTTCTGGCGAATTTCATCTTGAAAGTGGATCCAAAATTGTTGACAATAGATGAACTGGAGTACCACGAAAAAGTGGCCCTGGTGGAATTAGATTTAAAACTGAAGAGAGAATCAAGAGAGCAGCAGAAAAGTTTATTATCGCCAGTTCCATTATTGGCTGGCAAAATTGCCGATGAAAGATTGCAAAACTTGTCTCCCTCAGAGATATTGGCAAATTCTGCCAACGTGATTACACAAAAGTTCAACCAAATTTTCAACACAGATGAACAAGAGCAAACTGAAGTTCCTAGCGAATCGAAATTGTTGTCAAAGGTGAAGAAACTATCCATTCAAGAACATGAGGAGCAGGTTTTATCGACTAAAAAGCATGAAGAGGTGTTTCAAAATCTCAAATCGATCTTTCCGAATATTGAGGACGATATCTTGAGGGATATAATACTGTTGAAAGATTACAATATCGGAGATTGTATAGATTCGTGTCTTGAACTTCTGGGTTGATACTTGTATAGATTCTGATTCTACGACTTGTATTTTATGTAATGCACAACAACCTGTATAAATGTATGTAAATGTCAGACAAACCTGTACAATTTCATGTTAGTTTTACACCGATGAACGAATGTACATTTGAAATCGATATCTTCAAGTCGATTAAACTTTTAAAGATTCATATTACACACCGGTTCATGTTAATCTCGGACCAATATGTATACATCATCTCGATGCGTTAGTACTGCTTAGATTCATCAACTATACACCTACTTTGTTACCTTTATACAATTGACTAAATTCCACACTTCCCTCATCACATGGAGGCATCTGTAACCAATTGTACTTGTCAAACTTGTTCTCACCTTCGATTATGTGAAACGTATAAGCGTATCTACTCTTTTCACTCGTATTTTTCTCACTCTTGTGCAACACTGATCCATGGATCAACACCAATGTGCCCTTTGGAATCTCTACTGGCACGAAATCTGTCGGATCGTCGCGGATCTTGTTATCTTCAACTTCATCCGACTCTGTTTTGTACAATTTATCACCTTCCTCGGTGTTGATGAAAACAGTTCCACCTTGGTCGAAATCTTTGATCATTCTCTTTGTTACAGGAAACTTCTTATGGGATCCCGGAAGATAACTGAGACATCCATTGGACAAAGTACAGTCTTCTAAGGCGAACCAGAATCCTACTGCCGATAACGGATCCGTGTGGAGGAAAGTGGAATCTTGGTGAGAAGGCACTTCGCCTCCGATTTCCGGTTGCTTGAAGATCAACATACTTTGCAAGATTCTCGGATCTTGAAATTTCAACTTCTCAGCAATGGCAAGAATCCTTTTATCAAAGGATAACTTGTAGAAGAAATCGTTCAATGAGTGTAAATTGTGTCCAATCTTGTTAATCGATTCATGTTTCGGCTTGGCCAAGTTTCCTTCGGCGTCAAATGCGTCAACTTCAAAGAAAAAGTGCACTTTATCCGAAGACTCGATGAAGTATTTGTCCCCTACGTGGTTCTTTGAGTCCTGTGTAGTGACAAATCTGGTCATTGGATGATCTTTTAAATCGAAATTCTGTAACAATTTTTTGGATTCTTCCACCAGCAGATCGGCTTCCTCCGGACTGAGGAAATTTGGAATTGCCAAACATCCTTCAGCTAGGAATTTCTCCAACTGTTCATCGCTCAATTCTTTAAAACTCATCTTGTCCGGTTTTACAGCTTTTAAAGATTATGGATCTATTTCGAATATATATATGTGAAAAATTCTTATCGCGGGCAATTATCCTAATCGGGAAATGGTCTTTTCCTATCGATTTACGAGGGGATTTTCGCTTAACCGCATACATGGCTCCATTCGTGGTCGACTTCTCCCCATTGGATGGCTTTCAACTCGTCGTACAACGACTTGGTCAATTTGCCCCATCTGTTGTCTATTTCTACCGGAAACTCAATGACTTCACCGTTAGGAGCCTGGATCTGGCCAACTGGAGTCACCATGACATAAGTTCCACAGGCAAAAGCCTCCACCAACTTCCCCAGTTTCCATTTCGAAATCAAATCGTCAATAGAGAATTCCTGCTCTTTGACTACGTAATCTGATTTGGATTTCAACAAACTGAGCAAAGACCTCCTTGTAACTCCGGGCAAGATCAAACCTGAGCTCAAGGGACAGGTGACAACTTCCTTCACACCGTCATCGTTGAGCCAAACTGCAAAGAAATTCGAAGATCCGGCTTCCGTGACGATGTTTTTCTCGCCGTAAAGCCAGAAAGTCGAATTGAATCCCTGCTTGAAAGCCTTGATCTCTGTAGCCAGCGTCGGACCGTAATTAGCCCCCAATTTGTGGTTACCGAACCCCCCAGGCCACAGTCTCACTTGTTCCGTGTAATTGTTGGCCAACAACTTATAAGGAGTGAACTCGGAGTCATAGTCCACTGCTCTGCTTATAGTGGTGATGTAACAGAACAACCTAGAACTGTGCTGTGCCCCGTCAAGAGACGGCGTGGTTCCGAAATGTGTAGGCCTTACATAAACCATACCATTTGGGGGGACAAAATCTTTTTCCAAGGTGAGCCATTTATCAAAAATTTTCAACAATTCCCCGGCGTCGAACGCCGGCAAGGCGATTCTCAGCGACGAGTCGTTCAACCTCTCAAAGTTCACAAACGGCCTGAACAATCTGACTTTGTCGTCTTTGCCCTTGTAAGCCTTCATACCCTCGAAACAGGTCACGGCATATTGCAATCCGACAGTGGTAGGATCAGTCAATTTGAAGTCCTTGGTGGGGATAATGGTGGGGGTGAGCCACCCCTCTTTCAGAGTGTAGTCAATGACAACCATGTGGTCAGCCAACTTTCCCAACCCAAAGGTGGAGTAATCCGAAGGTGTGTCTGTCTTTGTGACGACTAATTTCGACGCATCTAATCCTGCAATATTGCTCATCTTGCTCTTATCGCTGATATTATGCACTTGCTGGATCTCCGGGGGGTTTTATATGCGCAAGAAAAATTACTTTTGACTCATCGAAACGGCTCTGATTTGGCTCTAAGTCGCTCTACTTGGTCCTAATCAGTCATACTTCGCTCTGATCGGTGCAAAGCTCCTCTTGTGTGCACGATTATACAACCGAATCTGATTCCAGGTGAAGCTCAACCATGGCTCGTGCCTGATCTTTGCTCTCTGATCTCTGATCTCTGACCCGGTTAGTCCCCGAGTATTATCCGAGATAAGAAAAAAAATCTCCGATAAGGCTGAAGCTTACCTTTACCAAGATGCTGCCGAAAAGGGTACGAACAGTGGAGGGCAGTTGTTTGGGTTGTAAACAGAGGAGAATCAAATGTGACTTAGGAAAACCGTGTTTGAGATGCGTCGCTAAAGAGATCACGTGCCATTATGAAAAGCCATTAAGGTTCCAAATGGTGCAGCCGCTGGGTCTTAAAAAGACTAAAGATCTCAAGCCCATAGTGATGGCTTTCACACCAATAGTGTCTGAGTACAAGTATTTTGAAACAGTGCTCTCTCCCAAATTGACGGCGTTTGGAGACTCTTTGGAAATCAAAGACCACTTAAAAGACCCGTTGTTGAACCATTTCATCGAAGTGGTGTCGAATGCACACCAGCTGGTGGCATATCACGACGAGGTCACTTTGGCAGTGGCTAATACTTCTAGAACTGTGGCGCTTTTCAATTTCAGATCGAAAATCATCGAATCGAGCTTGAATCTGGATTTCAATGTGTTGTTCACGGGAAACGTGTTTTTGTGCTTACTAGATGGAGTGATCCACCCGAATGGCAAGAAAAATGCCGTTTTGCACCTCAAAGGTGGCAGGGCTATCTTGGAACAGATTGGGGATTTTAAGTCACAATTGCAAAGATTGAACGACCCGATCTCGTTGATGATGCTCTCGTATTTCTGTACTATAGACCTCACCTACTGTATATTGACCACCGGTAAACCGCATTTTGATGAGAAAGTGTGGGCGAATTTCGCCTCACAGAGCCTGTGGTGGGGGAAGTTAGCCGGCCAGGATCCGTTTTTACGCGTCTTGGAGGTGTTCACCACGATCGCGGATGGTGTGCATCGAGACTCGTTGAAACTGACTGAATTCCAGAAAATCCAAGCCTTTTTGGTGCAAAATGGTGCCAAGAACGACAATTTGTGGGACATTTTCTGTGCCACATACAGTTTGAGCGGCTTGGTCTACCTCTTACGGGCCGTTTGCGGGTTCTCTGTGACCAATTGTCTAGTACAGAGAGCTGTGCTGGACTGTATCTACAATATAGGAAAGTTACAGGACGACCAACTCCACCACTGTTTACTATTCCCAATTCTCATCAGTGGAACGCATTCGCGCACACCAGAGCAGCAGGAAACGATCCGGAAATCGATAATCAGCTCTTATTCTCACCTCCAATTCGGGAATGTGAGAAAGTTGTGGGATTTCTTAGAAGAGTCGTGGCTGGACCAGGACTTCGATGAGAGATCGTGGATCCAGTGTTTTGAGACCATTTCTGACGTGGCTTTTTTCTTCTGACCAAATACCGCTTCCCGTGCTGCAACTTGGAGCCATTCTGGACCAACTAACACTACCTCAAACTCCGTAGCCCCTCTATTTTTCCCAGGGGAAAATTTCCGCTATCAGTCCCAATCGGGAAATTGATAGAGACCAAAAAATTCTTTCCAGCAAATGCAAGCGGTCATATAAGAACAGAAGGAGATCCGTAAAAGTGTCCGAAACATCCAACCAAATTCCTAAAATGACTCTTTCCAAAGAAATCACATTGCCAAACGGTGTTAAGTATGAACAACCTTTGGGTTTGTTCATCAAGAACGAATTTGTCTACCCAAAGGAGAAGACCTTGATCCCAGTGATTGATCCATCTACAGAGGACGAAATCGTCCAAGTTTACGGAGCCAAGCAGGAAGATGTCGAGTCAGCAGTTGCCGCAGCCAGATCTCTGTTTGAAAACCCAGAATGGCGGGAATTGGCAGCAGTAGAGCGCGGAAATTTCCTTTACAAGTTGGCAGAATTGGTGTACAGAGACAGAGAGTTGATAGCCTCTATTGACTCGATGGACAACGGTAAAACGTATGCCGAGGCATTGGAAGTCGATTTGGATGAAGCCTATAACGTGTTCAAGTATTACGCCGGCTGGAGTGACAAAGTTTACGGTAGAACCATTGAGACTTCACCTCTGAAGTTGGCCTACACTTTGCAAGAGCCTTTGGGTGTCTGTGGCCAGATTATTCCATGGAATTACCCGTTTATGATGCTTGCCTGGAAGATTGCTCCGGCATTGCTGTGTGGTAACACCGTGGTGTTGAAAAGTGCCGAGCAGACGCCCTTGAGTGCGTTATACTTTGGTAACTTGATCAAAGAAGCCGGATTTCCTGCAGGTGTAGTCAACATCATCTCCGGTTACGGAAAGGATGCCGGCCTGCCATTGCTGGAACATCTCGATGTCGATAAGATTGCTTTCACGGGATCCACCCTCACCGGTAAGCTGATCATGAAGGCTGCTGCTTCTTCGAACTTGAAAAACGTCACTTTAGAGTGTGGTGGTAAGAGTCCATTGGTCATTTTCAACGATGCTGATTTGGACCAGCTGGTCTCCTGGTCTCACGTAGGAATCTTTAGTAATCAGGGACAAGTATGTACTTCTACATCGCGTATCTTGGTCCAAGATGACATCTACGACAAGTTTATCGAGCTGTTCGTCGCCTACACGAAGAAAACCTCCAATATTGGTAACCCATTTGACGAATCTGTGAACCACGGTGCTCAGGTTTCCAAGCAACAGTATGAGAAGATCTTGTACTACATCGAAGAAGGTAAGAAAGAAGGTGCTAGAGTCGCCTATGGAGGTGTCAAGGCTGCTGATAAAGGTTTCTTTATCGAGCCAACTATCTTTGCCGATTGTAAACAGGACATGAAGATTGTCAACGAAGAGATCTTTGGCCCGGTTGTAGCAGTTTCCAAGTTCAGTTCTGTAGAAGATGCCATCAAGAAACTGAACGACACTTCTTATGGTTTAGCTGCGGCTTTATTCACCAAGAACATCACCAAGGCACACAAAGTTGCCCTGAAGTTGCAAGCTGGTATGGTTTGGATCAACTCGTCGCAGGATTCGCATTTTGGTATCCCGTTCGGTGGTTACAAGAGTTCAGGTATTGGCAGGGAATTGGGACCATATGCCCTTGATCTGTACACACAGACCAAAGCGGTCCATGTAAATTTAGGTGAGTAGTGGTGGTATTAGGGCAGAATGGTGAATAAATACTTTGTATCCAAATGAAAGATGTTTTTATATGTGCTCAGACCCAATAGTGAAGAGCATGTTTGTCATTTTCACCGTACCAGGCCATGAGGAGTCAGCTGGATAATTACACTGTTCTTAAATTGGACAGATCCCTCAATCGAGAGATCCGATACATTGTAGTCAATAAGAAACCTTTCATTTCTATACATAATAATCATTAGCTCTTAAACACAACAATATTCAACACCAGAAACTGTAAACTCTGTAGTAGAATGGCTTGGAAGCGACATAAGCTTTTTCTTCGGCAATTTCTTGCTTCAACAACTCCAAGTCAACTTCTCTTCTACCGTGGTCAATGTCGATATTTTCCAGCTTGATATACATCTTCCAGTTTCTTGTCCAGAGTTTGTGTCCAATGTAAAAGACCAACACCACTGGAGCAGCCAAATACGATTCGAAAAACACTTCAGCGTCTGGAGATGCTCCAATTGGCCACAAGGCGGTCCAGAATTGGGCAATCAAGACCAAGATGTTCAATCCAGCCCCGAAATACGATCCGTAGACACCAGATTGTGCAGTAAATGCCAATTCAGAAGTATCTCTGCCTTGTGCTTTCAAAGCAGCTCTGAATCTGATGTGGGCCAAACAGATAGCAGTCCATGTAAAGATGGAGGACAAACCACTGATGGCCAACAACCAGGTGAACATGTCACCTTCGAATGAAGTCTCTGCAGTGAATGCCAACAAACCAAACAAACAGGTGACCAAGATACCGGCCAAAGGTCTACCACTTCTGTCAATGTAACCGAGGAACTTTGGAGCCTGGCCACAGTTGGCCAAGGCGACCAAGGTTCTGGAACAGGCAAAGACTGCAGAGTTACCAACAGACAACACGGCAACCATGATGACAACGTTGATGACACTTGGCAATCCAGAGATACCAGCCTTGGTGATGGCAATGACAAATGGAGAAGCTGCAGCGTCTACAGAACTCGAACTGATCAATCTCTCGTCGGTGTACGGGACAATCAAACCGATCAAAGTCAAGGAAATGATGTAGAACAAGGTGATTCTCCAAAACACCTGCTTCGTAGCCTTTGGCAACGACTTTCTGGGGTTGGCAGTCTCAGCCAGCGCCAATCCACACAACTCTGTACCGGCAAAACTGAAGGCAGCAGTGACAAACACCGTACATACACCTTTGAATCCGGCAGCAAAAGCTCCTGGATCGTGCCAGTATTTACCACCCAAGTAACCACCTTGAGGACCACCACCGCAGATAATCACGATACCCAAGATGATGAACCCAATGATGGCTACGACTTTGACAAAACTAAAGACAAACTCCAGCTCTCCGTAACCTCTGACACCAAACAAATTGATAGAACAGATCAAGACGTAGAAAATGGCGACCCACAGATCGTGGTTAATCTTGGTGTCCCAATAGTTGATGGTGATGGAACAGGCAACCAATTCCAAGGGTAAAACGATAAGCCATTGCAAGGCATAGTTCCAAGCCATGGCAAAACCAAACGAAGGGTCGATAAATCTGGTGTTGTACGAGACAAACGAACCAGAAATAGGAAAAGTGACAGCCATCTCTCCAAGACACTGACACACACAGTACAACATACTACCGATCAACATCCAGGCAATCAACAAGGCAGCTGGACCACCATTTCTCAAGGCAGAACCGGAACCGACAAACAAACCTGTACCGATGGAACCACCAATGGCAATCATCTGCAAATGTCTGTTTTTCAAAGATCTTGCCAATGGAGCCTGGGCTGTGGCGATAGCAGCCTTCTCTTCCAAGGTCAAATTTGGATCCAATTCTTCAACCTTTATAGGTTTGAACGAATCTACAAATCCACCCCAACCACCTCTGGTCTCTTGCTGATGTGGATCGACTTCTCCAGTCTCGTAGACTTGGTAGTCATCGACATTTGAAGGTTTCTTGAACTCGCTACCCGAGTTTACAGATGACATTTTGCTTGAAGATTTATTCTACTGGAAAGTTTGAGAAATTACACTATTTATATCAACCATTAATCGTAAGTTTTACAGCAGATAACAACCTTGCATCATTCACCATGATAGAGAATTGATACCAATGTTTTTATCAGATATGCAAGTACTTTTCTTTTTTATCTCTTATCAGCGAGACAAACATATGGGGCCTATTGTGATGATCAAGTGTACAAAAATCTTGGAATGCAGTTGAAAATTTGCAAATTAGGGTTGACTCTTGCCCTGGGCAGATTTTTGAACGGCATTACTGGGCAGGGTAGAGAAAATTGCTTGTGTTTTGTATGGGTTAGCGGCTGGTGTAGTGAGTTGGAACTTACAGAGACGCACAGATTGATAATAACCGTGTTCAGTGGAAACGTCTACTCATCACTACTCATCACTGCTACTTTTTAATGTTGTTCGATTGCGTCTTTCAGGGGCAGAAATTAGAATTTCAAAAGAAAAAAAGACAGCAGAGATGAGCAACGTTTAAAGTTTGGCTTGGACTTAGTCTAGAGGCTTGTGCTCTAGTCAGGCACTGTTGCGACGATTTTGCCATGATTTTGCAATGATTCCATGTGTGGAGAGCAAGATTGGTTGACATGAGATGGGAGCCGCTTCACCGTCGTTATAAGATTCCAAGACAAATCCTTCTTAAAATCGTTTCCAAACGCCAAAATCAAATGGCATTAGAAGTTGGGCATAAAACGGTCAAAGCTTAATGCCAAAGCAGAAAAAAAATTACGGCATTGATTTTTCAGCTATATTTTTATTGGTTGATCAAATTTGCTTTACACCTTGTGATTCAGACTGTAACAATCCTCAGCGGCGAGGCTTTGAATAAGGAGTTTGAAGCTCGTAGAAGGTGAGTAGTTCCCCTCCAACAATGGATAGATCTAATGCCATTCTTCCCCATGTTTGTAGATCGGGGTGCCTGAGCACCTAAAGAGCCACAAAATGACCTTCCTTCAGTCCCCGCGGTATGAATCTGATTGCCTGTGGATTGGGGAATGGATATGTTACCATGATTATTAACGCAGGAAACTGTGTGTATTGACATGTTTTGTCCCCACCGAGAAATCTCGAGTGGAGACGGTAATAGGGTATATAAAATTGAGATAGACATCAAGCCTAAGTGGAATAAAAAAACTTGAAAGGGATAAGAAATGGATAAGAGATGAGTAGATCGGTAAAAGAAAAAGGTATTTTTGGGCCTCAGAACAAGAAACAGGTCAAGATCAATGGAACCAAGAATCCCAACGAGAGTGGGCTCAATGACTTGGCTCCTCCTTCGTATGTCTGGGCTGAATTTGGACTCGAGGTGGAAGCTGAAGTAGAGGCACTGGCTGAAGATGCGTTGACAGATGCAGTGGCTGAGACTTCTGGAGTGGTTTCAGCGTTGGTGGCTGTCAGAGCTGAAACGACAGTCTTCAAGGTGCTTGCTGTTGAAGTGACAGCAGTGCCAGTAGTGACATTAGTGACAGTAGTGCCAGCAGTGCCAGTAGTGACAGTAGTACCAGGAGTGCCAGCAGCGCCAGCAGCGCCAGTAGCAGTGCCCGTAGCAGCACTTTCAGTTGTACCTTCAGCTACAGTAGCTTTGGTAGCTTCTGTAGCTTTGGTAGCAGCTCCGGTTGCATATTCAGTTGCTGTAGCTTCAGTGACAGCTTCAGTAGAAGTAGCCTTAGTTGCAGCGGCTTCAGTAGTAGTAGCTTCAGTTGCAGCGGCTTCAGTAGTAGTAGCTTCAGTTGCAGCGGCTTCAGTTGCGGCTTCAGTTGCGGCTTCAGTTGCAGCTCCAGTAGCCGTAGCTCCGGTAACTGTTTCAGTAGTAGCTTCAACAGCAGCAGTAGTAGTTGCACCAGCTCCAGTCTCACTCTCTGGACAATAAGTGGTGCTTTCAGTCAATGTAGATTCCAAAGTTGTCTTCACGACAACAACACCTGTCTCTGTAGCTACAGCTTCGGCACCTGTGCCATTAGCAGTGCTGGATTCGGGACAATAAGTGGTACTTTCAGTGATTGTGGAATCCAATGTAACCTCGGTAACTTGGACTTGAGCGACTTCGGTAGTTGGATCGCCGTTTGATCCAGTCGTGGTGAATGTGACCAAGGTTGATCCAATGGCATCAGATGGGTTCAGTGATCCTGAGGTGTAATAAGCATCAAGGATCAGTGTATCTTTGTTGCTCAGAGCAGTTGCAGCAGTGTCAGCAGAGGCATAGATAGTGACCGGTTCCACTGTAGTTCCCGAAGCATCGACAACTGTAGTGGAAGAAACGATCAATGATTCTGATCCACTAATGGTGTAGGCACTAATAAATTCAGGAGCACTTGTCAGTTCAGCAGCAGCTTGGTAGAATCCGTAGACTGTAACTGGGACAACAGTAGTTCCTGAGGCGTCTGTAACTGTGGTGGATGTCACGATTGGAGATCCAGTGGATGCAGATACAAAGACTGAAGAAACAGTGCTTGGAGCAGCTGACCCGATGGTGTAAGCATTGACAATTTCAATATCTGATGAACCGGATGGAGCAGCAGATGAACCTGAGAGTTCGGCAACGAGTTGGTAGTAACCGTGGAGTGTAATTGGGACGACTGTAGTTTCCGATCCGTTGACAACTGTAGTAGATGTGACGATCAGAGAGCCAGTGGATGCAGATACAAAGACCGAGGTGGACTCTGGAGCTACTGACGAAGCTGTGCTTGAAGCAACTGATGATGAGGCAGCAGACACAGATGAAGCAATGACTGAAGATCCAATGGTGTAAGCATTGACAAGTTCAGGAGCTGTAGATGAAGCAGACGAAACAGATGAAGCAGGAATTGATGATCCAATTGAGGCGGAGGAAGCGTCAGATGCAACTGAGATAACAGCAGCAGATGAAGCAGCAACTGATGATCCAACTGTGTAAGCACTGACGAGATCAGGAACTGAAGCTGAATCTGCAGATAACAAAGCAGAGGAAGATGTAGTTTCCAGCACAGCGAGCAAGCGGAAGTAACCGTGGACTGTTACTGGGACAACAGTAGTCCCCGAAGCGTTTGTAATCGTAGTGGATGTCACAATCAGAGATCCTGTAGATGCGGATACAAAGACCGAAGTAACAGACTCTGGAGCTACTGATGAGCCAGAAACAGCGCTTGAAGCAGCAACTGAAGATCCTGTTACAGATGATCCTGTTGTTGAAGCAATAGAGCTCTCAACTGCGGATCCAGATGCAACAGTGTAAGCACTGACAAGATCTGGACTTGAAGAAGCCGCAACTGAAGATCCAGCTATTGATGCGGATGAAGCAGCAGAAGCTGATGAAACAACAGATGATGTCAGTTCGTCAGCGAGTTGGTAAAATCCGTAGATTGTAACTGGGACAGTTGTCGTTCCCGACGCATCGACAATGGTGGTTGAGGTGACGATCAGTGATCCACTAGAGGCAGATACAAAAATCGAAGACTCTGGAGCCACTGATGAGCCGGAAGCAATACTCGAGGCTGATGGGACAGCAGAAGACGATCCAGATTCGGTGTAAGCACTGACCTGTGGAACAGACGAAACTGCAGATGCAGAGTCCACTGATGATTCGGATGCACTAGTGTAGGCACCAGAAGATGCTGCACTTGGTGCACTTGAAACATCAGAGGTTGATGCGGCAAGCGAGCTATCAGAGACTGATCCAGAGAGAGTGTAAGCACTGACGAGTTCAGGAGCAGATGAAGCAGATGACGCAGCAGATGCAACCGATGAAGCAGCTGTCGATGATCCAACTGAGGTAGCGGATGAAGCAGATGATTCAATAGACGATGATCCAACTGCATCAGTGGATGCACTTACCAATTCAGCAGAAGTAACACCGGATGATCCAACCGAGCTAGCAGCTAATGTGGATGATCCAGATGTGACAGAAGATTCAGAAGCAGTTGATGATAAAGCAGCAGATGATCCGGATGAAACAGTGTTAGCACTGATCAATTGTGCCGATGCAGCACTTGAGGCAGCAGATGATGCTGAACCAGATGCAACAGATGAATCAGATGATGCAGAACCAGAAGAAACTGTGTAAGCACTGATCAAATCGGCAGAAACCGCAGAAGCAGGAGCTGATCCAGAAGAGGCAACAGCTGATGAAACAGCTGATGAAGTGGCAGCTGATCCAGAAGAGGCAACAGCTGATGTAACAGCTGATGAAGTGGCAGCTGATCCAGATGATGCGGCAACAGATGAAACAGCTGATGAATTGGCAGCTGATCCAGATGATGTAGTGACAGCTGAATCAGCAGAGCTGACGGCAACAGACGAGCCAGATGCAACAGTGTTAGCACTGACAAGTTCTGGAGCAGCAGAAGATCCAGATGTGGCAACAGACGAGACTGCAGACTGAGCAGATGGTCCTGCTGAACTAGCTGCAGCTGTTGATCCGATAGATGCGGTCAGTTCAGCAGCTTCAGATGAAGCTATAGATGAGGTGACAGAGTAAGCAACAGAACTAGCAGCGACTGATGAGTCAGAAGAAACTGTGTAAGCACTGACCAACTCTGGTGCATCTGAAGTAGCGGATGATCCGGCTGAAGTAGCAGAAGATCCAACGGATCCATTAGAAACAGAGCCTGTAGCAGATGAAGAAACAGATGCTGCTGTGTTTGCACTGACCAATTCTGGAGCAACAGATGAAGCAGCAGAAGTATTCGATGTAGATGCTACAGCAGAGCTAGCAGCAGTTGAACCTGAGCCAACTGTGTTTGCACTGACCAAATCTGGAGCAACAGATGATTCATCGGAAGCAACTGTAGAAAATGCGGCTGAGCCAGATGGGGCAGAGATAACTGAAGAAGAACCGGCCAATTCTGGAGCTGACGAGGCAGCAGTTGAACCAGAAGTAGAGCCAGCAACAGGAGCTGATGTGGCGCCAGATGGTACAGTAGAAGCACTAGAATCACCAGAGGTGACAGTGTTTGCACTGACCAATGGAGCAGATGATCCGGACAACAGAGCGGATGGACCAGGTGCAGCGTTTGTTGTAGAAATTCCTGAACTCAGTGTGTTGACCTGGTTATATCCGATAGTGGCAGGGACAACTGTAGTTCCTGAAGCATCAACAATAGTGCTCGAAGTGACGATCAGAGATGCTGATTGGCTTGGACCGTTAGAAGCTCCAGAAGCTCCAGTAGGAGATCCCGAGACACCTGAGGCAGATGGTCCAGTTGAGTCGGTGTAGGCACTGACTAAATCTGGAGCAACTGATGATCCAGATGCAGTGTTTGGGTTAACGGTGGTTGGGTAAGAGGATGTGTCACTGACCTCGACTGAACCAGTGGCTGAACCAGTGGCTGAACCAGTGGCTGAACCTGCTGGTCTAGTAGCTGAGCCTCCAAGAGAGTCAGTGTTACCAGATACAGCACTTGAAGCTCCACCCGATACAAAGGCTGGAGATCCAACAGATCCTGTAAAGGTACTAGATTGTGAAGCACCTGTTGCTCCGGTTCCTGTAGAAATGCCAGTGCTTTCAGCTGGCACTGCTTGGTAAAATCCATAGACCGTCACTGGGACAACACTTTCACCAGCGGCACCAGATGTAGTGCTAGAGCTGATGATGGAAGCCAAAGATGTAGTTCCACCCAAAGTGGTTGAAGAGGTTCCGACAGGTACAAATGAGCTGGATGATGTGGTTGCGTTGCTGACGTCACTAGCTGAGCCGGATGGAGAAGTTCCAGATGGAGAATCTCCCTCAGCAGCAGTTCCAGATGGAGAAGCTCCACTTGGAGAAGTTTCTTCAGCAGCAGTTCCGGATGGAGATGATCCGTCGGAAGCAGCACCAGATGGAGATGATCCATTGGATGTAGCACCAGATGTAGTTCCGTAGTTAACACCACTCAGGGTGCCAGATGGAGATGATCCTTCAACAGCAATGCCAGATGGTGAGCCATTTGTATCAGCGCTAGTTGGCCCTGTTGCTCCAGTTCCACTGGAGGTACCAGTAGCTTTGGTTGTTGCTACTTGGTAGTACCCGTATAATGTAACTGGGACAGCGCTCTTCTTACCATTGGCACCGGTTGTTGTACTAGAGCTTAAAACGGTAGCCAATGACGTTGTTCCACTCAAAGAGGTTGAGGAAGTTCCAATTGGTACAAATGAGCTTGAGGATGCACCACTGATTGAGTCTGATGGAGAAGATCCGTTAGCGACTGTTCCAGATGGAGAAGATCCGTCAGGTGCTGTACCAGTTGGGGATCCTGCAGTTCCCGATGGAATTGATCCATCAGTACTGGAATCACTTGGAGATGATCCGTTGGCAGCAACACCACTTGGCGAAGATCCATCAGTACCGATAGTACCAGATGGAGATGCTCCTTCAGCACCAGTTTCGGTACCTGTTGGAGCACCAGTTTCTGTACCCTTTGTACCTGTAGTTCCGAAGTTAAGAGCGGTCAGAGATGCATATGGAGATCCATTAGCGCCAGTACCAGATGGAGATGATCCCTCAGGTGCAGTTCCTGATGGAGATGATCCCTCAGGTGCAGTTCCAGATGGAGAAGCTCCACTTGGAGAAGCTCCAGTTGGAGAAGCTCCACTTGGAGAAGCTCCACTTGGAGAAGCTCCACTTGGAGAAGTTCCTTCAGCAGCAGTACCAGTTGGAGAGGAACCCTCAGGTGCAGTACCAGATGGAGATGATCCTTCGGTGTCGGTTGGAGATGATCCGTTAACATCGGTACCAGATGGAGATGATCCTTCTGGTGCAGTTCCAGATGGAGAGGATCCTTCGATGCCGGTTGGAGATGATCCGTTAACATCGGTACCAGATGGAGAAGATCCCTCAGGTGCAGTACCAGTTGGAGATGATCCTTCTGGTGCAGTTTCAGATGGAGAGGATCCTTCGGTGTCGGTTGGAGATGATCCGTTAACATCGGTACCAGATGGAGATGATCCCTCAGGTGCAGTTCCAGATGGAGAGGATCCTTCGATGCCGGTTGGAGATGATCCGTTAACATCGGTACCAGATGGAGAAGTGCCTTCAGTGTCGGTACCAGTTGGTGACGATCCGTTAGCACCAGTGCCGGATGGAGATGATTGTTCAACGCCAGTTCTCGATGGAGATGAGCCATTTGCATCAGTGCCAGTTGGTCCTGTTGCTCCAGTTCCACTGGAGGTACCAGTAG
This sequence comes from Nakazawaea sp. yHDR128, assembly GCA_030571255.1. Lineage (NCBI taxonomy): Eukaryota > Fungi > Ascomycota > Pichiomycetes > Alaninales > Pachysolenaceae > Nakazawaea > Nakazawaea sp. yHDR128. The sequence continues at coordinate 342,306 of JAJLXL010000021.1, forward strand.
CTTTGGTTGTTGCTGCTTGGTAATATCCGTATAATGTCACTGGGACAGCGCCCTTCTTACCATTGGCACCAGTTGTAGTACTAGAGCTGACAACGGTTGCCAATGAAGTGGTTCCACCCAAAGAGGTTGGAGAAGTTCCGACTGTGACAAAAGAGCTTGATGGCTCTTCAGTTGGAGATGTAGTTGCATAATCGAGGCCGCTGACAGATCCTGATGGAAAAGATCCATCTGCGTCAGCTCCAGTTGGAGATGAACCGTCAACTACTGTACCAGATGGAGATAATTCGTCGGCACCAGTTCCAGATGGGGTAGATCCGTCAGATCCAGCAATACCAGTTGGAGATGAGCCATTAGCATCAGTTCCAGCTGGAGATGACCCGTCTGCGCTAGTTGGAGAAGCTCCGTCAGGTGAAGTGCCAGTAGGAGAAGATCCATCGGCATCACCAGATGGTGACGATCCATTGCCTTCAGTGCCAGATGGAGATGATCCGTTGGCACCAGTTCCAGTTGGGTAAGATCCTTCTGCATCTGTTCCACTTGGAGATTGTCCTTCAGCGCCAGTACCAGATGGAGACGTTCCATTTGGACCAGTACCTGTTGGAGAGTTTCCTTCAGTATCAGCACCAGTTGGAGATGAACCGTCGGTTCCAGCAACACCACTTGGAGAAGATCCGTTAACAGCTGTTCCGGATGGAGAAGATCCTTCAGCACCGGTGCCATTTGGAGATGCACCGCCAACTGCAGTACCAGATGGAGACAATCCATTGGCACCAGTGCCTGTTGGATTCGATCCATAAGTACCAGCTGGAGATCCATTAGCATCTGTGCCGGTTGGATTCAGTCCAGCAGCATCGGTTCCAGTAGGAGACGAACCATCAGCAGCGGTTCCAGTAGGAGACGAACCATCAGCAGCGGTTCCAGTAGGAGACGATCCATCTGGTCCAGTGCCAGTTGCAGCTGTGCCAGTAGTTCCGTAGTTAAGACCTGTAGGCTCACCGTTGCCAGCAGTTCCTGTTGGAGAAGATCCATCAGCTGCAGTTCCCGATGGGAGAGATCCGTCTTCAGCGGTACCAGTTGGATGCGAACCATCGGTTCCAGCATTACCACTTGGAGACCCGTCAGCAACTCCATTTGGAGAACCATCAGATGGAGATGATCCATCAATACCTGTAGTAGAAGTAGACTTAGTTGGAACAGCTTGGTAGTATCCATAGAACGTGACTGGAACGGTACTCTTCTTACCATTAGCACCGGTTGTAGTACTAGAGCTGACTGTGGTGGCCAAAGACGAAGTTCCACCCAAAGAAGTTGAGGAAGTTCCAAGCGTGACGAATGAGCTAAGCGATGCTCCAGTAGCTGGAGATTCAGTTGCATAGTTGTGGCCCGTAACTGATCCATTAGCATCGGTACCAGTAGGAGATGATCCATCTACGTCGGTACCAGTTGGAGAAGATCCAACAGCGCCAGCACCAGTAGGAGATGATCCATCAGCGCCAGCACCAGTAGGAGATGATCCATCAGCGCCAGCACCAGTAGGAGATGACCCATCTGCGTCAGCGCCAGTTGGAGAAGATCCTCCAAGATCATCAGCACCGGTGCCAGTAGGGGACGAGCCTTCAACACTTGTAGAAGCAGTCTTAGCTTGGTAATATCCGTAGAATGTCACTGGGACAACACTCTTTTTACCGTTAGCACCAGTTGTAGTACTAGAGCTGACTGTGGTGGCCAAAGACGAAGTTCCACCCAAAGAAGTTGAGGAGGTTCCAAGCGTGACGAATGAGCTAAGCGATGCTCCAGTAGTTGGAGATGTAGTTGCATAGTTAAGAGCAGTGACTGATCCATTAGCGTCGGTGCCAGATGGAGATGATCCGTCAGCATCAGCACCAGCACCAGTAGGAGATGATCCATCAGCGCCAGCACCAGTAGGAGAAGATCCTTCAGAGTCAGCACCTGTTGGTAATGATCCATCTACGTCGGTACCGGTAGGAGAAGATCCATCTACGTCGGTACCAGTTGGAGAAGATCCATCAGAGTCAGCACCTGTTGGTGATGATCCATCTACATCACTTCCAGAAGGCGAAGATCCGTCAGCACCAGCACCAGTTGGATAAGATCCATCTGCTTCAGTAGATGTTGGAGAAGATCCCTCTTCGCCAGTACCAGTTGGGAACGATCCATCGGCATCATCAGCTTCAGTACCAGTTGGAGATGAGCCATCAATACCTGTAGAATCAGTTTTGGTTGGCGCAGCTTGGTAGTATCCGTAGAACGTGACTGGAACGGTACTCTTCTGACCATCAGCACCAGTTGTAGTACTAGAACCGACAAGGGTTGCCAAAGATGAGGTTCCGCCCAAAGAAGTTGATGAGGTTCCGAGTGTTACGAAAGAGCTTGAAGATGGAGAGGCGGTTGCGTAGTTGAGACCAGTGACTGATTGGTCCTCATCGGTACCGGTTGGAGATGATCCATCAGCACCATCAGCACCGAGTCCTGTAGGAGAAGATCCATCCACGTTGGTACCAGTTGGAGATGATCCATCGTCGCCAGAGCCATTTGCATCACCAGTTGGAGATGATCGATCAGCATCGCCAGCACCTGAACCAGTTGGGGAAGATCCGTTAGCTCCATCAGTACCTGTTGGAGATGATCCATCTGCTCCAGCATCAGTTCCGGCTCCTGTTGGAGAAGATCCATCAGCATCAGCATCAGCATCAGTTCCGGTTGGATATGATCCATCGTCGCCATTGCCATTTGCATTACCAGTTGGAGATGACCCATCCAGATCAGCACCTGTTCCTGTTGGAGAAGATCCATCAGCATCAGCATCGGTTCCGGTAGGATTAGATCCATCGTAGCCATTGCCGTTTGCATTACCAGTTGGATTTGATCCATTCTCTCCAGTACCGTTTGCGTCACCAGTTGGATAGGATCCATCAGCTCCACTGCCAAGACCAGTTCCAGTTGGATTTGATCCATCAGCACCAGTTCCGGTTGGAGTTGCATCAGTAGTACCGTAGTTTACACCAGTCAAGGAGTCTGTTGGATTTGATCCATCATTTCCAGTGCCATTTGCACCTGTTGGAGATGATCCATCCACGTTGGTACCAGTTGGAGATGATCCATCCAGATCAGCACCTGCTCCTGTTCCGGTTGGGTTCGATTCATCGCCTCCAGTTTCAGTACCAGTAGGGTTAGATGCTTCGGCTCCATCTCCGGTTGGGTATGATCCGTCAGTTCCAGTACCAGTTGGAGAGGATCCGTCTTCTCCAGTGCCATTTGCACCAGTTGGATATGATCCATCTTCTCCAGTACCATCTACTTCACCAGATGGATAAGATCCTTCAGACTCAGTACCTGTTGGAGAAGAGCCATCATCAGCAGTTCCTGTTGGGTAGGATCCATTTTCTCCAGTGCCGTCTACGCCTTCAGTTGGGTAAGACCCATCATCTCCATTTCCGAAACCTGTTCCGGTTGGGTTTGATCCGTCAGCATAAGCACCACTTCCAGTGGCATTCGATCCATCAAGGCCAGTGCCTGTTGGATTTGTACCTTTATCTCCAGATCCAGTGCCTGTAGTTCCATAGTTAACACCAGTTGCAGTGCCAGTTGGATACGATCCGTCCTCTCCAGAGCCATTGGCGCCATCTGCATAGGATGCATCGGCTCCAGTGCCTGTAGGGTTTGATACATCAGCATCAGCATCTCCAGTGCCATTGGCACCGTCAGCATCAGCATCTCCACCATCTGCTGCTCCTTCAGCAGTTGTGGTGGCTGCATAGTTAATCGTGGTTATCGTACCAGTTTCGTAACCTTTAGCATCAGTACCGGCAGCATTAGCAGCTCCATTTCCAGCTGCGTCTGCAGTGCCATAATTGAGAGCAGTCACCGTACCAGTTGCACCATTTCCAGAATCAGCAGTGCCTGTTCCAGCTGTATTTGAGTCATTGTCATTTCCAGTCGGTGATACACCACCGTAACCTTCATCGGCAGACTGGCTCGAGTCCACGTTGAGATCAGTCGATGTGGAATCGTACGGGATAAGAGGAGAGTCGTCTTCTTCATCCAGCTCAGAGTCACCTGTGACTCTTGAACCAGCACTTGAAGACGTTGTAGTTGCGGTGCCAACATGGTAAAGGGCAGAACCTGTGGTGGTGCCAGAACTCTTTGCAGAGTGTGAGGCTGAGAAGGTGTCTGTACTACCTTCTTCTTCTTCACCATTGGATGACTCAGTTGAGAGATCACTTCCAGCTTGATCTTCCTCATTGTTTTTGTCCAGAGTCCCTGTGGCATAGGCATCCTTGTAAGGATAGCTTGAATGGAATGAAGCACTCGATGAAAGATGACTTGTGGTAGCACGCTTTAAATTAATCAGTGCGGCTTCTGTCAAATGAGTGCTGATAACAGCCAACAATGCCAAGTTCCAGTAATTCGAAACCTTCATGGTTAAAATTTACTTTGCTATTGGCGTTGAAGTTGTCTTTGAAACTTCCAATTGAGATAGGTTGAAGAGATTTTGATCAATTTATATAGAAAAGGACCTTCACCACAGTTCTTGGGGGATACCGGAGTAATTTCGGCCTATTGTGCAATCGATTTTGTAATGCAATGGTACTTGAATTTCAAACAGGTGCATCAATTCGTCAGCTTCGCATGCTCAAATTTACTGAAGGTGATTGTTTACTTCACCACAACTTTGTTTGTTTTGAAGCGATGAGTATTGAGAATTTATCAACATGCAAAGAATAGAAAAAGAAAGCATGCTGGTTAAAGAATTTCCCACGGTACAACTGAAACTTCGTAGATCTTCAAGTTTACTGACAATGTCTTGAGTCATGTGTGTCATTCCATTCACAGTTCAATTGACCTCTTTAGGATTTTTCAGAAGTTGATGAACAATCAAAAATTGACAAAAAAATAATAAGTACATTTTAGAGGCAGACAGCTAAACAATAATGTACTACACAACTTTTTTTGCAGTTATATTAGAATGCCTCAATAGAATAATGCAAGGTCAGATTTGTCAGAGGCAAAGCTGTCTGCAGAGCAATTGTGTTGAAGAATTATTGCATACAGCCACTTCCAATTCAGGCTGAACTCACAAAAAAAAAGTTCAAAAGAGATGAGAAAGACGACGATCTCTATTGTATTACATTTGACATTACTTTATTCACTTACGGATTGGAAAAGCAACTAGCACTTTTACGAACTCAATCTACTCTGTGAGCCTAATCTGTGTTGTGGGTAAATAAGGATGGTGTAATAATTGTCTCTCGGTAGTTGTCCCTACATGGGACGTTTTCAAAAGAGGATGATTTATAAGGGGTTTATTTTTTCTACTGCTGTCTCTTAAACTATATTCCCCGATTATAACACTTTGCATGAGTGAAGTCTATCCACCTCTAATGATTCGATTTCAAAGTGCTGGTGAAACAAGAGAGGACCTTCGTCGACCTCAGAGCTTCCCTCTTCGCTACCGATACCTACCACAGTGAATTGCACATCATTGCTCCGAAATTCGAAAGCCAGACATTAGCCGACAAAAAAGGAAAGTTAGAGAAGAAAAAAAAGCATCAGCGCTCGCGGGCGTGAGGCAGAAGCTGCATTATAGTCGACATTTATTCAGCAGTGCAGATACGTCAAAACTGGCGTACTTACAAAGACCAGCCCTAGTTTGAGTTTCCCTTTTTGGTCAAACCGTAAACCAAATGGGGTAACACCCATTTCATGTTCTACAGAAGATTTGCAATAATCGTCAGTTCGGTTGATGTGTGATGTAAAATTTACATAGTCAAGCTGAGGACATGAATGAAGATTGGCTGGCGAAATAAATTCCACGACCTCATAGAATTTTATCACATATATGCAAAGCGGTCTATCTAGAATTGGACCTCATAAACCCCAATGCGTAAGAGTACTCCGCGTCTATCTATTGTATTGTTGTTTAAAGTTGGGTTTTGAAATATTGCATGCTATGTTCTGGTCAAAATGGTTCAACCAAATGTATCTCAACATATGCCTTTTGTGCTGTTAGATGAACTTTAGGGGTTTCTTGAAGCTTGAATGTAAGGGGGGTTCAACTGCTTTTGACCCATGCCTAGAGAAATACACGATATTTAATAATACAATCAATAATCAGTAACGTGGAATTTATTATTTAGCGTAAATTGAACCCTGCCTTATACACCTCTAATTCTTGTTCTATCGGTAATAATTTGGAATAGTTGAACATCGCCAAAGAATTTTTCTAAGATGAAATTCTTAATGTAAAAAGATAGTGACGATCTTAGATTGACAGTGCATACAAAAAAAATCGAGAAAGCTCGGTCAGGAAGAGTAGGCAAAATCTAAGTAAACAGCCCGAGAAACTATCATAGTCGGTGCAGTGAGACAAAGTCCATAGGTGGAGGCTCCTATTATTTGATACAAAAAAGCGTAGTCCCTCCACGTTGTCCATCGTCCGTTACCGGTGCTCGTATTTTCCAAACTCTGTTCAATTTTGTCAACGCTCATCTCATACTCCTCGAAAAAACTTACCTTGAGAAAATTGTAAATCTTTTGAACTATCGGACTGCAAACATCTTTCCCAAAAGGTAGTCTCCGAGGCCAAAAACAAAAACGAAGCTTCTGGGTTATGTCATCTCTGACATTTTGATTGCAGATCTTTTAAACTGCTGCTTTCAAGCGAATCAAATGCTCAAACCCCCCAATTTTGTCACAAAATGTTACTACAACTTTTTCACAGATGCCACACCTTGAGGATGAGAGATATGACAATGAAAACATTCCACAAAGCCAATGTTCCAATATCCTTGGAATAGCACCTTGACAGCCATAATAAAAAAACAGCTCTTCTTCCTTTTCATGACTTGCATGGATTAGAGGTGAAAGCGAACAACACTCTTCTCGGTTCAATGCATCAATGAACATTAGTTATGATGTCTTGAGTGTAAAAGCTTAGAGGGCCATGAGAAATGAAATTGATTTTCGTGAGGATCAGCAATGACATGCTGTCTAGTGTCGAACCATATGGAACAGATTAGTGACATAGAACACCCCTCACTTATCTACTAATTCTGCAAAACTCTGGACATGAAGAAATAGTCATCAGTCCACCAGCAGTTATCACCCAACACACTTGACTTGCTTATGGAAACTTTCAAGTGGCGCTGAAATCCCAATGCTACCCATTTTTTGTACACTGTGATTCTTGGAATGAAAACAACGCACTGATCGCGGAGTCTCTGATTCTGATGCTGAATGTGCAATCAATTAATTTTAACTCTTGATGAGTGATCTTCGTGAATTCAAAGCTTCACTGCCGATTCATAGTCAATCCAAGCATTGCCACATCTTCTCTGCGAACTAACAACAATAGTTCGATGATCTTGAAACTTTGTGGAAAAGATCACAAGTGAACTGTGGCGATTTCACTAGTGGAATACCAATTAATGTGATGTTCGACGAATTTCAAGTGACTGGCTACGAAGTCAAGATAGTTCTATACGGAAGCAGGAAGAACTCACTTGCATGGCGATCGTTCCAGAAATGTATGTGTCCTTTGGCTTCTGTATGCAGATGATCATTAGTAGTTCAGACCTTTTGATGTAGACTCCATAAATGATTCATCTTCAAGAACTGTATGGATTTAATGAACATAGTAGTTCGATGAGACCGGGCGATAAAATCAATCCACGGAACCAGACTCAGAGAACTTTAATAACCATATAGCATGCTTGAATACTAAAATCTCTTCATTGCAGCTCTTTTAATAGGTAAATCAGTTGATCCAAATGCACGTTCAAAGATGTTAGTCTGCTTCTACATCTCCCACAATCTCTAACTGGTTCTACGGGGATGTAATGATGGATTTTATGTGAGGAACTCGTGATTGATAGAGTTTCATCTTTAGACAAGCGTGTTCGCGGACCCTGAAGTGCCACACACCTCTGGACATTATTTCATCCTTGAAGATGGGAAGTGGTATACAGTGGAAACGGTCGTGGATGAAACATACAATCACAAAAACAGTAACTGGGGCTGGTTTCTCAGTCTAGAGCTTCTTTGTTGCAATGAATCTGCACTGTTATAACAAGAGAAGCAAATACTCAAAAACATGGACGCTCTGGACATGTTCTGTATATTCAGCCTTAGCTCAGCCGCCCACCTGATTTCTCCATTTCAATGATCCAAGATATCAAAGTCCCGAGCTCAAGTCACTGATGGATAACTTTATTCTGGTGGTTGGCCGATAACACATATGGCGCTGCTTGAACTGTGATTGGAGCCTCTTAATATCTGTCGGTGGTTCCTAAAGCTCCATGTTTTGTCATTCTCCTTGAGATTTCGCAAAAAAAACCCATCACAGCTGCACTCATACGTTGAAGAACTTATTTGTTTAATAAACTCAGGTACCAACTCTATTACGTAAATCGGACGAATTCAATCAGGGCCAATTTGATTATTTTTCATAGTGCGCAGAGCTAACCCAATTGGGAAATTTCCCCGGTCAATTTTTCTCCTTTGCCGAATTTTCTCCATCTACTCAGGAGAAAATTTACTCAATTATCTCCCGCCTTATTTTACCCTTTTCTTAATGCTATTTTTTTCCAGATAGTCACGCCCTCTTGGGCAGAGGCTGATACCGAAACCGAAAGAGCACAGAATATCAGCATGATCCGCTGCACTTCTCCAGACGAATACAGAAATGCAATTCGCGATAACAAGAATGTATTGTATCCGCAGTGTGAAGCCATGTTTAACGAGTTAAAAGAAATTTTGATCTCTGACACGACCTCCTTTTGTTCTCAATATACTATTGACTGTATTTTGTTAAAGCGACTCCTTCCAAATATCAAAATAATCCCGACGTGACCCTTGGCTGCCTATTCGTAATAGCACTGTTCTCCAATTTGACCTTTGAATGACTTGTATTGTAGATATCGAATTTCTTTTATCACGAAAGATTTATATATAATTTTAAAGTTAGAGGCGAATATCAAAGTATGTGATTGGGTAGAAATTGTCAAACATATAGACAAAGACAACTCGACTACACCATTGATATTAGGTAGCCGTCTTATGAGAAATGGGAGAGAGCTACCATAATACTGAGTTGAATAACATTTATAGCAAGAACCATCGTGAAAAGTACTCAAAAGGTGCATAGCAGATTATGAAAATATGAATGTATGGTCTCGCACTGGTGCAACGATGTTCTTTTCTAGCCTTACCCTGGTGCAACGATGTTCTTTTCTAGCCTTACCCTGGTGCAACGATGTTCTTTTCTAGCCTTACCCTGG